>JACGDI010005779.1:114681-161823 GCA_014898725.1 Jacaranda copaia
CCAACATTTTGTATATATTTTTTAATTTTTTTATATTTATTATATTGTTAAATTTTAGTAATAATTTGCCTCTCAATATTTTTATATATAATTTTTAATTTTTGTACCAATTTTTAGTTTATATACACTTAAAATTTAGTAATAATTTTTATTAATTCTTTACTTTTTTTTAATTTAAAAATTTTAAAATAAATTTTTTAGGCTCATATTTATAATTAGTTTAGGCCTATTAGTGCACTTCTTTTTTCATTTGTTTGAAAATAAGTTTATATGGATCTAGTCAAAGAAAACTTTTATGACTTTATAGAAACTCATGAAATAATTAAAATCTCATTTTGTTTTTACTTTAATGAGATTAAGACAAAGAAACAAAGGTAAATAAATATTTAAAAAAGGGTGTAACTTTGATGTTTGTTTGCTTAAAATTAAAATCTAACATCTTTTTAGCCAATTGTTTAGTTCCTTATATTAAAAGAAATATTGTTAAAACTTTTGGCAATGATTCAATCCTTGAAGAATTTTATGATATGAAAGAGCGTCATACTTAAGCTCGATAATGACATGTATTTGGAATTCATAAATTATAAAATTTGTATTTAAACCTTTATGTTTAATAGTTTTTGCTCCCCCTCCAAGTTTTAGTTGTAGATACGTTCCCAACGAAGATAGAAATAAAAAGAATAAACAACAAAAGAAAAGTGCAAGAACCGTTAGCATGTTAAATAATTAAAAATTTAGAAGAATAAAATATAAAATTAAATATATATTTTATTGAATTAAATTATGCCCATTTATATAAACTAAAAAAATTAATGTATAAAAATACTATTTATATAACTATCTTCATAATTTTTTCTAAATAAATTATGAAGATATAAAGAATGTATATTAATAAAACAGTATACAATTTTTTTTAAAAAGAATTCGAATTATACATATCTATACATACATAATTATATAAGTATAAAAGAAAAGGCAAAACTAGATGTTGGATTTATAAATCATTAATATTCAAAAATTGAAATAAGTTAGGAAATACTAAAACGGATGAATATGTCCCATGCCATAAAATTGGATGAACAAAAGAAATATAAAAAATAAAAATAAAAATAAATAAATGATAGATAATTTAAGAGAAACAATGAGTAGAGAAATATAAAATATTTAATAATTTAAATAAAAATAAAAATTAAAGAATAGACATTATCAATGACCAAAAAGAAAAAAACATAGTTGTTAAAATAGAAATAATTACAAAAAATTTAAAATCAACGAATATGTCACATCCTATAAGATAATAAAATTAAATGAATGAAAATGATACTTAAAAATATAAAAAAATTAAAAAAAATGAATTCATAACATGAAAAAAACATTGGTGTCCAGTAATTGAAAAATATTCAGTTGTTGTTAAAAAAAATAAATAATTTTGAATTTGAAATAAATTATTACTTATCTAAATAAATTTTGAACTTTTGATGAAAATGAATAACCAACAATCAATTAGAATATTTGAATTTAATTAAAATTTTCAAAATTCTAAAAATAAGCAAATAAAATATTTACGGATCCTCTGGTTGTGTCATGTATGGCTTCCCCTTATTACCTACAAGTGCCTGTGCTTCCTGCTGCATTCGCCATACTGTTGGCCTCAACAAGCTTTTTTAACAGAAAATGCAATCTCATCATTCATCAATATCAACATATCAGCAGTATCAATATCAGAATGAATCTATTTCACTTCAATCCCAAAGCACCTTCCAGAGTAAAATAATTAACAAGGAAGGATAAGAAAACTCTCTAGAAACAGTTCACATAAATTAGGGTCAATTATCTAAATTTTTTCTGAGGTTTGATCTAATTACAACAAGATCTACAAATTTTAGTTTTCACAAAATTATAAATATCCTTTTGACATTGATAATGTGCTGTTTAATCGAATGATTTGTGTGAAATGTCTAACTTATCCTTAGCTGAATATATTAAAAAAAAGTAAAAGAAAAAATAAAAAATGCACAAAGACTTAAATGATCTTAAATTACAAAATAACTGAAACGCCCTTGAAGTTTTATTAAAATTACAAAAGTAACCTCACATAATAAAATTGTAAAAATACACCAAAATTGGTAAAAAAAAATAATTATTAAATAATTAAATATTTATATATATATGCATGCTTATGTGATAAATATGGGTTAATTATAATTTTCGTCCTTAAACTTAGCCACTTATTCGGTTTTAGTTCCTTAATAGTACGACGTTACAAAATCGATCCCTAAAGTGTCAATTTTTTAACAAATCGCGTCTCTGCCGTTAACCATCCAATTAATTTGGACGGAACTTGCACATGACCACTAATGGAGGAAAATACACCAGATTGTTAGGTCTGCATTTAATTCATTTCCGCCATTCTCTCTCCCTAAACCCTAATTCTCTCCCCCGCACGCTGAGCCCTAGCCCCTAAATTTTCAATCCCTCAATTTTTCCTGGAATTGTTGAAAAATCTTCCATAATACCTTGCCTTTATCATACCCAAAGTAGATTAGAACTAAAAATGTGAGGTCTCAAAGGCCGAAATTGGAGAACTTTAGAGTAGAAGGTTGCTGGAGCTCTGTTGAGCAGAGTACGAGCAGTAATCGGTGAAATGGCGAGAAGAAGCAAGCATGTGCTAAATTTCACACCTAATTACAATAATATATCCTTACTAAGTGTATATATATATATATATATATATATTTAATTTATGTATGGTTAGCTGATTTGTAGTCCTACCTCAATTTTTGCAAGTTTGTTTATTTATTTATTTTGTTATTAGGTGAAATGTGATTTATAGAGTTTATGTTTAATTTTGTGGTAGTTTAGGCTACTTCAATTTATGGTACTATTTAGCCTAAATTGGGTTTCTGGTCTTACTATCTAGTCCTACCTCAATGTTTTGTTTTGTTAGCTAATTTGTTTTTATTTGATTTTTGTTCTTAATTTGTTTAAAACTTCACTTAAAATATATAAATTAATGAAACTAGGTGCTATGGGGGATCCAACATGTTTACATTAAAAATTCACTATGCTGGAATCTTAAAACATACTCCACATAGAGAATACTTAGGAGGGAAATTGGAGCATTTTGACTTTATGGATGTAAATCAGATTGGGATGATTGATTTATGGGGTTATGCTGAGGATTTAGGATACTAGGATAAGGGTAGTATTAGGTTTTGACTTAAATATGGGAAGAATTTTGATAGGCAATGTAAGTGCATAGAAAAAGATTTAGAGGTGTATGACATAAGGAATTTTATACCTAACAATTATGAGGTTGATATGTACTTAGAGCATTTGGACTTGGGAGGGTTTGTGGAGAGCCAAATTGAACAACATACTAAGGGTAGATTAGTTAATGAATATGTTGTCATTGATGAGGAGATGGCTAATTTAGAGGGTGGGAATGGTTTAATCGGGGATGGTTTGAGTGATGGAGACAATTCAAGTGAGGATAATGTTGTGTTCTATGAGAGTGACTTTGATATGGAGGAGGATGACAAGTTGTTTGAAGCTTATGTAGGCCCTGAGGTTGAAATTGGTGAGACAAATAGAGGGAAAATAATAGAGAATTAGTTTATTAGTGAAGAGATGTATGCAAGGCTGCAAGATTCAGATGGTAAGGAAGATGTTATTGGCAGTGAAGATGATTTGAATAGTAAATAAGGTTTTGATGAGGAGAAGGGAGTGCAATATCCCTCGGTTAATCCTAGGACAGAAAATAAAAATCTTGAACTTAAATTAGGATTGATTTTTAGTTCTAAAAAGGAGGCTAAATTTGCAATTGAAAGTCATTGCTTAAGAAGAGGCACGATGGTTAAGTTCATTAAGAATGACAAAATAAAACTGAGGGGTGTGTGTAAAAAAAATGAATGTACCAGGTTTGTTTTGGTATAAAAAATGCAGAATGATAGTGCTTGGCAAGTAAAGAGCTACAATCCCGTTCACAATAAATGCTCTTAGAACTATAACAATTCAAGTCTAAAATTTGGTTGGATAGGCAAGACTTTTCAAAAGAAATTCAAAGAAAATCTAAAGCTAGGCACATCTGAGTTTAGAAATGAGCTTTGTACAACTCTAAAGACTAATGTCTCAAAATCACAAGCCTATAGAGCAAAGAGAAGGGCATTACAACTAATACAGGGCTCAATGGAGAAACAATTCAACCAAATTTGGGATTATTGTCTTGAGCTTGATAGAAGTAATCTAGGTTCAACTGTAATAATGAAACTGGCAGAGGAAGAATGATGTAAGAGGTTCCAAAGGTTTTACATGTGCTTCAATGCATGTAAGCTTAGATTAAAAAAATGCTTGTAGGCCTGTTATAGGAGTTGATGAATACTTTCTTAAGGGGAATCATGGGGGTCAACTATTGTCAGTAGTTGGACTAGATCCCAATAATAATATATTTCCCATTGCATATGCAATAATTGAGAGTGAATTTAAAGATAGTTGGAGTTGGTTTCTGTCTCTTTTGAATGCTGATAGGTTTTGAGAATAAGTATAATTGGACTTTCATGTCTGATAAGCAAAGAGGCTTGATTCTAGCCTTTGAGTCTTTGTTACCTAATGCTGAAAATAGATTTTGTGAGGCATTTGCATAGCAATATAAAGAAAAATGGTTTTACTGGTCTTGCAATAAAAAATGCACTTTGGGCAGCAACAAAAGCAACAAGAATTGAGGAATTCAAAAGAAAAATAGATGAGTTGAAAAAAATAAATGAAGCAGCATATCAATGGCTACTAAGAAAACCTCCACATAACTGGTCTAGGTCTCATTTCAGTCCATATCCCAAGTGTGACATCCTTTTGAACAACATCTGTGAATGTTTCAACAGTTTCATTCTTGATGCAAGAGAAAAGCCACTCATTTCATTACTTGAGTCAATTAGAAACTTGTTGATGACTACGATGCAAATGAATAGAGAAAAAGCTTCAAAATGGGATGGACCAATGTGCCCCAAGATCAAAAAATTGCTTATAAAAAACATGAAGGATGTTGGGGAGTGTATACCAATGAGGTGTGATGATTGACATTTCCAAGTAGTAGGCCCATTTGACCAGCACACAGTGGACTTATGTGAGAGGAGTTGTAGTTGTAGGAAGTGGGACTTGTTAGGAAAACCATGCAAACATGCAGTTTCAGCTATATGGTACAGACATGAAGAACCTGAGGCATATGTTCACAACTATTACAGTGTACAAAGTTATTTAAAATGCTATGAAAATCCTATATTTGGCTTGAATGGGCCTGAATTGTGGCCTAAAAGTGATAATAAGCCTTTGTACAAAGAAAAGGTTGGTAGGCCTCAAAAGATGAGAAAAAGATAGCCTAATGAACCTCCTGCCCCTTCTAATCCACATAGGCTGATTAGGGTTAGAAGAAAAAATAAATGTAAAACTTGTGGGGGTACAAATCATAATTCAACAACTTGTAAAAAAAGAAAAATAATGGAAATTGAATAGGAGTATCAGGAGGTTGCACCAACAGAAGTTGAAGGACAACGAAATAAAGAATTTGAGGATTTGGAAGCAACTCAGCCAACTCAAGGCTCAGTTGCTAGTGAACCTGTGCAAAGGCAAGGAAGAAACATTAAGAAATTAAAGGTTTGTAGATTTTCATTTATTAGTTATAAATAATTTTTCTGAGTATCTTTGAATTAATAGATTGTTCTATTGATGATAGGTTAGAAGGCCTCACAAAAATGTCCAAATTGGAGGAAGCTCAAATAGAGTTGGCTCAGTTAAGGTTGGTATGATTGTTTATATGATTTTGGGAAAAAAGTAGCCTTTATGCCAACTAATATATGTCAATTATTACAGATCAATCAAGCATCCTCCACCAACCATACCCCTATGATTGTCAAAGGTGGAATGAACTTCATTATAGTTTCCAACCTGAGATCATGCATCTCCAATTCCTCCAGAAGTGAAGCTGCATCAGGAGCCTCAAAATTGACTGTCTCGAAGTCTACTGCCTCAAAGCCTACTTCATCTGAGTCTATTGCCACAAAGTCCATTTCCAACTTTGCTGCATCAAAGTTAAAGTGTACCCCTACTTGAAGTCTGTTATTTAGTTTCAAATGCTTTGGGTTGTATTGAAGGATGTTGAATGTTGAATGTGGAATAATTAAGAGTTGAGTGTTGAATGTTGAATGCTTTGGGTTCAATTAGAAGTTGAATGTTGAATGTGGGATGATTAATTTGAAGTTGAATGTTGAAATTTGGTTTATGCTGCATCAAAATCTGCTTATATATTATGTTAAATTTGAAGTTGAATGTTGGTTTATGCTATGTTACATTAATATTGGTTTATGTGGTGTTTTATGTTAGAGACAAAAAAACTGCTACAAATCTTTGAGCAAGCAAATGAACAATAAAATAAAACTAATGTGCTAGAACTTCAAAGTGGGCTGCAATTTGGAATACTAAACTTGGCCATAATTTAAGTTTGCCATTTACAATCTTACCAAATTAATTACACAAGTTGCAGTAATGCAACTCTACCTTCAACTTTTGACAACTTCAAATTTATTACTATAATTGCAATGAAGAACATAAAAATAGCAAAGAAAACATACAACACTTTCATCCTTTTGTTGTACATTAAAATTAAACTTTCCAATTTCTTTTTTCTATTTTTGTTGGCCTTCTTTTCTTTTTCTAATTTCTCTTCCAAGCTTTTATACCGTGCTACTTCTTCCTCCAACCTATTTATTCTTCTGAGCAGTTCAGGAATGATAGCCTTTAATCTATCACACATTTCAGGATCCCACCACTTGAATACACCACAATATCCTCTCTTTTGTAAAATATAAATCAATATAACTCCAAATTAAATGCATGTTCTCAACATCAAAATCAAAGAAAATAAAGGAAACTTCAATAACATACCCCATAATTTGGGCAAGCACAACATCTCCTGCCTAGGTTATTTGAGGTCCATGATGTTAAAAATGGTACCTCATATCCACAATCACAAAATAATAGAGTACTTGGATGAAACTTGTTGCTTGAATGGCTGTTGAAGGAATTACTTGAACTCATTTTGCCTTCTCTCCAATTTTTCTCCTTTGTTTTTGCTTCACACTATTGACCGAAAATTCTCTTGTTGGCTTTGATTGAATTATGCAACAAATTGACCAAAAAAATGAGACAAAATGATATAAAAAATCCAAGAAACATGCTTGGCAGGAAACTAGACAAGAATCTAGTGTATTTCCCTCCATTAGTGGTCATGTGCAAGGATAGTTAATAGTAGGGACGCGATTTGTTAAAAAATTGTCACTTTAGGGATCAATTTTGTAACATTGTATTATTAAGAGACTAAAACCGAATAAATGGCTAAGTTTAAGGACAAAAATTATAATTAACCCTAATAAATATCATATCTATATCTATATATATTATATGATATACATTTGTATTTATAATTATACTGTACATAATCCACCCCCACCCACCCCCTGTCCCAGCCCCCTTACTGGCCAAATTTGGCCATGGGCAATCGTTGCCATAGCGACCACCAATACCATGACAGTGGCTTCCTGTTGCCATAGTAGCACAACAGTGGCAGCCATGTGCTACTAGCTACCCATGGCAGTCGTGGCCAACAATACCAGGAGGTGGGATGGAGGGGGAGGAAGGGTGTGGTGAAGTGGGGCTGTGTACCCTTGTTTTATTAATTAATTAAAATATAAATCTTTTATTTATTTATTTTAAATTAATAAAATACTTTAAATTTTTATTTATCTTATTTTTATTAGATATATTCATTATTAAATAATTTATTTATTTTAGATATGATTATTATTTTAATAATTCATTTGATTAAATTATTTCATATATGTTTACTATTTAATGTTATTTAATAATATAATTCAATTAATAAACATATTTTCTATTTAAAAATTTTAGATTTTGATTATTTTTTTAATTAATTAATTATTAGTATGTTGGACATAATTTTTTTTATTTTCTCATTTAATTTTTGTTAATAAATAAATTTAACTAAATTTAATTATATTTTTTTAGATGTGTTTTTATTTTAATATTATAGAATATATATTTTTAATTTATTAAAATATGCCTACATAAGATAATATATTTTTAATTTTATTTTTTAATATTTTACGTATTTTATTTCTTAATTAATAAGTAATTTCAACTTAACATAATTAAATTATTTTAATTATAACTATTATCTTAACAGTATTGATCATTATGTAATCTAAAATTATAAAAGCTATTTTACTTAAGAGATGAATTTAATATTTAGTTTTTTTTAATTTTTTACTTTTTTTTTAAATTAATAAATAGTTTCATTAAACTTAATTAGATTATTTAACTTGAATTTAAAGATTCTTCCATATTTATGAAATTTTATTATTAATAAATATATTTAAATTTATTATGAGTAATTTAAATAATCTTAAAATTATACCCTTGTGGTATGAAAAATATTATAAAGAGGTCCAAGGATATTTTTGCCTGAAAAACAATTATAATAGTGACCATGGGGGATTTTTGGATTTTCATGCAAAAGTTTCGATGACGTCAGCATTTTTGGACGGAGGTTAATGAACTTTTGAAAATGTAAAATGGAACAAAACATTAGGAGGATTTTTCTAATTTTATTAAACTTTGAATTTTTGAATAAATAGGCCAAACCTGAGGGGGGTTTGGTTAATTAACCATAAATCTTTAATAAAATAAACTGAGTGCAAACTACTCAAGTATTTAGTCATTCAACATTATGTCAATAACCATATCAAAATTTCATCAGAATCATTCCAGAAACTAGAAATAATGCAAAAGTACAGTACTCATAGCCTCATAATGCTGCAGATAATGACCAGTTCAAAAAACTACAACAGACAACCAAAATTTTCAATGCTACAATAGTAACTCTCATGTATGTTCCTACAATTAAAAAGATTATTTCTCCATTCACAGCAGACTTCAACTCGTACATTGTCTTGCATTGGCTTTTCCATTTGAGTTGAAGATCATCCTCTGAGAAGACGGAGCACTTTCCTTCCGCCTTTGGTCCCGTTAAGTTCTTTGTAATGAGGTTTAAAGGATTTGGAAAGAGAATGATAAAAATAGCTTAAGTCAAGTTCCTGAAGCTGGAAAAATACACGCATAAACACAAAAAGAGTTTGGTTAAATCATGCTAGAAAATTACAGGCTAGTCATACAAGAAGTAAAACATGAATTGTGCATGTACCTTAGTCATCTTTAAGGCTGTCTAAATGACAGAATTTCCAAACTGATCTTTAAGCTAGTAGAAAAGGTGCTTCTACGACACACTAATATCTCCTCAACCACAGAGATTAACCCAGTGATGGAAAATTCCATGCATTCTTCTGCGACATGACTGCCTCCTTGTTTCTGTGATATTTGTATAAACTGACCTTCAAGCCGATGTAATATCTTATGAGTAACATTGATGTCTCTAAGCGACAGTACTTCCTGAACAACATAGTTCCTGCAGGGCAAGGTCATCAATGGACCATATTAGTTTTAAAATGAAAAATATATATACATATATATATATATATTGTCCTAGTGAATTGGAAGCAGAGTTTTATTAGTACCCATATGGTAAACATGAGAAATTAGGAAAGTATTCCTGCATAAAGCTGATTTTTGGTTTGGTTTTGCTATTTTGGTCCTTCACCTCTATTTGTATTATCTTTCTGACGAATAGAGTTACACATGCTACCAAAATGGACCAGGAGAAGCACTGCAGAAGAAGATGGATGGATGGAATTACCTTATTAACCTCACTTCCAAAGAGGAATGGGCACTCTTTAATTACGGTCCTGGATGTTTGATGAGTCATTATATCCCAGAATCTAGTTGCCAGAATTCTTGTTGCGGAGAAGGCATGAAATGATGACTTCTTCAGCTTGTTGATGAGCTTGATTATAGAATTTGCTCTGTCAAAACAGTAAGTCTTAGTTAACCATAGTGATCAGTTTATCTATGTTTAAACTAAGTACACCATTCTTAAGTTTTAACAACCAAAAGTACGCAATGAAAGGGTAAAAGTTACTAACTTAAAGTTCAAGGATCTTTGGTTACCCTTCTCTACAGAATGCTGCATTTATGAACAATTCCCTCTCCAACAATATCTTTTGAATAACTAAATTCAACTGGTCCTCTTCGCAAGCATCATCAAGCTTGTAGAACAGAAAATACATCAGTGCGTCGACCTGTGCAGAAACCTTGCCCCCTTTTTGATTCAATAGGCATCTGAAAGTCCTCCTCAGATTATTGTTTGTTGCATTATCAGAATAGAGTCCATTTTTCAAGACTGCAGTGTTGTGGTTAGACTTGATAAAATTAGACACTGATGGACAATAGCAGGAAGATTTCATTGTTGATTGTCGAGTTGAACTTCCAGCAGCAAAACTTAAATTTTCTGGTCCAGAGGATTCCAAATTACAAACTTTGCATTCCTTGGAACCCATGAGACTCTTCCGCCCTCCATTATGCACCTTCGGATCAGATTAATCCTCTGCCCAAAAAAAAAACCAATCAACAAATCAATTTTCAAACTCCTTCAATTATGAGTGTCCACTAATACACACTCATCAGTAACTTTTCTCTTCTCCTCCCTTTCTTCCTCTTTTGGAACACACGTCAAAGCGCGCACACACTCACTGAAAACAGGCATGAATCTAATGGGAATGGGAAGAAAGAATCAAAATTACCAAAAGTCATAAAGAAGTGAAAACCCTGTTGGAATTTTATTACGGTTAATGAGATAGACTCATAGGGCCTAATATTTGACCAAATGTTGTTAAGGCCATTTCTAAACAAATTTGGTATAACAGTTGGTGTAGACCTAATGTTAGAAGTCCGTGATGGAAGGGCTCTCTAGGGTTTTATCTTATATATATTGTGGTTAGGCCCTCTCTCCACTCAACCATTTTTGATATTGTTATTCCATTAAAATTGTCAAGTGGTTTGCGTAAAAAGGAAAGGAATACTTAGTGATCAATCGTGAAATTACAGGAATCATCAATCATTAATCTCATGACTCAAACAAGTACGTGAATAAATCGATTTGTTTATGGTGTTTTGATTTCATAGATATATGCATTTTGGATTAAACTATTTTCTTACAATTGGTATTAGAACAGGGTATGTATGGATCAAAACCTAATTTTATTGATTGAATTTCATGTATCTTAAACTTTTCCAATTTATAAGGAAAGGTTTTGAATTTTTCTTTTTCGCATGCTGCAATGAAAATTTAAATTGTTTAATCTTAATTTTTGGTGATGAACAAATTGGGATGTTTAACCTTATGTTTTAATCATGCATAATAGTCAATCCAATGAAATCCTTGGTGAAATCGTCAAGCAATATCTATATTTTGTATATCAATTTTGCTGAAGGCTGCGTGATACGTGATAGCATTATCTATGTTTTATATATCAATTTTGCTGAAGGTTGCGTGTGTAGGCTAGTGAATTCCTGAAGATAATATGGATTTGAAACTTGCTAAATTATGTTTGCTTGGTAGTAATAATTATGAGAATAATGTATGGTAAAGTAACTCTATTCTTAGAGTACGAAGTGGCCATGGCAGGAATGGATAAATTTAATATTGATTTAGTGAGATACAATGAAATTCAAGGCGGTGAATCTTAATTTTTCATGCTGGTTTGTGTTGGCATTAGTATTTTAATTATGCCATGACATTCAATACTACTTGTTAATTGGTTAGTTTGGATGGTTGATTTGTTGTGTGTATATATATATTATGTTCTGTTTATTAATTGGCTTTTTGTATGCATACATATATCTGTGTCAATTGATTTTATATTGATACCTATGATTTGTATATATGTCCGTTTTTATATAAGTGAAGTTTTCATGAGATTGTTTCGTACTATTACAGTTTATGAATTGTATATACATTAGTTACATCATTATTGAAAATTATGGCATATTGTTCATTGATTACTTAATTATTATTATTTTTTTATTGAATTTTATTGGAATACTACAAATTTCTTTATAACTCCCCAAAGTACATATTGTTTTAGTACTCAATTTGATGGGAGTCTTGTATACATATTGCATGTGTGCAAGTTGGGCAATTAATGATTGAATTTGGTCATGTGCTTATTTTATAGGTTGAAATAAATAGTTGCACCAAAGTGTTCTATTTATTGAGACTTATAAAAATTTGTGGCATGCATATCTCGAATAGGTGTTAATATGCATTCTTACCTGCCCAAAGGGGGTTAGATAGGTGTGATAATTGATTTTATTGGTGCGAAACATATTGCCGGAAAAATATTAATTTAGAAGATTTGTTTGCCAAAGGAGGCGACTCTTCAACAATTAGTATACCTCTATACCGTTCTTGCATGAGAGGCCTTGTGAGTGTGGCATTCTCTGCCCAAAAGGGAGTTTGTCATGACTCACGAGGACTCTATAAGGAATTAAGCTATATTGTTCTAAACTTATTTTTCATAATTGCCTATTATTGACGAGGTTTATTGCATTCTTGTTGCATTCCACAGTTACTGTAAATTTAAATAATGGTAATGCTACTAGTGAAGTATTGAATGATGGAGATTATAAAAGGTTAAAGCGTGAAATAGTTTGCCCTGGGATTAGCTTATATTGATATAGCTTTATGGGAGGATTAACGTCTCCAACCTATTGACAATGCTTCCAACGCTGCAAAAAGAGTTTATGTCTAGTAGGAGGGGGTCAATCGTCTACGTCGTCTAGCTATGAAAAATTCAATTAGAGAGCATTTGGTTAGTGCACTTTGTGAGATTAATAATGTTAGTAAATTTTTCGATGCAATGAGACGAAGATATCAAATATCTGCTAAGTTTAAGGCTAGAATCTTATAATTGATCTGACATGTATGAAGTATAATAATTCTAGCAAGGTTAAGGAGTTTATTTTAAAAATAGTTCATATCTAATCCAAACTCAAAGATCTATACTTCCCTTTCTGATAATTATATTGTTCATGTTGGTCTCAAACAACTTTGCTCTGGAGAAGAGAAACTTGAGAGGGAGAGTGGACAAGTAGCCTTCCTTATTTTTGGAAAATGTTTTCTATGTATCGACTTTCACTCAAAACTTAATTTCAATTTTTGTTTTAGAAATTTTGGGTTGTTTTATCTCTTTTGGCAAAGGGAAGGTTAATTTGATGTTGGACTAAAAAATTATTGGTTGTAATTTTTGTCCACTGGCCTATATATGTTGATTTTGGCTACCAATCAAATTTGTTGTTCCTTTAATATTGAAAATATTGTATTCAAAAGACCCCAAATAGTGATGATATTTCCATGTTACGGTGTAAGCATTGGCCATACTTTTAAAAATAAGATAGAAAGACTGATAAAATGAGTCATTCTTTCTAGTCTTAACTTTAGTGATATAAAGTTTTATGTTGATTGTGCAAAGGGATGAGACTAGGCAATTTATGGGACTGTTTGAGAAATATTAACTAGAACTGGAATTGTTGTTGAACATATTATATTTGGGAGTCCTGAGTAAAATAGTGTTGCCAAAAGGCATAATCGCAACTTAGTTGAGATGATGAGAAGCATGATGAGCCGATGTGAGTAACCTAAATTTCTTTGGGGTGAAGCCATGATAATTGCCATGTATATACTTAATCGTGTTCCTGCCAAATTAGCTCCTAAAATATTTTTTGACTTGTTGTGGTTTAGTAGAAACCCTAGTTTAAATCATCTTCATATGAGGGGATGTCTTGCTGAGGTTAAATTTATAATCCTTTTGAGAAAAAGACTGACCCTAGATCTATCACGTGGTTACTTCATTAGGTATCCAAATTATTTTAAAGGATATAAATTCTTTTGTCCTTTGCGTGAAACTTTAGTGGTTGAGTCTTAGATGGTTAAGTTCTTAGAACATGATATACCTAATAGGGGTGAATGTTCCCATCCTAAAGTTGTTGATGATCAAATTAAATCTATTACGCTTTCCTTACCCGTTACATATCAAATTGAGGATCCTCATGAACAAGTAGTTGCAACAATGCTAATATGGAGGCTAATTTGAATATTGATCCACCTCAAAATCATATCCATTAAATGCCTCCTAGATGTTCTACTAGAGAGAGGCATCCTGCAATTCCTGATGACTACTATATATATATCTCTTAGAAAATGATTATGATGTTATTTCTGTAATTGATCCTATCAGCTATTATGATGCCATGTCTAGTCCTCAATCAGACTTGTGGTTTAGTTCTATGGAGGATGAAATTCACTCAATGAAAGGGAATAATGTGTGGGAATTAGTTGATTTACCCCAAGGTTGAAAGACAGTGGGTTGCAAATGGGTGTTTAAAACTAAGAAAGACTCAAAAGGAAAGATTGAAAGGTTTAAGGCTAGATTTGTAGCCAAGGGCTTTACTCAAAAGGCTGGAATTGATTATGGCTACACATTCTCTCCTATTTCCTCTAAGGATTCCTTCAGGATCATTATGAGTTTAGTAGCACATTTTGATTTGGAACTGCATCAAATGGATGTTAGGACAACTTTCCTCAATGGCGACCTTAATGAAGAAGTTTATATGACTTAACCATAGGGTTTTATTCAAGAAGGGGAGGAACACCTAGTGTGTAAGTTGAATAAGTTAATTTATGGCCTTAAATAGGCTTCTTGGTGGTACTTGAAGTTTGATAAGGTAGTGACTTTATTAGGTTTTGAGGAAAATAAAGTGGACCATTGCATTTACCTCAAGACCAGTAAGAGCAAATTCATATATTTTGTGCTTTATGTTGATGATATTTTACTTGCTAGTTGTGATTTAGACTTGCTTCATGAGACTAAACAAATGTTATGTCGTAGTTTTGATATGAAGGATCTTGGTGAAGCAACTTTTATTCTTGGAATTGAGATTCATCATGATAGAACGCGAGGTTTGTTAAGACTTTCTCAAGTCAGTTACATTGATCGTGTTTTGATTAGGTTTAACATGCAGAATTGCAAACTTGGTGATGTACCTATTGTGAAAGGTGATAAACTTAGCATTGCATAGTGCCCTAAAAATGAACTTAAGCAACAGTCCATGAAAAATATTTCTTACTCTAGCGCTGTTAGTAGTTTGATGTATGCACAAGTCTGTACGAGGCCTAATATAGCATTCATTGTTGGTGTTCTTGGGCGCTTTCTCTCTAATCCAAGATAAGAACATTAGGTGGCTATTACGAAAGCCTTGAAATATTTGAAGAAAACTAGAGACTTCATGATCGTATATAAAAAGGTTGATTGTCTTGAGGTTATTGGACTCTCAGATTCAAATTTTACTAGTTGTCCCAATGATTTGAGATCTACTTCGAATTATATTTTTACAATGGCAGGTGGAGCTATCTCATGGAATAGTGTTAAGTAGATGCTTACTACTTTATCAACCATGCAAGCTGAGTTTGTTGCTTGTTATGGTGTAGCCATGCATGCTGTATGGCTAAAGAACTTCATTTCAGGACTTTTGGTTGTTGATTCAATTTCTAAGCCACTAAGGATTTATTATGATAATGCTGCTGCTTTGTTCTTTTCAAGAAATAATAAATCCTCCAATGTATCTAAACATGTAGAGCTTAAATATCTTGCTGTGAGGGATTTGGTTAAAAATGGCACTATGATGATAGAGCATATCGATACCGACTCTATGCTAGCGAACCCCCTGACCAAGGGATTAAGGCTTATTATTTTCAAAAAGACATGTAAAACACATGGGTATGATTGAGTCTTTTGATGGATTGAGTTAAGTGAGACATTTTCTTTATTAAAATTGTTATAACATGGAAGCCTTTTATCTTATTGGCTTTTATTAATGCAAGATTCTTTTTAAATTGTTGATATATTTGTTATAATTGAGTGCACATTTTGTGGTTATATCTCGCTTAACATGTATCTTGAGATTGGGTGTTGAACTTGAGAGTTAGGTATGTCTCATAAATGATACCATGTTGTATTTAATATTGAACGAGGCATGCATGACTTCTTTTGAAGTCGGATTTTCTTGAAATTTCATATTGTTTCTAGAAATTCATATCTACAAGAAAATCATGGATTTTCTTAGGATTTCCTATTGTTCAAGAGGCCCATATTTTATAAGAAAATTAAATTTTCTTGGGATTTCATATAGTTCTAGAAATTCACATCTTACAAGAAAATTGGAAGACCAACAATGAAATAGCAAACATATTTGGGTCATATTTTAATTGTTATTTCTTGTTACACCACTATGTCAAAATCTATGTCGGTGGAATTGCTGGTATATTTGACCATAGAAGGTTTGTATTAATGAAAGATACAATTGCCGCCATGATCCAATATTAGTAATATTCGCTAAACCGGATTGTGTTGGTAATCTTGTCTTATTGCCGTATTTCTTTTCTTTAAAATGTGGCCACAGTCAAAATCTTTTTGTAATTTAGCCCGAGAGTCATTTTCTCAAACTTTTGTTTTTATAGTTACAATTAATATTTGTCTAAGTGGGAGAATGTTGGAATTTTATTCTAAAATTAGACTTCTATTAATTAGATTTATTTTCCGATAAAATAAAAAGGGCTAAATTAATACGGTTAATGAGATAGACTTATAGGGCCTAATGTTTTGACTCAATATTGTTAAGGCTATTTATGAACAGACTTGATATGACAGCTGGTGTAGGTCCAATCTTAAAAACCCGTGATAGGAGAGCTCTCTAGGGTTTTATCCTATATATATTGTGGCTAGACCCCCTCTCCACTTGACGATTTTTGATATGACTATCCCATTAAAGCTGTCAAGTAGTTTGTGTGAGAAGAAAATGAAGACTTAGCGATCAATCATGAAATTGCAGGAATCCTGTCTGGCAGAACTCAACTTGATAGCTCTAGAATCCACTAATTCTGCATGGAGGAGATTCAAAGAGCTCTCACACATCCTTTTCCTCAAAACCTAAAGGTTTTCAACCAGTCTAGTCATTCCAGGAGGACTCTACAATACCTGCTTGTATGTTAGCCCAGTCTCATTTGCCCTCGAGGACTCAAAACCACTTTTCATCATCCCTTCAATAGCATTTCATTGGTCGACTAACATGGCCCGCTTCCCTTTTCTTTTAGGAATGAGAAAATCTGAAAGTCCCATCATTAATCTCATGACTCAAATAGGTATGTGAATAAATCGATCTGTTTATAGTATTTTGATTTCATAGATATGGACATCATGGATTAAATTATTTTCTTACAAAGCCCAGATTCTGTCATGATCAGCAGCAGACATTTCCGAGAACCATTGCGTCTTATCAGAGGTTTCTTGGGCCTCAAGCCGTCGATTCTTGATTTTCTGGGACTTCTCTTCTCCTTCGAGGGCATTCTTACTTTGAGAAGCGGTGGATTCCTGTCCAGAAGAGCCATCGCTTCTCAATTCAAAACTTCTGCAAGCCAGCAGAAGATCTTCTACGTCATCAAGAAATCCAGAAGGGTTTAATTTTTGGCCCTGCTTGGGGGTCTGAAAAGCTGAATACTCCATGCATGCACGGAGGAAGAGCATTAAGAAATCTCTGTATGTAGAAGAAAAAGGAAAGCTGTAACAGAGTATATTGGCTTTCTAATTACATCTCCTGGTTGGATTTGGAATCCAGAATTATCAATGACCATATCGGTCATGCGGTGCAAATCTTACAGAAGTTTTGTGAGATTAGAATTACGACTTTCCTTAAGTTGATATATGGATATAACCGTTGGTCCTCATTAGAATCTTTTTAAGATTAGGAGCCTTTGCTAAGGAATTGAATGTTCTAATTATAGTAAACACTGCCTTCTTCGTTGCTTCTTTAGATTTGGCATACAGAGATTGAGCTTTGAGGGAGACATAGAGAGAGAGACAGAGAGCAATTATAATTATGACACAATTTAAAATAAACAACTAACTAACAATAATTAATATTTGTTAGTTTGTGTTGTTAAGTTATTGGAATTTTTAATTTCTATCTGCATAATATTTAATTCATGATTAATTTAGATTTTATATAAATATGTTAAATATTTGTTAAAACAAAGTATTACTAGTCAAATATCATATGGAATATGTAAAATATGTATACTGAATATTTCACATTAAAAGTACGGATATTATTCAATAAATTCAAAATATGTATAAAAATATCCTCAATCCTTACTTACATACAGAACATGTGGTTTAACTAGTACAAATTATATTTATATTACATATAGAAAGAATTGAAATTCACTTAATTTTGATTCAAATTATCAATATTTATAGAATCTTTGAGTTTTACTGATTAAATTAAAAAAAAAATTCTTATTGCTGGTTAATATATATTAGTTAGATATTTATTCACTTCACTTAAATATTTTTGAACTTTTGTCATCATTTTCTTATTTATATCTAATACAAATATATGTGTGTGTGTGTGTGTATTTCATTCTATTTGCAAAATCTCTTCATCTCGAACTCTCAATGTCTAAAAATTTTCTTGATCATTACAACACTTTACTTCAATAATTTTTTTTTAAATCTAATATGTTGACAACTAATTTCAAACATACTTTGTTATTTAATAAAAAAACACCATTGGTCAATAAATAATAATAATAATAATAATAATAATAATAATATTTACGGTCCTCTAGCGTGTGCCCGACCATCGTCTGCAGGATGCTACATGTTGCATTCCCGAACAAATTGGCTTCATTATCGAATGAATTAAACTGTTGGCCTCAATAAGCTAACAGAAAATGCAATCTCATATCAAATATAGAAGCCCTCGGGCAGGTATTGAGACAAAGAAAATATATCTTCCTGCAAATTTTCAACCCTTCATCAGCAAAAAGATAGATCCCCGGATATATCGGCAACGTCGTCAATATCAGAATGCATCTATCTCACAATTTTCATTTTATTTATCCTAATTTTCATAGCTTGGGTATTATTAAAAACAATACTTTTGCCCAGATAAGCAACAACGTCTGACGATCAGGCAATGCATCCAACTAAAATGCAGCATTTAATTATATATAACTATAAACACATTGACCATCAAATTCCCTGAAAGGCTGGAACAGCACCTCAAACTTACCACCCAACGAAAAATGGCTACTACTGCTAATCAGATTAGACCCAGACAACAAGTACAAGTCATTGTGCTGTCCGTTTCAATCTTCCTATTGCCATCCGATCCTCTGGTGGATGTACATGATGTCTACTAGTCAGAGTCAAGCTCTGTCGGAGGAGCTTTAATCAGCTAGAGTAAAGCAGAAAACACATGAGCAGATTAACTTTACAAAGGAAGATGAACTCTCTCTATATATGATGACAATGATGATGATGGTGGTGATATCTCTATTAATATCACTATTTCTATTCTCTTTAGATAATTATCTCCATGCAGAACATGTTGCTAAAGCTCTGTTCTTCCATCCAAGACACAGAGCACCATTGCCCTCCCCCAAAATGTAATTTGTGCTGTATTCTTTCAGCATATCTCTGATTGCATTGCCAACCGACGAACTCAATTGGACAGGAGAGAATCCAGCCATCATAAGTCTCAGCCTCCATTTACCAAAAAGCTCATGCCTTTCAACCCGCTCAATCCCCTCACAGGCTATTATGTTGACAACATCCCTTGCCACACAGTGTTCCTCTGCACTAATCCGCTGTCTGTCATCCCTTGAGCGTGCTGCATCAATAGACTCAAACATTGCTGTATAATAATCTAGAGTTTCACAAAATCGCTGAAAGAAAGTACCAGTATTAGTGTTGGACTCTTGCTCAACAAGGGTCACAACCTTGGGTGACAAGCTCTTAACAAGTCTAAGGAGGCGGTCGCGATGATTAGTAGTGCTCACACTTTCATCTGGCATGTGGTGTAGCATGTAAGGAAAATTCACAGCCAAGGCTTCTCCATGTCGAACCTGAAGATTCTCCAGATGTACCTCACACCCTGACATAGCCGCACCATGAAATTCAAATGGCACTCCACATGACTCAGCTACTTGTGCTAACCTCTGACCAACCAACTGGAGTCCACCACCTCGAGCATGAGCTGATTGGGAATCATCAACACCTGTTATGCGAATAAATGGGGGTCCCCCAGGCCGACGTGAAAGAGCCTGAATGAATGACACCCATTGACTGCCCTGCGCAATCTGAAAATCAATAACATGGATCCTGTTTTCGTTTTCCATAGCTTCCCCAATGACGACATTAGCAGACATATAAGCAAACTTGTAGTATGGGCAGATTTGATAGAGCACATGCATGTACGACATCAATTCAGAACTTGTTGGTTCTTTGCACTTCAATTTTTTGTAAATTATGCTTCCCGAGGATAACAACCTCGCCCTGAGTCCTTCCAACATGTATGCACCTAATCTTTCTAAAGGTTCTCCAGATACAGACACTCTCTTTTCTAGTATCTCCATCAAAGCTTCTGCAGCCGATACTGCAACCTGTCCATCTGACAATGGGATAGCATCAGCTTCTGATAGTATTTCAGCACAGGCAACAAGCAATTGTTTCAGATCCATGTGAGGGGCCATTTCCAGGATTCTGTTGTACCTTGTGAATGGCGAGGGCTGTGTGACTATACCGTTAAAAGAACCACTATCATCAGTATCAGATTCAGGCCCCAGCAATTCATTCCTCAATACCCACAGTGCATGCATCAACTTGTTTTCATCTTCGACCCCAGAAGATCCACTCAAAGGTGAACCATAGGCATTATCAGATGTGTGGTGGAGATCAGATGCATATGAATTAGAACCCTGAGGGGAAAAGGGACTCCTATTGGAAGATACACTTACAGCTGAAGGTGAATTGTAGGTAGCAAAATCAGTTGCTGGTGTTGATTCCAGAGTGAAGAATTGCTCAGTGTAGGTTTGAAAAGAAACTTCAGTCCCTTGGCTTCTGCTACCAGTTGAGTCATTGTTCAAAACTTGAAAAATTGAAGAATCATATGGGTTAATCTGCTGCATAGGCGGATTGTAAACACTGTGGAAACTGGTAGATGTTTGAGATTCTTGCGATGCCCGCATCTCAAGAAAAGCTACAATGAACTTCAACTAAGCTCAACGGAAGACCAATAACAGAAACTTCTTAGGAAAGTTGATTTGCTTCTTCTTCTGCCTGGGACTTTGGCAAAGGGAACAATGATTTTACAATAAGTCCATGTCATTCAGACATAAGGGGCAGCAACATCTCAATTGACATCCAGAACTCTTTTGGCAACAAAAAGAAATGACGCATCTATATTAGCTATATCCACTCAAAGACTTGCAACCTTTATGGGAGAATATGAGAATCAACAAATCTGCCAATAGAAGGAACAAATGGATTAATTAATACATTTCATCAGCAAAAGTTTTAGTATCAAGTCAGACGACACATTTTTCAAGCTTTGCACACCCTATGTGGATGGCCTAGCAAGGAAATTGAATTTACAAGAGACCATAAAGATTTCACCCTCACTGCAAAAATTAGGGATTATTCAGGGGGGAAAATGGAGCAATTATTATGAGATAGTCTCACAGGCTTCACTAAACAATTGAAGTCAACGGTGAAAACAACAGTAAGCAAGTATGATCAAATGAAACCTATCAAAAAGAACTAATATGGTAGTTCCAATACACTAACATAGCCAGCTAAGCAGATTCTAGATCTAGATAAGAAAAAAACACCCACACACAAAAATTTTTTTAAAAAAAAAAAGACTCTAGTTCCTATAATCCTTTGCCATGTCACGAAGACATGCCCACCAGGCAAGGGGAATCATCAGAACAAATAACATAAATTAATTGAAAAATCAGAATAAATTCCGCATCAGATAAAATCGCAGGTAAACATCTTTTAAGAACAAGAATAAATTCCAATACTATACTTCAGACGAGGCTTTCAGTTGTGGATGCCCATAAATGACAACATCTAACAAGAAAAACAAAAAAGAGTAGCAAACCATGAATCTAAACTCAGGAGATAAGTGAAACTAAGATATAAAATAAAAAATCTTCACATATAAACATCATACCAAACGACTCTGCTCCTTAATCATGGAGAGTTAAATTAAACATAAATCACAAATCATACAGTTCAAAGTTCAAATTAAACATAAATAAGAAATCAAACAATCCAAATTTCAGACATAAGAAGCACAAAACAGAGATGATGAGTTCTTCAAGAAATACCTATGGAAAGATGATCTCAAATAGTTCCGGATGAGAGAGAGAGAGAGAGCTTTTGTCTTCGTGCATAAATGAAAAATATGGAGCTTATTAAAGTTTGGTTACTTAAATAGTTGGGCGACTAAGAGTTGAGCAATTAATGCCCTTCATTTGTGAAGTTACTACGTAAATGCCCTCGGAAGCGTGTAGACCCGGGACTACGATTTATGTACTATATATATTCCACTTGGACCTGCGCAGTCGCCCGGCTCTTTCTCACTTTCTCAACTGACATTAATGCCGATAGAAAGAAATATTCCACCCTCCAGCGTTAAAAACCTTGAAAATTAGAGCATTTTCTTCTTTATTTTTTCACAGTTGTACGGGAAAGACCAAACACAGGAAAACGATTGGATACCTTTCTTTGTTTAACATAGCAATCTTATTCTTCCCTACGGTCATAGTTGTAAATTAACTACAATCACGGCGTGGGCGGACGAAAGGGCTTACTGGGTGTACCAGGCAAAAGAGCTTCACCATTTGTGTTTCCACAATTATGTATCATCCAAAATTAGGCGCAATTCAGAATGTGAAATTGTAAACCCAGCAATTCTGTAATGAAAATTTTTAATTTCGCATTTTATCTTATTTTTTGATTGACTTAAATCAGAAAATTCTCACTTGAAATTTAATGTAAAAAGGAGTTTGGATTTAAAATTAATTCGAGCGCTTTTGTGACTCTTACTCCAATCAAAATAAAAGGTCCACCAAATTATAATGAGGAGAGCTTCGCTTTTTGCTTTTGGAAGGTCATAGATTATTTTAGAGTTGAGTTGACTTTTTAAGAAATTAGAATAATTCTTTGAGTTACGTAAAATTTCAAAATCATAATCAAGATTAATGATTTTTATAATTTCTTAATAAAAAGTTTAGGTCAAAATAGAGTCAAAAATTATTTTTAGAGTGTCACAATAAAAACTCATCAACCCTTAAATTAATAATAGAGTTTGGGAATAAAATAAATTTGAAAACAGTGCAATTGACAATATGTGTATTTTTTATTTGTAATTATGAAGTTGCTTATGCATAGCGCTATTTGTTAATTAATAAGTGAATGCATTAACTCAATTTGAGCTATGATTTGTCGAAACCTTGAGAAATCGGTCGAGACGATTGTTACAGGACCGAAATGAAGGTTGAGGTTTTGATGTGATGGTTTAGAATGGTAGAGGTTGGGATTGGATGTTACTAATGTGGGATGATCCAACAGGTTCAGCCCAAGGGCATCAACCTAGGAACTACGAGTGAAATATTGAGCCAAATCCACTTCATCTTGAAAGCCCAGTCACATCGTCAATTGTATTCGACCTCTCACTATGCAACGTTGATCTTGCCCTAGTTAGAGTAGTATGGATGGAGCTCGAATGGAACTGGTCGACAATCCCGACAAGAGCTGCCCTTTTGGCCCTGTCAGGGCTCACTTTGTGGTCAACCAAGAATTCTGACTCATGGCAGGATCCCTTTGTTGCTGCTTTTACTGCTCTAACAGGCGGTATGCCTCCACATTAATGGTGCATGCCATCTTAATGCTGCCTTTACTGCCACCCTTAACAAGAGGTGTATCATCAGTGTACTATTCTATCCCTAAAAGCTAGAAATGAAGCCATCTAGAATAGTATAGAAATAGAAAATGACTTAAAGCCCCCCATGCAAGAACAAAAATCCTTCATGCATGTTGAGGGCATCTTGGACTTATCACTCACCTGAAAAAGGCTATAAATATCCTATAGCCAGCCTCTTTCAAGGTATGTCATTCTTTACTAAAGCCCTCACTTTGCTGCTCATTTATTCTAGTTGATTTTGCATTGACTTGAGTATCAGAGTGCCTTAGTCGAGGGCATCTCAGCTAGCCTGACGTTTGCTCATGATCGCATGTGTCAATCTAAGTTTCTTTGGAATTGAACCACTTAACCAGACAAATTGAATCACCTTAAATACCAGCTTAATCCAGCAAAATACAGCTTTCACGGTGACCAGCATCTTTGTATCTATGTACTCATTATGGCCATGCAATTGCATTATGTGCTTGAATTGCATCAAATGCTCGTTTAGGTCCGATGAGCCATCATACCGTGGTAGTTCGATTGGAACTTTGGTGTTAATAGTGATGTGTTCATCCATTATTTCCTGTATGAACAGGGATTCTTTTTCTCAATGGAACCTCTGTGGTCCTTCCGACTGAAAGTTCCTCTTTGTATTTCTCCTCAAAATCTCTTCTAGGCGCCTATTTAATTATTGCGCTTGCTAGGATACCTCCTCCCATTCCTCCCAATCAACCTGGGACATATTTTTGTTTGTTTGGGGCCTCAAGCGCTTGACCCTATCGCGCTGTTGGGCTCAAATGGGTCGAGCACAATGATTAATAGAATCTGCAACTTCCACCGGCGGGGGCTAGTCAGACCTCTTCTCTAGGGAAATGTTCAGGGCTGACTTTCCGTCTAGTTGGGGGTCACCTAGATTTTGGTTAGCCGCAGTTGTCTTTGGGTAATCTCTCTTCGAGAGGTATGGTTTGCGGAGTTGCGTTAGTTGCTGGGACTGGTAAAGTTGTATGTAAATTTAAGGCGGTGAACAACTGGGCAAAATTTGAGCGGAGATTTGCTCGCTAATTAGCTACATTAGTTAAGGCATGGTCAAAGTGATCACCTGCTCTGGTGGGGTACTTGGTCCTGGGGCATTCGACTCCTGCTAAGGTTGAGGAGGAGGAGATGTGGTTCTTCTATTCTCTTTCTTTTCTAAAACGGCTCGCCTGGTGTTCACCATTTTTCAATCACGGTCTCAATTTTCCATAGATGACGCCAAATAATGAGGGTGAAAGCTGTATTTTGCTGGATTGGGCCGCTATTCAAGGTAATTCAATCTGTTTAATCGAGTGGTCCAATTCCAACGGAACTTGGGCTGAGATTTGTGAGCATGAGCAAACATCAGACTAGTCGAGATACTCTTGGTTAAGATACTTTGATACTCAAGTCAATACATAATCAATTAGAATAGATAAGCAACAAAGTGAGGGCTTTAGTAAAAAATGGCATACCTTGGAAGAGGCTAGCCATAAGATATTTATAGCCTTCTTCAGATGAGTGATAAGTCCAAGATGCTTTCAACATGCATGAAGGGTTTTTGTCCTTGTATTGGGGGCTTTAAGTCATCTCCCATTTCTGTACTATTTCAGGTAACTTCATCTCCAATTTTCAGGGGCAGAATAGTATTTTAGTGTGCACCTCTTGTCAAGGGTGGCAATAGAGGCAGCACTAGGGTGGCATGCGCCATTAATGCAAAAGCGTGCTGCCTGCCAGAGCATTAAAGGTGGCAGCAAAGGGATCTTGCCTAGGGGTGTAAATGAGTCGAGCTTGACAAAATTTGTAGGCTTAGGCTCAAGCTCGAGCCCAATTTTTTGAGTTTGCTCGAGCTCGAACTGGCTCACTAAAAAATTTTAAATTAAATAAAAATATTAAATTATTAATATATCATAATTATTTAATAATAATTAATAAAATAATTTGAATTATAATTATAAATAAAATATATATTAAAGTTTAATATATATATTATAATAATTATTACAATGATTTAAATTATAATATATTATAATTATTGATAAAATATTAAATTATTAATATATTATAATTATTTAATCATATATAATAAATATTTAAAATTAGAAAAAAAGTAAATTATTAATACATACTAATTAATGCATAATAAAGATTTAACAATAGAAAAAGAAAGTAAGTTATTAATATATATTAATTATTTAATTAATATATAAAAATATTTGAAAATAGAAAAAAGCTCATAAGTTAGTTCATGAGTTTTCGAATAGTCATGAATGAGCTCGAGCTCGGCTCATATAAATGCTCGAGCTTGTGAGGCTCGAGCTCAACTTAAGTCGATTCATGAAGCTCATGAGCTAGCTCAACTCATCTTTCACCCTTAATTTTGTTGTGATTCAGAATTTCTGGTCGATAGTGCTAGCGGGTAGCTCTTGTCGAGATTATCGACTAGTTGCGTTCGACCTCCTTCAATACTGCCTTGACCACGGTGAGATTAACGTTGCACAATAAGAGGTCGAATACAGTCAACGATGTTACTGGGCCTTCAAGATAAAGTGGGTCTAGCCCAATACTTCACGAATAGTTCCTGAGTTGATGCCATTGGGTTAAAATTGTTGGGTCATCCCATTTTAGTTACTTCCGAGAAATCAGTCAAAATAGCACAACAATTTAATTTTTCGAACTGTCACGGTGGCATGGAATGGAGCGGAACGAAATGGTAGAAGATCATGGATTTTAAATTTGCAGATAGGGAAATTCTTCAAGAGTTTTAATAGAAAATGCCAAGTATTGAAAAGGATTCGCTACGGAAATTTGATAAGAATCACATCTTGTAGTTTGCTAGGATTTAAGACCTTGGTTTTGCCCTATATGGCTAATTGAAGTTTACACGCTCGCTAGTGGTGTTGGATAGTGCTTGGAAATTGGGGAGGGTTAGCTAAGGTGTCTCAAAGAAGACGAATCTTTTCTTCTTAATTTTTTATTTGAACTTAAGGCCCTGGTTTTTTTTTTTTTTTTTTTTATCTAGATATATAATTTTTAGTTTCCAAATATGAAGTTTTATAATAATTAAATATTTATTTAATTTTATCTTAAATAATTCAAATATTAATCATTTTCAAATATTATACATTTCATTATATGTAAATTTGAATTCTGAAGAGAATTAGAGAAGAATAATATATGAAAAAAATAATATATAAAATGTTTTATTATTTGTTTTATTTTAAAAAGAGTTTAAATCTTATTAAGAAAAATAAATATTTATAATTAATTATAATTTGTATGGATGATTGAAAAAAATTTAATTATTAGATTATATTACGAAAAATTGAAAACCATTACAATTCTAAAATATCTTTGTCTTAATGTATTTGGTAAAAAATGTTAAGACATGTTACAACATTTTGTAAGTAAATCTACTGCTATTTTTGTTATTAATGTTGATAATGTTATTGTATCAATTTCACTTTCATTATGTTATTGAATAATTGAATGAAAGATTTAATATTATCACAAAACTTTATGAAATTTAAATTAATTTATAATACACTAATAATATTAGCACTGATGCTGTAAAGAGCGTATCGGTCCGGTATTCCAGTGGATTTGAATGGTATTGAGTTTGAGATCTGCAACCAAGAACAAATATAAACTAGCCAAGGTGCCCCGACTAAGGCACTCCGACGTTCAAGTCAGATTTCCGGTAAGACGGAGTGTATAGAGAAAGTGTATAGTGTATAGTGAATAGTATAGTTGCATTACCTTGAGTGTGGTGGTACTGGTAGGATTTATAATATGATCATGGTGTGAATTTACCCAAGTACCTTTATCAGGTGTACTTGGGTTTTCCTTACGACCGGGGTATGATAGTCATTTTCTGCCCAGATCTCAAGGACGTGCCACGTGGCGCAATCTCCTGTTTTGTTGGGTAGTCATATCAGTGGGAGCACGCCTCTGCCAGAGCTGTTGGCAGGGTTGTCAGGGTTGGTGGAAGCGGTTACATCCGTAGGCAGCAGTCACATCTGTTGCCACGTATAATCATTGCTTAAAGGTTCAATTTGTCCCATTTGCAACCGGGGGTCGATTCATGTCGACCAAGCTTAGATGATGAGTTTGGAAGCGGCCTCCAGGTCGATACAGGTCGACCGCGCGGTTTACCATACGGGGTCGATACTAGTCAACCAGTCTGACTTCGCCTCTGGGCTATCATCATAAGACTTTGGAAGAGGCCCTCAGGTCGATACAGGTCGACCACGGGGTTTAGCATACGTGGTCGATACTAGTCGACCAGAATGACTTTGGCTGACTCTTCTGAATTTGGGCTTGTTGGGCCTACTGGATTATACCGTTTCACGTTGGCCCTCATGGGCTGTCTCATTTGTAAAAAGGCCTATTGAGCCTGTTGGGCTATCCCATATCAAGCACTATTAAACAATTTTATATGTTTTAAAATTCTTTTGGATATATTTTGAAACTTTTAAATAATTTAAAATATAAAATGCGTGAAACATTCACAATCGTTTTGTAATATTATAATAAAACGAAAACGATAGTCTCCATCCCCTTCTGTGCAACTGCTCCTTCAAATGCCGATTTGAGCCAAATTACATGACCTGGAAAACGTCGGATTCAGTGGGTTTAATAAGGTTAAGCCGGTTTGGTATAGATCATTGGACCTAGTACTATTTTATTTTTAAGAAATAAAATTTCATTTGAGAAGACAAAAATGAAATAAAATAAAATTTGAAAAGTGTTTGAAGGAATATTTCTTTTTATGAATGGACGGTGGATAGGTCCCTGGAATGTTGAGAAACCATGGGCAGACGATTCTGTACTCGGCGCCTGTTAAAACGTCAAATGGCTTATCTGTAAATATGGGCAAAACGAAGGGTATCTGGTCGAGCACCGCGTTCGTTTCTGGTTCCAGGAAGCAACATAAATTTCCCCATATGTTTCTTTCAGGATTCGTAGAATAATTATGGTATTTATATTTATTTATATATTTATTGGGTAGTGGTCCGATGACGTGGAATTGCCTAAGCAGCTGCTGCCTGACCCATGACCTCACTACCAAGGTCTGACGTTACAATTTCTTTTTTTCTTTTTTCTTATTTTTTTTTGTTGATGCTAACCACTTTGCGCAATGAAGGGTAAAGAATAAATGGAGTGTGAACCTCCACCACTCAACTCCAACAATGGGACTTACCAACAATTATTAGCTTGCCCAATCAATTGAATAATATATTGTTTAAAATTTTTATTTATTTTTTAATTTTAATGTAAACTTAACTCGATTGTTAAACAAATTAAATTCAAATGTGAAGAATCGAGATGATATACTTACACGTGGTTCATCTGTTGTTAGTTCATTTAATCAAATTCTACCCAAATTTGCAATGTTATTTGATTTTAAAAAATATAGGGAATGCTTGGTTATATTTTTCTGAAACAAAATTATTTTGAGGAAATATAACTAAATATATTTTCATTTTTTTTAAATATTAATTTTTTTCCCCAAAATATCTTTTCATGTCCTTCATTATCCCCAAATTTTTTCCATTTTTTAATGTATACATACATATATTATTATATAATATATTTTATTATGTATTATATATACATCATATATATTTTATTATTATTCTAATAATAAAAAATCATCCAATTTTACTTTTACATAAAAAAATTCAATAAAAAAGTATTGATTTGATTGTTATATTAAAAATATTTCTCCCAAAATATAAACAAACAAATCAAAAATCTCCAAAATCAATTTTTAGCTATTCTTCAAAACATAATAAAAAATTCATTATATTCTCCAACACAACTTTCACATTCTTCAATATCACCTTCAACATTCATTCTTTCAAAATGCATATTAAAATTATATGAAAAACGTAACCAAACATTGCAATAACATTAGTGACAAATTAAAAATTGTTACTAATAATATGTATTAAGCGACATTAACTTTTATTTTTATTATTAATAATATCTTTAAATGACAATAATATATATTTTATCAAAATATGGCTCAATAGTGACATCAACTAATGTTTTAATTTGTTACAATTAACAATTAATGATGCCCATATAGTGACAATTTAATGGTAATAAAAATTATCATTATAATTTGTGATAAGATTTTTGTTATTACTAAGTTGTTACCGTAGACGTGTCACTAATTGTTAATAGTATCAATTTAAATACTATTTTTGTCTTTATATATCTAATTTATAAATATCATTAAGGTGATAAAAAATAAAATATGTTGTTACATAATATATAATCAGTAACAACTTTTGTATTGTCACTTACTATTTCATCATTAATTTATTTTTTTTCTTGTAGTAGGAGAAAAGATACTTAAATTTAATTTATTCATTCAATAAATTAAATTTAAATATTTTTAGTTTGATTTGATTCTAATGTGGAATAGCCTAATTAATAACTTTTCTAGTCCTCTTGTTCATTTTCTATCTTCAAAGTGCTTTTGAACAATGAGAAACGCGACGGTATTATAGTATTTATGATTGGCTAAATTATTTAGTTACTCAAAACAAGCGTGACTAATGATAATCAAAGGCCTTCAATTATAAGTCCTATATTTGGAGTCTTATTTTGCTAGCTAAGATTTTTTTTTTTTTTTTTTTGTCTTGCAATGCTTGTACGTCCTTGTTTTCTTAATCAAATATAGAAATTTACTTATTCAATATAATATTTTTTGAAGTTTATAGTTTATATTATCATTACATTCATTTTTCCCTCTCTCTCTCTCTCTCTCTCATGTAAATTGAGGGTCCTGGATAAAATTCTTATATAAGAAACTTCTGCTTTTCATATTATTTATTTATTTTTTTAAAAATAGAATAATAAAAATGAAAAAGTAATAGATAGGATGTAATTCCGATAAGCTTTGTAGTTGATTGATAAAGTTAAAAGAATGAGAATCTTGATCATAGCACTTTAACTTGTGAAAAGGCATCACCGGTCCACAATGCTTACCTTGGCCAGAGTTTAGATTGCATCACAATAAAAATAAAGAGGCAAAGCGTTTAAGCAAAGCAACCAACAGTTTATAAAATAAAATTAAGTGTATCAATTAATATATTTTTATTACATTTGTGTATTTAGATATTATTTTAAATACTCATGAGTGCCATGATGCATGCCCGCATGTCACTTTCGTCATCTAGAAGAGATATATATATATATATATATATATATTTTAATAAGTTTTCATGTCTATGTATTTTCTGAACTTCTTGGGGCCGGGACACCTAATTTTATATGTTCATATGCTATTTTTGTCCTTTGGAGTGTTCAATTTATTTTACATGTCCATAAATTATTTAGACTCTTTTGAACATTTTAATGTATAAGTTTCATTTTTATGCATTTTCTTTAATTATTTAGGAGCATAATTGTCATTTTGGAGGTGTTGTGACCCTCTCCAACGGACATTTTAGTTATTTTGTTTGCTCATGTTTACTTTTATTTATAAATATTTGATAACTTTTTTGTTTATTTGTATTCTTTTATCTTTTAAATATATTATAGTCATTTTGCTTACTTGATACAATTAGATATATTCGAGGATATGTATAAAAAAAATTTAATTAATTTTTTTTAAATTTCATATATAATTATATATATATATATATATATAGTTTTTGTTGGACTTATTTTGGATGCACACTCCAACAAGATCCTCAAATTCGTTCATATCCAATCAGGTGCAACCAAAACTAATTAAGTTGAATTAAATTCATTGGTCTAACCCAATTTACCGCCCATAAAGTGAATGTTTTTCTGAAGTTAGTGTCGTTATAAGTAGAGACAATAGGCACGTGGGTGTGTGTGCGCCTATGGCTAAGATATAAATGAATAATGATTGTTGCATGCCCTAACGAGATTTAATTTAAATGGTAAGATGTCTTTAAGTTCAAATCCTATAATGGCTCTTCACAATATGATTAAAAGTGATATATATAAATAAATAAATATATTTTAAGTTCATCAAAATAAAATATTTTAATTTTATATTTGATTGGTATGATTAATATATAAATAAATTAAAATATAATATATAAATTTATTATTATATTATTTATATTTTTTAATAAGTTTTTCACAACTTCTTTATTCTTCTCCATTATTAAGAATGTAGTTTAATTGAACATAAGATTAAAAATAAGCTTTATTAGATCTTTGCAATTTTTATCACACTTAATCAAGCATTGCCCCTCTTGATACATTTTTCAAAAGCAACAATAAATAATATTGGGCCTATGATTTATCAAATACTTTTATCAATTGAAACAAACATTAAAAGAGGCTTAATTAGGTATGTATCACACCTAATCAAGTCAATCAAACAAGACCTTAGTGTAAATATTAATTAGTCTATTAAGAAGCTTTTCTATTGTCATTTATTTATTTATTTATTTTTTAAAAGAAGTGCTCCACCCACAAAGAACGACTGTTCGAAATTTTTTAAAAGAAATGACAACTTTTAAAGAATTTTTGTTTGATCAAATAGAATTCAATTAAAGAAATGTCAATGAGGGGCTAACGATTTATATATAATTTTGTATAAATTTTTTCTATCCTCTATTTTTCTAAGGTATTCATATCCATTTATCATTGTTTCAGCTAAATTTGATGATCTAGAGCAAAAAAGTCATAGCTTATTGATCTTATAAATATAAAAGTTGGACATGCGTGCAATTCTTTCTATTGTGTGATTTTTATTGGTACTCGACTAACCAACACTAAGCCCACTTTACTTATTCCACTTGGATTGCTGAAATATAGTATGGAGGGCTCTTTTTCGTGAATAAATGAAAATGTTTGATATTTTGATATGCTTATTTTTATTAATGCTGAAATATAAATAAAAAATAATGGGCATAACCATTAAAAGAAAATAAAATATGCGTACCAGGATTTGGTGCTTGATTCCAAATATCTTGAGCAATCAAAAGACGGTGCAATTAAAGGGGAATTGTGAGTTGTGACCTGCAGCCAAAATCAATCAGTGGAAAAAGGGTGGGAGCTCCACTTGAATTTAGAACTTTCATTCGACCTTTAGTAGAGAGCCATATGCCCCAGATATAAAGTATGTGCGCACTTCCCCAAACCAAAAAAATTTAAGGCCGGTTCTTTCCTTTTCCTTCGAAGGACCATGTTGGACCCCACCAAGAAAAAATTAAAAAAAACCGCACATGAGTTTTTCTCAATTCGTACAATTGCTGGATAAAATAAATGTGTCGGTCTTCGCATTTGTATATGATAGGATCAAAATTTAGATTTTCATAAATTTTTTATGTACAGCAGTACTGCCTATGTAAAACTTAACGATAGTCGAAAAGGCTATAAGACAATTCTATTTAGTCGCAAGAGATAATGTGAGAATTATATTTAGAAATATTAATAAAAAAAACAAGTGAAAATATATTTAAATGACGATAATGATTTCTTATAAAACTATTTTACAAAATTTAAATTAACAACAAAAGCTACGATTGAACTAAAAAAATTGTCGCGCAGAGAAAATCATCTTCCTTCCTGCGTCATGCCATTAATGACCAAATCAACACTTTTGACTCAACTTTTTAATTAAATTCCAAGCCTTGGGGTCTTATATATATATATATATATATAGATATGCATATTTATATGTCTACCCTTATTTACTTTTTAACGTTCTCAACTAACCCTAGCAAAACTTTCTTTTCTTTTCTTTCATTCATTCTTTCCTTTCCTTTCCTTTCCTTTTCTTTTTTCCTGTGGGTTCCATTTGCAAAATTTAAGTATTGTCTCGAGTGGCATCATTATCACCTTTAATTTATCCTTATGCGGACGTGTGATTTTGTGTGGAAGAACCTTCTTTCTGCCTGCTGAAAGTAACGCTCCAAAGAGAAAGTAAAGACCTAAGCATAAACTTGATGAGATAGAGTCATTATCTACTACTTTACTTTAACAATTAATTAATCAACTCGTTTTATACATTAAAACAAATAAAAAGTGGGAGCGTAATATACATTGCTGAAGATGGACAAATGGGGTGGTTGAGGTTTGGCCTAGGTGGAATACTACAACTTCAATGACAAACTTAATTACACGGATATATTAATATTAATAGAGAAAAAAATCGTACATGCTTAAAAAAAATTATGAAAAACCTTATCGTATTCCACAAATTTCAAGACTAATTTTCAACTGCCAACCTAATACTAAATATATGGGTTGATTACATTAAATCCTCGATCTATGGCCCTCGTTGCACATTACCCCATAATTATTATTGATATGCAATTTTACCCCCTAAATTAATTAAAATATTCGCTAACACCATATTTTGCACTATTTTGATGGAATCTAATCAGAATATTTCGTTACTTTCAACTTACGTGTCCAATGCTCATTGGTTATATTCCACCGGAATAGTGCAAATGTAGTATTGACGAGTATTTTCATTAGTTCGGGAATGGAATTGCACATCAACAATAATTAAGAAACAATGCGCAATGAAGACTATAGATTGGGGGTTTAATGCAATTATCCCTCAATATATCACTATAACATTGAGCAACTTTAAATATTAAAACATCATTGTTGGAAACAATTTTTTTAATCTTGCAATTATTTGGTCAACGTCGAAGCAGGTAATAATCATTTATCCAATGTGATGCATATTGGAATTTTGGTACCTGTAAAATTCTCGTCTAATCTCATTCAATTGGAGAATAAAATTTTATTGATTTTGAAGTTCAACACTGGGGAAAAAAATCAATAAGAGGAAAAATGTGTAGGATGGCATGCTGATTAATGAAATCAATTATTAATATTAACAATTTGAGCATATTCAATACATATGTTAAAATTTTTATAGTATAAAATAAATAATTTATTTTTTGATATATATAGCACTTGATATTTATTTAAGTTTTTACATAAATAATAATGAAATTTTAATAATAATTATGGATATAAAATATGTGGATTGTAGATGACAATTATTATATAATTATAATTATAAAGATTTAAAATGAAAAAAATAGAATATTTTAGATACTGTCATACGAAAATATATCAAAAAAAAGTAAGATACTTTATTGATGATATAAATTTGTGAGAAAATGCGTTAATTCGGCCTGTCCGTTTGCTCGGTGGAAGAGGAGAAAAATCGTGTTGACATGAATAATATTTTAGGAAAGGCGACATTCTAACCGTTTTGTTTGGCCTCGGGGCTTGTGCTTTCATCATCGTCATAATAATAATAATATTTTTCTTTTCACACTCCAAATAACCACCAAAAGAGAAAATAAAAATTAATAAATAATAGATAAAAATAATAATAATAATAATAATTTGGAGTCGTTCAGTTGAAACATCGAGCATAGATTTCTGAGTGGACCGGTTGTCAGATCGGGCAAATGGATTACTCGCCACAGATACAATAGTCAAATTTGTATTAATTCCACGCTTCAACGAATAGCAGAAAATAAATATATTTTCCTCACAAATATCTAAAAAGCAGCCAGCCAACTACATTCCACGCATTGGCCACATCTGTATTTTTTTTCCCCGAAAAATCGAAAAGCGGTTTCATTTAATTGTTGATGTGATTATGAGGTCAAAGTACATATTTATCCTTATTCATAAAAAAATAATTTTCCCACGCCCCCCTAAAGTCTATATTTTTTTTCTCTCGATCATTTTGAAATTGAAAATCGACATTAATTTGGATTGAACGTGGATTGTTGTGCGTGGATTATATTAGTGGATTTTCGAGGCCAAACACGATGTGCACATGTTAACCAGCAATTATGAATATTTTTAATTAATAATTGACAAGGATATAATTCAATTCATAATTTGAACTTCATTCCAATCTTGCTCTTTTTATTAATTTAAATTTTAGAAAATTTATGTACAATTACTTAAATAACCATAATATTTTAGTGATTTAGATTCAAAGCCTAAGTCCGATTCAGCCATGAATAAATCTGTGTTCTAATCAGATAGACAACCAATAGACTGCACTGGATAGATTTTGTTAATTGTTCCCAAATCAAATTGCCACATAATAAAGATTTTAAAATAAAATTTATATATTATATTGACCTAATTTCTATATTAGTGTCTATATTATGTTATTAATATTGAGTCTTTAGTTTAAAAAATAGAGGGATATTGATAAAATATCAAATATAATATATAATAGTTCATTTATGCATTAATTAATGTGAAATAGGGGTCTAGTATTCAAATATTTAACTTTTGGAATAATATATAATAAAAAATTATTAAAAATTCAAATATGATGTGAATTTTCTTTATAAATACAATATTTTTATACAATCTAAAAGGAAAAAAAAGAAAAAAAATATTAAATCGGGTTGATATTTTTTTATAGAATTTTGGATATCCGTCGGATTCGAATATAATATTGATTAATAAAAATTCTATTGGATATCGATTTTAATAATTGAATTTGAATTCGGATGTAGTTGATTCGATTCGAATTCAACTCATTGGCAATTCTGCCCATAGCAAGCCATAAATTTAATTGAACCAATGTAAGTGAATTGAGCCCAGCCCAAGTATAATGCAATTAAACGTAATCCAAATTGAACCAATTGAAAATATTTTAAACCAAGCCCAATCGAAAATTAAATAGGTTGGTTTGGAATGACGGTGTACAACCCAATTTGCCAACCCTATGGAGCCAGAACATTCGTATGGAACATTTTTTATACTTGGGCCGAGCCGTCATGCCTGGTGTTCTGGTGAAAACACCTATGTTGGTTACAAATGGTTTGTTTTATCTTATGTGTTTTGAAAATGGGATTAGAGAATGTGAAATTACATTGAGATATGTTATGAATATTTATTTATATTTTAAAAAATAATTAAAAAATTATTTTAAATTTTTTTGATATATTTATTTATATTTTGGAAGGAGATAATTTTTACTATAGCGGTCAAATTAAAAAAATTTTATTAAGTTTTTGTGATGAAAATAGAATTGAGTAATTTTTTTTATTTTAAGAATAATAATAAAATATATGTGATATATATGATATAGATGTATGTTTATATATATGTATATTGAAAAATGAGGAAGTTTTGTGGATAATGAAAAATAGAAAAGAATATTTTGAGAAAATTTAATTTGGCATTTTAGAGGGAAAAAGAATGTATGTTTGGTTATATTTTGGCAAAACAAAATTATTTTACCAAAATATAACCAAACTTAGCCTATATTTAGGGTTGTAAATGAATATTAAACGAATCGAATAGGTTGTATCCGTATCTGTATCCATTTAAGTTTTACAATATTCATATCCGTATCCGTATCCACCGAATATTTTTTATTAACATCCGAATTCGTATCTACCGGATATTATCCAAATTCGGATATAACCGTATCCGATTAAATTATTCCCAATATCCATTTATAAGTATCCGAATATCCGTTTATGAATATTTGAATATCCAAATCCGTTAACTTATAATAAAATGCATATTTTTTCCAATAAATTTCATTTAAAGATAAAATAAATAATATAAAAAAATCTAGAAAAAACAACAAACAAACAATAAAATTAGCATACTTCAAAGATCAAAGATAATTTTTATTTTATTGTAATAATTAATTTTTTTAATTTAAAATTTTAATTATTCACTAATTTGTTATATATTGATTAATTTTATCATTTATATATTGATTTTTCAAATCTTTTTAATTTAATATTATTCAATTATCATCATTATCGTCTAATTTTTTAATTAATTCTTTAATTACTAATTTATTCATATATTTATTTATATATAGATTATGGAATTTTATATTAAAAAAATAAAAATAATTTATTATGTATAATAGTATATTATATATGGTAATATTTCAAATATTATTTATATATTAAAATACATAAAAATATAATATATTATATATAATATTTTTTTAATATTATTTATCAGATACGAATAATGAATTTAATTAAATTACGGATAATCGAATATATAAACGGATATATATTCGAAGCGGATATTAAACGGATCGGATAGACATTTACCATATTCGTATCCGTTTACACTCGGATGTCTACTTATCGTATACGGATAATATTTGCTTTAAACGGATACAGATAATAGCCCTATAAACGGATTCAAATGCAAACGGTAAACGAATTTTCGAATATCCATTTACAGCCTCACCTAGACTTCTAGTTCTTGACTTATGGGCTGAATTCAACGACTCAGTTTGATTTTTGATTAGGGGGTTGACTTGGTGCGATGTGTTGAGCCATATAAGCCTAACGGGCTTGAGGAATGGAGCACAAACCCAGCTACAGTGATACAAGCCCATAAGAAGAAGCAGAGGATCTATTAAGAACAATGTTCTGAATTTCTGGAATGCAACTTTGAAGGCAGCCGCAAGGACTGTTAAAACCTCTGCGGAAAATCTTGAAGCTCAGTTTCTCAATATCTCAAAAAACTGCCACCAAAAGGTTAGATCTCGTTTGTTTTCATTTTCAAACTCCATTTTTTACATTTTCTACTATTAAAAAATAAAAATACATTACTTTAGACACATTTTCACTCAATATATTTTTATCCTCAAAATACATTTTCTAATAACTTTTATATTTTTTCTTTCTCTTTTATCATTATTGCTATGTCTCGAGCAGACGAGAGTAGTACTAGGAGGGGTGGCCCCTGTTAAATCTCTCTCTAACTACAACCTACTAAACCTAATATAATCATTATTTATTAATAATCTAATCAAATACAAATTCATTTTCAATTCATTTTCACTAATTAATTTTACAAATTTTGAAAGTGATGAAAATGAAAAATGAAAATAAAAGTAAAAATAAAATCAAATAGGCCCTACGTTTGCTTGGGTTTCACCACCCTCAGATTCTTTCAAAATTAAGAATGGTAAATGCACTGATACTTTTGTTGTCCGAATTCAACAGGTTTCACTCTCTCTGCAGTGGCATCGCAAGCAAGAGCGGTTGGTGGGGCACAAGCAGAGGCCGAAGCAATCAAAGATTCATTCATTTTGATGGATAAGTTGATGATTGAGTGAGCATAATTTGAGAGTGATTCAACAAATGCAGCCGCAATGATGCAATGCACAACCGACACAATTAAGTGGCATTCAAGAGCCATTGTTGATGAAGCAAAGATCTGTTCTCCAAAAATGGCCAGAATGGAAGATTAATCACATTAACAGACAAGCAAACTCAACTGCGCAGGCCCTTGCAAATTGGGCTTTTCATTCCAATTGGACAAGAACAGAACCATTAATTTAGAATGCATTTTCTCTATTTTGTCAAACTATGGCCTTAATCCTTCGGTAGATGCAAGCAGTCAAACTATGGCCATGATCTTAGTTTTTAATAGCAGAATCTTACTCATAAATTAATTAGAGCATTCAACTATTTTTACTAATATAAACAAATGGTGGCATTCTAAAACATTCTGAAAAATGTTTGGCTTAAATTATAACAGGGTGTGTGTTTAGGACATTAAATTATAAAGGATAGTATTTTTCACCGTCCCTCCCCAAACTCCATTGTTGATTGGTGCATAAGTATTGCATCCTTCGAATAAAAAACTGCTGTCCACCACTATCCTGCGTCAATGCTATTTTAATTAGTATTTATCAAATGTATATAATTAATTTATGATAAACTATTTTTTTGAATTTTTTATATAGTTAATATTTATTTATAAAATAAAACAAAAAAATTCATTAAAAAAATAGAAGATTTGAGCACGTACAAACACATGTGAGCTCATAATCTCGGGAAGCTTCCTCCATTATTCCTCTCCACCTTCATGCAATTTAATTGGGGGTCCAGTAAACCAAGCCCAATAAAACTAATTTCTCATTTTTGACTTAAAGGCTCCATCCTCCCCTTCATCTCTCCCTATCACTTCTGGAAATGTCTAAATGATCGATGAATCAATGATAGCAAAAATAAATTTTGTCTATATACCTTTATTTTTTGAACCTTGCAAAGATTAAAAATAATTTATTAATCAATAAAACCTAAAGTCTAAAGATAAAGAAACTTTACAAAGATAAAACTTAAATGTATCTGATCGAGTCAAGCTCTAAGCTTCTGACCAAATAGTAACTAACATGTAAAAAATTATTAAAGAGACAGGAAATAGAAATATGCATATAAAAAGAAAACCAAAGTTGCAGAAAAAGAAAAGAACATAATGCAGACGGTTTAATTTTTGAGCCAATTTAAAAATAAAATGTATAAATAATATATGAGTTATTAATTTAAAATTTTTTATTTATATATTAAAATTTATTAAATTAAATTCTAAATAATAAATAGTTAATTTTTAATTAATATTCTAATATTTATTTTATACAAATCAAACGTTGACAAGTGTAAAGATGGAGATGTATCATGTCAATCAAATCAAGTTTGGTGGCCTAGCAATCTCAAGTTAATCAAGATGAGACACACGCATATCCATGTATGTGGACCAATCAAATTAAGAATATTTGATATTATCTTTTAATATGTGCATCAAAGAGATAATTATCAAACGTGTTCAAGTCATCTTAGAGTTTCCTACTGAATACCTATATAAAAAGATGACTAGAGACTCACATATTCACATATACATATACTCATATATTTGCATACACATATTCACATATACATATTCATATATTCTCAAGTTCCAAGACTCAAGTTTTCAAGTTTCAAGTTTCTGTTGCGACGACGTATTGCTACCGCGAAAATCCTATACCTCTTCAAAGCATCAAGTCATCAAGTCCTTTGATCTCGGAGTCAAGGTTCAAGTCTCAAAAAAATTCCGTAGTGTCTTTTACCAAGTCAAAGGATTCTACATCATATATCCCAGAACAAGCTTTAGGCCCTTGGATCATATATATCGGGAGAAGAATTAGGGGGTTAGTTTCGTTAGGGAATTTATATTTTTCTTTGATAAATTGTAATTATCATATTATTCTTTAATATAAATTTAATTTGTCCAATATTTTCTTTGTCTTGTGATTTAATTTTGCATACAACGAAATCTGTGTGAACACATAATTAATAATATTTAATCATATAAAGCATGCTATTAGAAGATAAGATTGGTGAAATGTTAAAATTATCACTAGATCCTACTAATTAGGCCAAATACCATAATCCGAATTTGACTTAGATTTGAGTTTTATTAACATAATCAACTGACAGTTGAGTCCATTTGTTATTAGCAATGTCCCAATCAGGAAGCATTAAATGTGACATAATAAATAATGAGATCAGTTGGTGAAACATATTGATCAATTATTTTTTTGGGAGTACTAAATTCCTTTTAATAACTAGTCAAACATTTGAATCTATATCTATATTCTATAGTATTATAAAAGAGAAGTCATTTTTGTGCCTAAATTAAAAATTATTTCTGAGTTTTTATTAAAAATATTCTTAATTTATTTAAATAATTAAAATAGACAATTCAATTTAAATAGTAAAATGGAGAATTCGATACATGAAAGTAATTTGGTACCAATTTTGTTAATAACTTAAATTTTTACCTTTAAATTTTTCTTCAAAACTATTCTAAAAATAAGGTTAAAATGGTATTTTTCATGAAATTTATTAACCAACTAAACCCCTAAAAAAAATGTATGATTTCCACAGCTTCCACAAAAACTTAACAACAATCATGCCTCCTAACTCCCAGCTCCCCATAATTCCATCTTCCATTGATTCAAAAACTTAAAAAAAAAAATCATATAATTCAATTTAACACTAAAAAAGATATTTATATATGCGAAATTGCGTACAACAACCGTAGTGAAAGGTAAAAGCAAATTTTGTGATTAAACAGTTGCGATGTTGCGCTATGTACTAAAAGTGACACTGGGCTATTATATCATTGTTCCCAAGGGTTCAAATTGAAACAAAATTAATCATTGAAAAGTAGATAAAATTGATTTTCATTTTATGGATAATCAAATTTAAGTCCATGTATACCTTATTAAGCTGGATAATTAATTAATTAAGTGGCATCACTTATGAATATAAAATTTTGAATTTTAATCATAATTTTTCTAAGTAAGAAGTTATATAAATTGAAAAAAAATAAAAAATGAGGAGAGAGAAATTAAAAGGAAATATTAGAAAGGGCACGTGGAGGCGCTTGGCTGCCTGAAAACCGCGTAACATTACCTGAACAAGAAAAAGTCTGTTTGGAAATTTTCTTGCCACCTTAAATGCTTATTTTGTTGGATAAATTTGATATTATTGCGAGTAATTGTGTGATTTGTGTTTAAATAATAAAATAAAGTAAAAATAATTTATATAATTATAATTTTATAAAATAATAATTAAGAAAGTGATAAATCAAATTGCATAAAAGACTTGAAGAAAATGAGCAAGATCAATAGAAAATCACAACATTTATCGCTATTCTAAATTCATAATTGCCTTTCTTCGTGCGAATACTACCTGCTGATCATAATTTCAAGATAAAATTTCATTAATTTTCAACGATACTAGGCCATCAATAAGCTTATTGAGGCCGTTCAATAAGCTTATTGTTGTTCTGGTACTGTTGTTTAGGCCATCTATGTGTTGTGTATTTAGTCAATACTATTTACCATAGATAAGTGAATTTTGACTTCATTCCGAATATGGGAGCATATGGAATCACATAATTTCGAAAATTTTAGCCACAATGAATGTCTTTTGCAGACCATATTAGTGAAAGAATATTTTTTGACAATGAGAATGGTGTTCTTAGTTCTTACAACAAATATTTTCTCCTGAATTTTAATATTAAATTTAAGGGTGTATCTTATATTAATAATTTTTATATATATATTGAGTATTATTATTAGTAGTAACAAATTCATTAGAATGATGATTTGTGGGCTCTAATAAATTAAATTTTGAACCTTAATTGTTCCCATTGCATGGCAATTAATCTTAATTCCGAAAACTCGAGGTCAAGGTCTAATTGGGTTATATATATATATATATATATATCTCCTTGGCCATGCCACAAATTGAATGTGCCCTGAGCTTAAAAAATTTTCAAGACAACCGCGTGAAATACAGTGTTGTCCTGCAGTTTCGCGGAATTTTCTTAACAGCCTTCTCTTCCGGCTGACAAAATTCAGATACGATTAGGCCTAAAATGCAAAATTAAGCCCTCTTGATTTTCCTATGTATTTCTGAAAATCAAACATAAGATCTGCCTTTTGCCTCTGCAATATCGCCATACTTTTTACTTTTCATTGTGGCGTTGGCACAAACTTCAACGCGCTCTGCGGATTAACGCGTACCACGACACTGAACAACTCTCCTGCAGTTTTATTTGTTTATTCATTTATTTTTTCCCGAGAATTCAAATATACTTGTCTATGTATATATATATATATGTCTGTAGCAGATTAACGTTGCTAGCTAGTGAAGCCAAAAATTCCGGGTTTCGTTATCCAGCAAAAGTTAAACAGACCGATGGTTAAATAAATTCTTCATCATCTCTTTTCCTGATTTTTATTTCTTCCTTTTTTCTGTCATGATGCGCTGACAGTAATCGCAGGTAGCTGCGCGTGTCGGTTGTATTCTTGTGCATTTTGTTCTTTATTAACAGACAAAGATATATAGCTAGAGATGTCGGATTACGTGGAGGACCCGAGTTTTGATGCTGAAGCACAGGAATCACTTCTGCAGCAGGCTGTGCCTCCGGAAGCAGGACCAGCAGCGGATCAAGCAGAAACAACGAATATTAATGTTAATGCAAGACGAACATGGCATAGGATCATCTTGCTTGTTCGTTCCACTGAACTCTTCAAGTTGGGGGCTAATTATGCCGCCGACGTCAGCTCTTCATCGTCAACCGCATCTAGCTACTCTGTTATTGGAAGCCCTGAGGAACACATTCAGGTAGTTACATACAATTAATTTTATTTATAATTGCATGCATGCGGCTGACCATAATCAGAATAGTTAGCTAGATTCCCTCGAAGGGTACAATTAATCCACAAGCTTCAACGCACAATCTATAAGCAAGTGACAAAAAAGTATTTTAGTACCCTATTAACCCGACAGGTTTTCTTCTCCATCCGGCGCCATATCAGACTCTGAAAGTTTCCAAAAATTGTATACAAAGCACTATTAGGAATGATTTAAAATCACAATTATAAAATAATAGTAAAAAAATTTAATATAATTGACAATAAAATTTAACGTGGCTCGATAATGTATCTAATTCATCAGACAAAAAAAAGAATTTTATTGATCTCAAATCAAAATACAAGTACAAACTTGAATTCCATAAATTTCACAAGAACACTCAACACCCTTGTTTTACACTCTGTCTTGAGAAACTATCTCAAAAGTAGTTAGAAACCCTTATGTATATGTTTCTCCTTAAATTCTGGAAGAAAACATGTATTTATATCTGCGAAGTAAAGTCCCGGTCGAAGTCAGCTTGTGACGTGCACTGGAGTTCACATAATTTGTGTCTCAGCACAAAAATTAACGTCTCGTGCGCTAGAGTGCACAAACTTTGCGCCCCAGCGCAAACTTTCTGTCCTCCGCACGCTATTCCAAAAATTAGGCAAAAACTTTGTGCTGGGACGCAAAAAACTTGTGACCCGATGCAATGTTACTGTTCACTATATGCATTTTTTGGCCCATTGCTCCGTTTTGCTCCATTTTTCTTCCATTTTTTTGTCAATTTAGCCCAAATTTCGAAGCAAAATTAACAATTCTCCACCATGACTTGAAATTCATCATCCTTCTTCTTTATCTATGCCCCCAAAAGGGCCTGTTATTTGAGTTTGCAAACGCTAACTAAATCTAAGCAATGTTCAAATTTGATTCTTGGAATAGCCTTAGTCAACATATCTGTTGGATTATCCTTGGTCCCAGCCTTGTCTACCAAAATGAAACCTTAAGATACCATATTCCGAACAAAGTGATATCTCACATCAATATGCTTTGTTTTCTCATGAAAGGCTTGATTTTTTGACAAATATATAGCACTCTGATTGTCACAAAATATTGAAGTGATCTCAGAATCCATACTCATATCCTTAATCAGCCCCTTTAGCTAAATGCCTTCCTTCACGCCTTTAGCGAAAGCCATGTACTCAGCTTCTGTTATAGACAATGCAACTAATGATTGTAAAGTCGCCTTCCAACTGAGCGTACAACTTAAAACACAAAACACATACCCTATCATGGACCTTTTGCTATCTAAATCTCCTAAGTTATCCATATCCATATAGCTAATAATTCTAGCACTAGAATTCAATTGACTATATCTCAAACATCTATTTGCAGAACCTTTCAGATACCTCATAATTTATTTCACAGCTTGCCAATGAGTCTTTCCTAATTCGTGCATGTACCTGTTCACAACACTGAATACCTCGTGCTTTTGAAGTCACCACATGAACATAATCATTTCATGTACATATGGAAAGCCCCCCTTTTTTTGGTTGCATAATTAGTTACCAAATAAAAGAAAAAAAACGGCTCTAAAAGAAAAAGTTATGAACAAACCTTTTATTCTCACATATGCTAAAAAGATTTTTGAATTGGTGAATTTCGACATTCAACATAAAACAGTTTAAAGTATACATTCAATTAAAAATGCGAGATCAAGCCCTATTGGCTTCGACACTACTGTTAGAAAATTATGATTAAATATATAATACAATTAATCATATAAATTATAATATCAAATAGGGTGGTATAGTGTTACATTTTGATTAGCGAAAAACTTATTAATTTCACCCTGGATCGAAGCTTGTCTATAAGCTTTGAATGTGGAAAAACTCTAAATTTTTTTATTCGAAAAGTTTTCTATTGATTTCTCTTTTCGCCTTGCGGGGTTGGTATCAGAGTTTCCACAAGTTTACACACCTTAAACCCTTGGAATTATTTGGTGATGCCTCAAGAAAGACTTAGAAAATTAATTATGAATTTGAGAGAATATATTATTAGTGAATACTCAAGTTGTGTATTTCAACTGCTATAAAAAAGATCTATTTATAGGTGAGTTTTCTTAAAATCCAATTCAATTAGAAGATCTAGATAATATTTATTCCATACATAAAAAAGTTATCCTCCTAAATATAAGTGCTATCTATCCATATATCTTCATGAGGAAGAGTTCTTTTTTAACAAGAACTACTATTCCTTAAAAGTGTAGATAAATTTTTTTTCAAATATGAATATCTATTGAATCATGAGTCCAAAATTTGAACTAATTCTTAACTACCTCTTATAAGAAACGACGGCCACGTGCTTCTTCTCTAAACCCTTAATTAACTAAGGGAATATAGTGTAAAAGGAGGGGGCGGGGGCTGTGCTAAGAGAATATGATGGGACATTGTCTTGTCCTTGTCCTGTGTATCATCACTAGTGCTGTCAATAGGAACAACAACCATGTCCTTTTCCCAAGCCCTCACGACTTGGGATTATATTAATCCTTGATCTCGTTTCATATTGAAAAAGATGAGGTTCTTGAAATAATGTATCAACTACTCATTTCCACATGTAGCGATAAATTTGGTCACATTATTGGCATAATTTGTTAAACATGGTGCTGTATATCTGGACTGTACTTATGAAGCAAATATTCTGCTGGTTTAGGATTCAAGAAACGTAGCAGCTTTTGAGATTTCAGCAGAAGCAGCTCAAGAGATATTAAGTAGTGTTTATTCCGTAGCTGAGAATGAACACAACAACAAACTCCAAAGTGTCCAAACGAAAAACATCAGCCAGATTGTAAAGGAAAAGAATTTGCACCACTTTCGTACGTTTGGCGGAGTTAGTGGAGTCGCTGAAGCATTAAACTCTGATCTTGAAAGTGGAATTTCTAGTCTTCAAGCAAATACCTGCCAAGGCAATAATCCAGGCCAAATATCTCAAGTTCTAACAATTTTCTTCCATTGCTTCCTGGCTGCTTGCAACAATTACACTATCTTCCTTCTATCCATTGCTGCAGCATTATCCCTAGTCTTTGGAATCACGGAGGAAGGCTTAGCCAGTGGTTGGTTTAATGGTGCGGTTTTATTATTCACCATATTTGTACTTGTTATTTGTGAAACTGGGCAGAATTTTTTCCAAGAGAGGAGGTCTCAGAAGTTGGGGAATTCTTGGCATTTGAGAGGGAGGAAGATGATTGTGCGAGTAGTCAGAGGGGGATATTCTCGGTTAGTTTCAGAAATTGCTCTTCAGGTTGGTGATATAGTAGTTCTAACAAAGGGAGATCAGG
>JACGDI010005779.1:161923-184134 GCA_014898725.1 Jacaranda copaia
TTTGAGGGAGAAAGGCAAAGTGGTGGCGCTGCTGGGACAGAGAACTATGGATGGTCCAGCTCTAAAACAAGCTGATATAGGGCTCACATTGGGGACTTGGAGCTCTGAAGTTGCCAGAGAGAGCTGTGACATTAGCATCTGGGATGTTGATTTTAGCATTCTGGTTAATCTTATTGAGAAGGGGAGATGTTTTCAAGAGAATATACAGAAATTCATCCAACTAGAGCTAATTGTCACAATTTCTAGCTCATTGATCAACTTTACCGCAATAGTCTTTTTGGGCGATGCCCCCCTAACAGCTGTCCAGTTGTTCTGGTTGAACCTGGTTGTTTCGTTTGTTGGAGGATTGGGGCTGTTGACAGGGCCATCGACTAAAAAGTTAATGACAGTATTGCCGGTCAAATCATCTAAAAAACTGGTAACTAAGGCCATGTGGAGGAACATAGCCGTTCAAGCTTTTTATCAGACGACTGTTTTTGTGACTCTTCAGCATAAGGGAAATGCAATCCTTGGAACAAGTGGAAGTCAGATCAAATCAGTGATATATAATGGACTTTTCCTCTGCCAAATATTCAACATATTCATCGCAAGAGAGCCTGAAAAGAGGAATATCTTCGAAGGTCTATTCCACAAGAATTGTTGGTTTTGGTTGGCTGTGGTTCTTTTCTTAATCTGTCAGGCTGTTTTTGGCATGATAGAAATGGTTCTTGGCAGCAGTCCAGGATTGAGCTGGAAGTTATGGGGGGCATGCTTATCCATCGGCCTTGTTTCTTGGCTGCTGGATTTGGCAGGGAAAATTGCCTCAAGTTTCACTGCTAGGTGGGCTGCAAACAGTTGAATTTATTCTATCTAGGCCTTTTAATCTGCTTAGCTGCTCTCATTTTTGTGTAAAATAATGTCTTCCACTGTGTTTCTCATTCACTGTAAATTACTAAATTTCCACTGAATGGAATCTTAGCCAGAGTTCATACACATTGTAAACATAACATCGAAATCAAATCCCCGCTAATGAAAGCTCAGAGAACTAAATAGAACTTACTCAAACTAGAAAGTAGCATAGATTTTTCATTTGCAAATCCATTTTGGAAGAACACAGAATAAGTAATTCCAGCATTACTGCCAAAAGAGAAAAACATTTCCAACAATAGATACAACGTTTTATGCTAACCTGTTGGGTTGCGGTGGATTCAGGCCTGGGGAGCTCTGAACGAAACTGCAAGGTTCAGAAATGGCGATGACTTTGCAAGTCAACTGTGATATCATTGATTGAGAAACTGGACTGGACGGGCGATGGTTCAGGTCTGATTTGATATATAAAATCAGTTGATTAAAAAATTGATGTCAATTGGAGTGAATCAGTGAAAAATCGGTTCAACCAGTGAACCAATTTTACTTTAAACTGATTTTTTTTAAAATAAAAACAAAAAATTAAAAATTAAAAATAATATTAGTTTTTATTTATATTTGAAATTTTTGTATTATTTGAATTGGTGTTTATTGTTTTGTAAGTTGTAATGAATTATATAAGAATTTTTTCTAGCAAATCTTATTTTATGATTTGGCATTTTAAATTGATGTATGAATATTACTATAAAATAAAGTTTGAAGAAAATTTCATGATATTAGATAATTTTTTTATTTTTTTTGTTTATATATATTTATATTTTTTTATATTTTTAATATATTTATATAATATGAAATATAATTATAACATCATACTAATTAAATTAATTAAATCGATTAAACTAGCAATCAAAGTCACCTACTCGCTCGTCAATCCAATTTATCGAATATTGCTATTTATTAGTTCGTTGGCTGTGCTTCCAAATCTGTGATTTTGACGGCGCGAATATTATTGAGACGTGAAGCTGTCCAAGGAAATTTCCTCTACCACTCTGTAGCCCAAAGCTGCGCACAACATTGTTTCTAAAAACAACTTGAAGTTGCCCGCTCCGCTCCATCCTGGATTTGATTTTTTATTTAGAGCATGTGAAGAAAAGACAACAAGTTAAATTAAATTTTACTTGAACTTCATTTTGCAAAACATAATTACCCCAACGTTCCTGAAATTGGTCCCAAAATCCCCCCACCTCAGGGATTAAAAGGAATATATATAGTCAAAACTTTTATTTAGATATAGTAAAAATAAAGAAATTATTACTTAATTGGCTAAGTAGCATCACCCGTACACACACTGTTAAGTGTGCGATTCATAGTTCGAAAATTTTTAATATGTGCATGCATGTATAAATAAAAAAAAAAGAATTCAATTTTCTATTTCATTTTATGAATAAATACATATCATCTAATTAATAATTTATTATTATTTTTTAAAATATTTAATATACTTGATATATATATGTATATAGAATGAATTAAAAAATGAAAACACCTATTGAAAGTTGAAACAGAGGATTAAAATGTGTCATCCTCGTCCATTTACCACTCATTGAGCAGCAGTACTTCCCTAAATATGCTCATCTTTTATGGGATGCTCCAATGACACCACGAGTTTTGGACATGGTGGTGACTTTTCAATTCAACTTAATTCCATTATCTCTATTTATTGATTCCATCTCGGATTTGATTAATTAAAGCAATTGAAGAAAAGAAGTTATCGGATGCTCGTATCAATAATTTTTTATTTTTTATTTTTTTGTTTCTTGGTATTTGCAAAAGCAAATTAGAAAGATATTATAAATAGTCATGCTTTTTATTAAAATCGGAAATCCGAAAAGACGTGAGAGTAAACTAAATTCATAATTCCGAATTCTGACCAAGTATGGTGGCTTGCAGCCAGTGAGATTTACTGCGGGTCTTGGCGACAGTTTGAAATTTCGTTTCCTTCTTTTCTTTAAACTTTTCTTTTGCATCTTGTCGCATATAACAGTGGCATATATTGATTGATGTAGATATAAGAAGAGTTTCATATTTATCCTTGCAAATAGGTAAAAAAATCTAGAATCACCTAGGATTTATGCGGTCCACATTGCAGTCGAGTTGATTCTGCCAATCTGCCTGACTTAATTTAGTAATCCAATGAACTCTCTAATCATTTACCTAAATATTATCAAACTCTCAAATTATTAATTAGGTAAACTACTTAATATTTTTCAAATGACTTTCGCTTATAAATATTTTATGGTCGATCTCTCTTTACATATATGCATACTAGAAAAGGCATGCGCAGTATTCTTATTTGCCTATTTTACTTCATTTATTTTAAATTGTAGAGAAGAGAATAAATGCAGAATAAAGATCAAATTACAGTGGAGTACAAGATGAAATTAATATATGATATAAATGGTAATGAACGACATAATTAGAAAGCCAACTAATACATAAAAAAAGTTATGATAATATTTTAAAAAAATATACATGTTTAAAAACTGATTTTTGAAAATTTATATAGATAAACTTAAATGTAAGTATTTGTTTATAATATTGTTTTTTTTCATATTTCAAAAGTTGTGATTAACATTATAAAACGAATATTTAGCAAGAATAATGAGTTGAATAAAGTGAATTTTAGCCCATAAAATTTGCTTAAATCATATATTAAGTCTTGACCAATTATGCAACAGCTGCTATAGCTGGCTATACTAATCTCAAGAGTCAACACTTATTGACAAACTCATCATACTTATATCTTTTAAATGCAGATGACTTTGATGTTCACTTAGAAGCTAAGAGTTACAATAAATAAGCATGATTATGGTTATAATGAAGTCTTTAGTTAGGTCTATGTGCATAAGCAAAAAGAAAAATATCTTTGAGGTAGACCACCCATAATTCTTGGTCACGAGCTAAAGTTGAACAAGCAACCCATGGGCGATACTGTAAATTTGATTGAAAGATTTTGATTTTCGATATATGTATTATTTTAGCCTAAATATCTCTTAATCGAATATGAAGAGAACCTCATTCAATGATTATCTCAATAAATAAATTGTCAGCTTTTTTCAAAGATCAATGCATTCATTTAGAAGACAATTATAATATAACACAAGACTCTAAAAACACACAAATACATAGTTCAACATATAATAAAATGATAAATAAATAAAGTATACAGGCATAAAATTTAAAAATTAATCAAAACCAAAATAGCGAACCGTCCATCAAAATGGTGATATTCCTCTCAATCGATTACTAACCGAAACAATGGACAAGTTAAACAGCTAATAGAAAGCCAAAAAGTAAAACAACGAGAAAGAGCTCTTTGGCCTATTTTTCACAAAATAAACCTGGCTCCATCAGAGTGCTGAAGCTTAGAGTTACGAGTATGGTGACTTAGCTTATTAGCTGAAACTCCACTAGAATCAACCAAATTGGGGAATTTAAACTGAGAAAAACACAATTTAAAAGCAAAGAGAAAATGGTCACCATCTTGCAGGGTAGGAACAAATTGTGGCCAAAGTAAGCATCAATTATCATCTTTGTGCTGATGGCCAATGTTATATTCAAAAAAGGCCAACTATCTAATTAAGCCTATCAATTAACGGAGTACCAATTGACATAGATGCAACAACAGAATTCCATGAAAGAAAAATAGACACACATTAAATTCATCTGCACGCTTTGTTCAAACCATCTATATAAAGTTAGTTCAAAGACCATTAACGGCAATCTGCAGTAGAGATTACATATAGTAATAGATGTCCCAAACAAGTTCTCATAATTTATTATACTCCAACTAATAGAAAAAATAGGTTCCCATCACCGTAAATAGGAAGCTCAACAAATTTGGCATACAGGGCCTCTGTGCAGTCATAGAGTAATTTGACAATAGAGCAATGAAGACAATTTTTAGATTTTCCCTTAGCATTCGTGTTATAAAGTAATCCAAACTCCTACTCCTTCCACCATGTGCACAATTCTATATATCAAATCAAGTTATTTCTATCATTTCAGCTAAATAAAGTGATTATCTCTATCCGCCGGCGACACATCTCCTCCCCTCACTCTAACATAAAAAAAGTAGGGGTGTTCACAGGTTGAGTTGGTTCGCGTTTGAGGAGAAAATTAAAATAAATCGATTATTTTTAATTGGATTGGATTGGTTGGGGTTTTGTAAATTTTAATTGCTAGACCTAAACCAAACCAACCAAACCTAGATTGGGTTGGTTTGGCTTGGATAATCGGGTTCAAGAGGGAGAAAAAGAAAATGGAAGAAAGAAGAAGAAGAAGATGCAGCAAGCAAGCACTGGTTGGGAGTTTTTTTAGTTCTTTAACTTGAAGATGAAGAAAAAGAAGAAGATGATAATGATGATGAAGAAAGCAAGCAAGCAAGCACTTATTGCAGTTTCTTTAGTTCTTTAACTAGGAAAAAATTGGCAAGCTCTAGCTGTATTTAAATTAAAACTGAATAAATAGCCTACATAAACAACATTAGCATAGTATAATCCTATCAAAACAATCAAATTATTCTCAAAATTATATTCATCAAAACTCAAAGGCACACTGTACTGCAGCTGGGCATTACAAGTCATAATTGTTATAAATTATCTCCTTCTTTACCGCAATCCATAATTGATAACACAAAATCCCAAATTCAAATCTAAGTTAAATATAAAATATAAATAACAAAAATCATAATTTAAAAAAAATAAATTATTATTTTTTACTTAAATATCGGGTCGGATCCAGTTGGATCGAGTAAGTGAATATAAAATATGAGAACCTGATTTTGTTGCCTTCTTTTGCACTGCAAATTCATTTGCATTTGCATCATATAAATATTTATCCATTAAGAAATATTATAATATGGCAATATAATACAGATTTATTTAAGTGATTACTTGATATAAAATTAACATACTTGTTGGAAACTATCTTGTCATTGCTGTTGGCTTCACAGAGAAGTTGCTTTCATTAGTATCATTAGATAATTCAACTGTGGGAAGTGCACTGGTTTCTTTTTCTTTCTCTTCAATTAAAGCTCAATACAATGTATTGAGCATGGACACCATCATAGCTTCTTTTGTAATACTTTTTTAGCTTCACAATAAATGTTACTTGTTCAACTGATGCATTTATTTGCTCAACTACTAGCATGTCACCCTACATGTACATATATGATTCGTAATAAATTTTCATTACCATTGAATCTCTTTTTATTTTACCATTAGTTACTACCGCCTTGTGAATTTCCATAGCCATCAAAGCATTCATTTGCATAATCATAGTAGCATCTTCCCTAAATATGGTTACATCCAATGATCCAGTGTCGTAAAAAATGCTAACACAGATCATTTCTCCGTATCCATTATTCACATTAGATTTGCCAATATTATACGCAAACATATTTTTCTTTTCCCATAAATTCTATAACTGGTAGTAATAATTTACGTTGGCTTTGCTAGCATTCTTTGATTACATTTGCAACAATAAAGTGGCAAATTATACTCAGCAGCATAAGAAGAATGACATTTCTCACATGCCATGTAATAAAACCGTTGAGTTGCATTTGTAACTCGGGCTTTGACTTTCATTGTGAACTTGGCCACCTGAAAAGCATAAATATTTATCATGCATATTACTATCAATGTATTAATAATTAACATATATACAAATATCACATGTACTTATTCATTTGTATCTATGTATTCAATTATTTAGAAAATTGAAGATACTTTGTATTATACATTTTCTGATCTTGTTACAATTGCAACTGTGTGAAACTTTGTGGCTATTTGCATTGTTGATTGCTGCCTTTTGATCATATTGTCAACTTTAAGTAAAGCCTCAGCAATAACTTTTTGATTGTGAGCCCCCCTTTTTATATTATTTTTTATTAGTAAAATATAGCATCAGAAATATTCTAGTATGTAACAAAGAAAACTTTTTACTGTGTCAAGAACAATTTTACAATGTCTTTAATTTTTGTGCTTTTGAAATTAGAGGATCAACAATGGTAGAGTGTGTGTATACATATATATATATATATATATATAGAGAGAGAGAGAGAGAGAGAGAGAGTCAAAATTAATGTTGATCGGTATTTAACATTAAAAGTAGCTTTAGCATATGGAAACTTTTTAAAGAAGCTTTTTATACCATAATGGTGAGAATCATTCAACTTTGTGGTTGAGATAAATGGCATAGTTTCCGAAGATGACATTATTAGATGCCCTTCTAATGTCGCAATATTATGCCATGGAGACAGAATGATTGGTCTTTTTCTACGATAATTCAACATTTGAAATATCAATATTTATACATATTGCAAATTAATGCAAGGATGCATAAATTTAAGGAAAAAAATGATATTTAGTTAATTATCTTACTCATGATCCATGATTGCAAATTCATGGATAACATATGGCTTCATTATTCATTGATATTTAGTTAACATATGATTGCCAAAAACATATCCAAACATATCAAAACCCATTTTTTACTATTTTTAGAAACAGTAATCAAATGTCAATCACATTCCTCAATCTTCATTTCATATTCTCCCACAATACTTTCATTATTCATTGTCTCAAAACACACAATAAACACATAATAAAATCAAACAAAAAACATATCCAAACATTACCTAAATAACTACATTCCTAGTTCTTGATTTATGGGCTGGATTGAAGGCTTAGTTCAATTTTTGATTAACGGGTCACTTGGTGCAACCAGTTGAGGCCTATGAGCCGAATGTGCTGGAGCAATGAAGCCCAAACCCAGCTACACTGAGACAAGCCCATAAAATTCTATCGTGGGAGCAGAAGATCTTATTAAGATCCATGTTACGAATCCTAGAGTGCAACTTTGAAAGTGGCCTCAAGGGCCTGTTAGAACCTCTGTGGAACGTTCTGGAGCTTAGCCTCTCATTATTCTTAAAAATTGCTACCAAAAGGTTAAGTCTGTTTGGGCTTCACCACCCTCAGATTCTTTCAAAATTAACATTGATGCTGCTTTTAAGACTGGTAAATGCACTAATACTTTTGTGGTCCGAATTCAACAGGTTTCACTCTTTCTGCCGTGGCATCCCAAGCATGAGCAGCCAGTGGCACACAAGCAGAGCCAAAGCAATCAAAGATTCATTCATTTTGGCGGATAAGTTGATGATTGAGTGAGCATAATTTGAGAGTGATTCAACAAATGCAGCTGAAATGATGAAGTGCACAAACGACACAATTAAGTGACATTCAAGAGCCATTGTTGATGAAGCAAAGATCTTTTTATCCAAAAATGGCCAGAATGGAAGATTAATCACATTTACAGACAAGCAAACTCAACTGCGCAGGCCCTTGCAACTTGGGCTTTTCATTCCAATTGGACAAGAACGGAACCGTTAATTTAGAATGCATTTTCTCTATTTTGTCAAACTATGGCCTTAATCCTTCGGTAGATGCAAGCAGTCAAACTTGTCTCCTTATTTAATTTATTGGTATAAAATTAGGTTTTTTTTTTTTTAATTAAAGTAAAGTAAAAAAAGAAAGAATTCTAGAATATAACTGCATCATGAGATAGGCGTGTTTTCATTTGGACTAATGAATCATAACTTTCTCCTTCAAGAACATAATTTTCGTCGCTTAGATATTAAAGGACTTTTATTGGATTAAAATTTGACGCCCTTAGCCGTGTCTTATTATAGGAATTCTGAACTATGGAGATAGATTTTCTTAATGCGAACTTGAGAATTAAGATACGTTATCAACATCTGAAGAGCAAAATGACAATTTAATGCAATGAGACATGTTGGGCATCTTGACCCCCAACATATGATCTAGAACATGTGACCTTCCTTCATACACTGCTTCGGTCAATCATCCAAAAATAACTTGCATCATATCAGTGTATAAAGATTGAGATATCATTGATATAAACTCAAGTTATTATTAGTGAGAATGATTTGATTGCCAAGAACCAATTAATTAATCTGTCTTGCGGCTAAGATGCAAAGAAACTCTATTTTCTACCAATTATTTGGCTATGATTTGTCGCTATTACATTAAATTCTGGATGAATTGGGCCTTCTCAATAGATCAAGTGTAAATAGCGACCGATGCATTGTTATCGTTCATATGACTAAAAAATTGTTGAGGAGTAATTACCGCATATTTCTTCATAACCCTCTTTCTTAAACTACCCAATACTTTTTAATGAAAGAAAAAAGCAACTAGTATAGCAATTCTCATTTGAATGTGACTACTAGAGTTTTTTTTTTTATTATTATTATTATAGAATATCTAATTTAAATCATAACTATTCTTCAAAAGACAAGTTCGTCAACACAGCCTTATTGAAGTGTCTGTCTAAAACCCCTCCGTTATAGAAATAATTAATTCATGAGCTAATACTGCGAGTGAATTTGAAGCCGATCGCTCATTGTGGAAAGTAATAGAGACCATAATAAATTTCTTTTCTTTTCTTTTTAAAAAAAGAGTCTTATACTCTTATTTACCAAAAGAATTATCATTTTGTCTTATTGCTAAAATATGGCCAAAAAATAGAAGATTTGTGCATAAACACTTGTGAACTCATAAGAAGCTTCGTCCATTATTCCTCTGACATGTAAGTGGTCATCTAGTAAACCAAAACCCAACAAATCTAATTTTCTCATGTTTGACTGAAAAGCACCATCCTTGTCTTCATCTATCCCTAATTACTTTTAAAAATATTTAAATGATCGATTTATCAATGATAGCAAAAACATATTTGTCTATTACTCCTTATTATCAACATATACCTTTATTTTTTTAACCTAGCAAGGATTAAAAATAGTTTATTGATAATAAAATTTAAAGTCTAAAGATAAAGAAAAGCTTTGCAAAGGTAAAACTTAAATATATCTCATTGAGTCAAGTTTGGAGCTTCTAACCAAATAGTAACTAACATGTAAAAAAATTATTAAAGAGAAAGGAAATAGAATGCATATAAAAGAAAATCAAAGTTGCAAAAACGAAAAGAACATAATTAATAATATTTAATCACATAAATCATGCTACATATTATAAGATATATAAGATTGGTTAAAATACTAAAAATTGCCAATCGATCCTTCAAAGGCCAAATATAATAATCCGAATTTGACTTAGATTTGAGTTTTATTAATTCAATCAACTGACAGTTGAGTCCATTAATTTGTTATTAACAACATCCTAATCAGGAAGCATTAACTGCGACGTAATAAATAATGAGAGTTGGTGCAACATATTGATCAATTAATTTTTTTGGGGAGTACTAAATTTCTTTTAATAACTAGTCAAACATGTGAATTTATGTCTATATTCTATAATATTATAAAAGGGAAGTCATTTTTGTTCTTAAATTGCAAATTATTTCTGAATTTTAATAAAAATATTCTTAATTTATTTAAACAATTAAAATAGATAATTCAATTCGAAGGGCAAAATGAAAATTTTGACACATAAGAGTAGTTTTGTTATATCCCAAATTTAACCTTTGAATTCTTCTTCAAAATTATTCTAAAAATAAGGTTAAAATGGTACTTTTTATAAAATTTATTGTTCTAATGACATTAGTTTCTCATGTTATATGAAAAGTCTTGAGTTTGAATTCGAATTGGCTTATGTGCATCTTATTATGTAGTTTCTAGTTCAATTTACTTGATTTAATAATAGAATAATATTGATTTGTTGAAAGGATAAAAATTCACAATTTGTAATGTTCCATAAAAAAAATTAATATTCAAAAAATATTCAATTAAAAGGGTAAAATGAAAAATTTGACACATAAAAATAATTTTTTTAATATCCAGAATTTAACATTTGAATTCTCCTTCAAAAATATTCTAAGAATACATTAAGTTTTTTGTTTCTTTTTTTTTTATGCAATTCTAAGAATAAAGTTAAAAATAGTACTTTTTATAAAATTCATTAACCCACTAAATACTTACAAAATTAAACTGTATCATTCCCAGAACTTTCACAAAAATTTACAAAAATTGTATCTTCCAACTCCCCACAATTCCATCCTTTATTTAAATATTAGAAAAATCATATCAGTCAAATTAATACTAAAAAATATTTATACAAGCAAAATTCCGTGCAACGATCGTAGTAAAATTAGAAGCAAATTTTGAGATTGAGCAGTTGCGATGTTACGCAATGTACTAAAACGGACACCGGACTATTATATCATTGTCCGCAAGGATCCAAATTGAAGCAAAATTAATGATTGAAAAATAGATAAAATTGATTTTCATTTTATGGATAATCAAATTTAAGTCCATGAATAATTAATTAAGTCGAATAATCAATTACTTGAGTGGTTTTGCTTAAAAATATAAAATTTTAAATTCAAACCTTAACAAATTTTTTATGCAGTAAATATATAAATTGAAAAAAAGAATAAAAAATGAGCAGAGAGAAATTAAAAGTAAATATTAGAAAGGGCACCTGGAGGCCCTTGGGTGCGCGAGAACCGCGTAACATATACTCTGAACGCGGAAAAGTCTTTGTTTGGAAATTTTCTTGCTACCTTATGCTTATTTTGTTGGGTAACACACACACACACACACACACATGTGCGCAATGTTTTGTCTTTTGAATTATGGAAATTGTACGTTTTGCTCCTTAAATTAAAAAAAAATATATATATAATTCATTGTTCTATTTTGCTCATCTTGTTAGATATTCGAAAAAATATTGAAATTATTGTTTGAACTTGATAATATAAAATAATTAATTTACGTGGATCAATTAATAACTTTCATAGTTAAATGTTATGTATGCTTAAATTAATTTTAATTTTTAATCATCATAAATTTTGTTTAAAAATTAATTTTATATAGATATCATATATTAGTGTTAAAAGATTAAGAGAAAAAAAAAATTCTAAGAAACTAGGTCAAAAGTCAGAGAACAAGAATATGTGTTAGGTGACTAATTAATTCTTTTGACCTTCTAACACTACATAGGTTTCGGTCCCCATGTACAGATCTAGTGACTTGTGTTTTAATAAATAATTATACTTGTTAGATCAATTCAGCAACCTTTTGTTAGAACATTTTGGATTTTTTTATTTTATTTCCTATTTCTATATGTTGTATTTATGTTAATTGTATATAATTATCAATTAATTATTTTTATAAATATTTAATACATTTATCATATTTTCATGAAACAGAATAGAAAATAAAATAAAGGATCCAAACCGTATCTAGCTAAGGTGTGATGGTTTCATAACTTATCATTTTGCTGGAGATTTTTCAAGCTTATTTATACAAAATAAAATTAATTACTTAAAAATTATCTACTATAATGATAAGTAAAGTCAGTTTGTTAAAAAATTATTGCTTTATCATAAAGCCTGAAATGCCATTAATTTTATTTGTTGGTCTAATTTAGATCAATATTTTTAGATTATCACAAAAATTAATATTAATGATAAAAAGAATAATAATGTAAACCATAAAATTGACAAGTATAAAAAAACAATAATTTTTGTATTATCAGTCGTGTGTGTGTGTGTGTGTGTGTGTGTGGGTGGGTGGGTGGGGGTGTGTCATAATTTTTTTTTCTCCATAATAATTTTTGATATCAGTACAATTTGTACAGTTAATGCATTTCACGTACATTCTACTGTCATTCAAGGACGCGGAGATGATACCTTAGTTTCCACGCATAAATATTTTTATACCTAGGCAGGGAAGCTTCACGGCAGCTTCTCTGGTTCGATTATCCTTTTAGTTTATTTATTTCTAATTTTAATTTGCGACCCTCTAAATCCTAAGTGGCACAGGGCTAACCACAACATTTAGAATTTTACTTTTTTACCAATTATATCGTTAAAAGAGTAAAGTATTGAACGAAGAGGAAATTAACTAAAGAGGTCCTTGATCGTCTTCGTTTCTGTTATTTCTCTTATTTTCCTATGTTGATCTTTTTTTCTTGTATAGGTTTTATCTCTTCGTTCACTTTATAAATATATATTAATTAATAATTTGATTCATAATTAATTATTTTATATAAAAATATTTAATAGACTTGACATCTATTTAGTATATAAAATAAGATATGAAATAAGCTGTTCTTTTGCAGTTTTACATGATGGAATTCTTGTGCATCTTTGTTCGAGGCCGAAGAAGGAAGATGTTTGATTTATTCTTATAATGTTTGGAAATTATACTTAGGAAATAACTTACCTAGCTTATAGTTGCTCTGACACTATTGTTTAGGCCATCTATTTGCTGTGTGTTTAGTCAATACTATTTACTATAGATAAGTGAATTTCGACTTCATTAGGAATTTGGGAGCATATGTGATATGTGATAGTCTAACAGGCCCACTAAATAAGCCTAATGTCAGTTCCATTCAGTCAGGCCCACTAAACAAGTCCAATGCTAATTTTGGAACTAACCCATCTAACAACAACTATCTGGTTGAGTAAGCTATTGTCGATCGGGCTTGACGAGACGCATCACCTATCCATGTACTAAGTCGATTACTTAAAGGGTCGACCAGCTAGGTCTGGTCGACCGTTGTCAACCTCAGGTCTTTTTCACCGGCGCTGATTCAGATCTAAGCTGCATTTATTATTTTGTCAGGCATCATGCCTCTGCATTAATGAGACGTGACTGCCGGTACAGTCGCTACCACTAATTCTGCCACCAATCTTGTCACCACATTTGGCAGACAGGCGTCTACTAGAGGTATTATTCACCCTAAAAAATGGAAGATTGTGCCATATGAAACAGTAATGAGATTTGAAATGACTATTTGCCCCCTCCCCCCGACAAGGATTAAAGCCCACTACGCCTGATAGGGGCATCATGGACAAATCATACTTGGAAAAAGCTATAAATACCTCATATTTAACCACGTTCAAGGTAATGTCAAATATAAACTTTCTATATTTTGTTCCATTATCTTATCTTGACCAGAATTGACTTAAGTGTTGGAGTGTCTTAGTTGGGGGCACTTTGGCTAGTTTAACGTGTGGTGATTGTTGCAGATCTCAGACCTCAAGAAGAACACTGAGTGGATTACTCAACCTCTCTGGTCGGATCAACCGCCAAATAGTTTCCTTTCACTTTAAACTATTTTCAACCTCATCATTTTGGCACCATCTGTGGGAACCTTTGAGATTGAGATTGTAACGAGAAAATGGTAAACACACGTAAAGCCACATTCGGAAGGGAAGAGAATAGAAGGTCCACATCTCCACCTCCACCTCCCCCTCCACCCCCGCAAGGTGCACATGTTCCAGGCCCCATCGCCCCTTAGGAATAAGTGGTGACATTAACTATGCCCCAATTGATGCAGCTGGTAAACGAGCAAATCTCTACCTAGATTTTAGCCCAACTGTTTGCCACGTTAAATAGGCACACCATAGTACTCGCCACAGCCGCTAGTGCTACCCCTTAGTCGCCTCCTCTAGGAGAGAGGTCTCCCCAAGACAGTTATGGTCGCCAAGAATCTAGGCGATCGCCCACCCGCCATGAAAACAGTCCTAGATGCCATTAGGAGAAGAAGAAGTGGCCAGAGTTATGGGAAGAGATTGCAGACTTAATAGACTATGTTCAATCTAATTGAGCCCAGCAGCGTGATAGGATCGAACACTCTAGGCGTGAACACCACCGTGATATGGAAGAATCTGCGGACCTCGCTGCCTAGCCTTTTTAAGCCCCGTAGTGCGATAAGGTCAAGTGAGCCAAGCCATGCCTTGATAGAAACACCACCCAGGAAAATTAGGAAGAATGGGAGGAAGTGTCCCACTAAGTCCAATAGTTGAATAAGTGCCTCGAGGAGAAATACTAAAAGAGCACTCAACTTAGAAGGCCCTCAGAGATCTCAACGCGAGAGGGGATCTCTATTTGTTCAGGATATTATCGACGAGTGCATTACTGTCGATGCGAAGGTTCCAATTAGCTTGCCGAGGTATGATGGATCGATGGACCCCAATGAACACCTCATGCAGTTTGAACATATGATGCAGTTGTATGGACACAATGAGTACATACATGCTAAAATGTTGGTAACCACCTTCTAAGGCACAACACTAGACTGGTTTATGAAGCTCGAGCTATCATCAATTTACTCATATGATCAGTTGTGCGACAAATTCTCACACTAGTTTGCCAGCAGACAGAAGGCAAAACTCCTCCACACCCATCTTTATATCGTAAAACAGAATGAAGGGGAGTCTTTTTAGGACTTCTTCACCAGATCAACATGAAAGTCCTCAGGATCGATAACCCTAGGATCGAATTCTTGATCGATGTATTATTTTTGGGGCTAAGACACAAGGAGTGCGTCAACGCTTTAGTGCGGGAACAACCCAGGTTGATGGAGGAGTTGCTTGACCTGGCTGAAAGGTATATGATGCAGGAGGAGATGAATAAGCTTAAATTTGGATCCTCTGAAGTCGATAAGAAGAAAAAAGAAAAAGACGACCTGAAACACAAAGAGAGAGGTCGATCTCCCATCAAGGGATTCCATGACTATACACATTTGAACATCCCAAGGCGAGAGGTCTTGTATGCCATCCAGTATGATAACCTTCTCAAGAAGCCCAAAAAGTTGACGGAGACTGAAGCTATGAAAAAATTAAAGAAATATTACCACTTTCACAAGTAAAAGGAGCACGATATAGATGAATGCTTCAATCTCCAAGATGAGATCAAGAGGTTAATCAGGAAGGGGCACTTCAAGAAGTACATAACCGTGGACCCTCAAATCGAAGGGGTGATCTGACTCTCCATAGAGAAAGGTCGGTTAGCCTTAGAAGGGAAGAAAAATGAAAGAAACCCGCCCATGAGGATCGCCCACCCATCTGAGGAGTCATTGATATGATTGTGGGTGGTCCTACTAGGGGGGGACTCAAAATTTTCTTGAAGACAAACTCAAAGGAGGCTCGAGTCAGTCAAAGCCTTCCATGTTAAGATAACATTCCATCTTTCAACACACGAGCCCATTTCATATACTGATACTGACCTTGCCCACCTGAAATGTAGGAACATCAACCAAAACATAGACTGTCCAATGGTAGTCTCTGTGAAGATTGTCAATTTTAAAGTGCGCAAGGTTATGGTTGACAATGGTAGCTCGACCAATATAATCTTCCTCTCTACCTTAAAAAGAATGAATATGGGCCAGTTAAAATTTGAACCTATTCACACACCGCTGGTTGGGTTTGGGGGATCGAAGATCATTCCAAAAGGGTTGATTAACCTATCCACATTATTTGGAAAGGCTCCCAGAAGGTGGACTTCGATGATAAATTACTTGGTGGTCGATGCTTCATTCGTTTACAATGTTATCATAGGTCGACCCGTCCTCAATAACTTTCGTACAATTATGTCCACCTATCACTTGAAGGTCAAGTTTCCGACCTAAGCAGGTATGGGGAAACTTTTATGCAACATGAAGGAGGCTTGGAGATGCTATAACATCTCGATCGAGTCAAATGAGTAGAAAGTTCATCTGCAATTGAAGACCTAGGCGAACACCCCTATAGTGGAACCTGAGGAGTCCCAAGCCAGCAAAAAGTGAAAGTTCGAAGACACTAGAGTGGAGCCCATCAGGGACTTTAAGACCATTGAGCTCGAGTAGGGAAACTTTGACAAGACGACTCATATTGGAACAGATCTGGGCTCCCACATGGAGTATCTCATGATCAATTTCCTGAGAGAGAATATTGACATCTTTGCGTGGAAAGCATCAGACCTGCAGGAAATTGACCCCAGCGTCATTGTACACCATCTTAATGTTGATCCCTTGTACAAACCAATCAGGTAAAAGATGAGGATGTTCAATGTGGAGAGGACATAGATCATTAAAGAAGAGGTTAGGAAACTCTTAGATACTGGTTATATTGTAGAAATTCAATATCCCTCTTGGCTTTATAATGTTGTCCTGGTCCCTAAAAATAAGGGGTAGTGGCGAATGTGTAATGATTTTATGAATTTAAATAAAGCATGCTCTAAGGATCCTTACCCTCTGTCTCGCATAGATTCATTAGTGATTCAACTTTTGGGTGTGAGTTATTGAGCATGATGGATGCATTTTAAGGATATCATCAGATTTTCATGGCTCATGAGGACAGGGACAAAACCTCTTTTGTGGTTCCAAATGGACTATACTATTTTCTGGTCATGCCTTTTAGGTTAAAGAATGTTAGAGCGACTTATTAGCGACTCATCAATTTTATGTTCAAAGACCAAATTGGTAAATCGATGGAGGTTTATGTCGATTACATGATTGTAAAAATAAAAAAAGCTCAAGATCACTTGCTCGACCTCGGTTACACTTTTGAGATATTGAGAGCTTTTAGTCTAAAATTGAACCCAAAAAAGTGTATGTTTGGGGTCCTAGGAGGAAAATTTTTGGGCTTATGGTCAGCCAAAGAGGCATTGAGGCCAATCCGCAAAAGATCTAAGCAGTTCTCGACGTCATCCCTCCAAAAATAATTCAAGATGTTTAGAGGTTGGTTGGCAAGATTATAACATTGGGCAGGTTCATCGCAAGATTGGCTGACAAGAGTCTACCCTTTTTCAAAATTCTCAGAAATGCCAAAAATTCGGGCTTCCAATGGAATGCGCAGTGTGACCAAGTGCTAGTCAAACTAAAACAGTACTTGATCGCACCCCCTATGTTGGCAAAACTAGAGTTGGGTGAAGTGCTTCAGATAAATTTAGCGGTCTCTGCGCCATCGATCAGCTCAGTACTAATCTCGACCCGAGACAGCACGCATCAATCAATCTACTATTGCAGTAAGTCCCTCCACGGGCCAAAGCATAATTATTTGAAAATTGAAAAATTTGCTTTAGCACTCATGACTGCAGCTCAGAAGTTGCGATCATACCACTAATCTCACTCTATCATAATGTTGACCAACCAACTATTAAAGCAAGTATTGGCAAAATTGGATACATCTGGGAGATTGACCAAATAGGCAATCAAACTGGGAGAGTTCGATATTACTTTTCAGCCTCAAACTGTCATTAAAGCATAGGTCCTGGTTGACTTTATTACTGAGAGAATTAACCTACCAGAGACGAGTTTGAGGGCTCTTCTTGTTTGGACAATGTACGTCGATAGATCGTCGACCACATCCGATGGTGGAGTGGGCGTCGCTATCCATTCCCCAGAGGTAGAAGAATACGATTTTGCAATAAAATTGGACTATGCAGTCATGAACAATGAGGCAGAATATGAGGTCCTTCTCACAGGAATGAGAATGGCACTCGAGCAAGGAGTTGAGCACCTAGTCGCAAACATAGACTCCCAGTTAGTGATGGAGCAGGTCGATGGAAATTTTGAAGCTAAGGATGCGACTATGAGTCGGTACTTGGCTGAGGTGAAGTAGTTACAACAATCATTTACAAGTTTCGTGTTGGCTCAAGTTCCTTGATCAAAGAATGAACTAGCAGATGCACTTTCGAAATTTACTAGCTCCACCAGGGGGACGAGGGACAAGAAGATCACATTTTTGATTTTTGATAAGTAGTCCATTGGGCCCACTAATGAGAATTTGATAGCAAGCATTGAAGGAGAGACAGCTTCTTGGTAGACTCTGATTAAACTGTATTTAAGTCAAGGCACCATCCCCGAGGGTAGGAATAAAGCTCGACGCCTTTGGGGTTAGGATTTCAAATTTGCCCTTGACGAGCATGGTTAGTTATATAAAAGGTCGATCTTGGGCCCCTCATTAAGGTATCTCGACCAAGATCAGGCTTCGGAGGTGTTGCAAGATATTCATGTGGGTGTGTGTGGCAATCATTCTGGAAGAAGATCCCTAGCCCACAAAGTGATCAGATGTGGATATTTTTGGCCAACTTTGTTGAAAGACTCCATAGATTATGCATGTAAATGTACTTCATGTCAAGTCCATTCGAATTTGCTACACCAACCTGCAGCACTGATGGTTAGTGTTCAAATTTCTTGGCCTTTTGATCAATGGGGAATTGATATTCTGGGCTCACTACCAAAATCAACAGGACAACAAAAATTTATAATTGTAGCAGTCAAGTATTTTACTAAGTGGGCTGAGGCGGAGGCCGTTCCAAAGATAACGGATGCGGCCATCAAGAGTTTCATATGGAGGAATATCATATGCCATTTTGGTTTACCAAAGGTCCTTATTTCTAACAATGGTACTCAATTCCAAAGCAAAAGCACCAGGGGCTGGTGCGAAAGTTTGGAAATCACACAATATTTTACTTTAGTGGGTAATCCTCAGTTGAACGGTCAGATGGAGGTGACCAACAGAACAATTCTTGACCATCTAAAAGCGAGGATACAGGACACTGGTTTGAGCTGGGTAGATGACCTACCTGGCGTGTTATCGGCATACAGGACAACTCCTCAAATGGCCATTGGTCACACCCCTTACAGCCTAGTTTATGGGTCCAAAGTAGTAATCCCCTCAGAGCTAATCCAGCACACAACTTGAGTGATTCATTTCCATCCACTGCGAAACACATCAGAGAGAAAGCTTGACCTTGAGACCATTAACGAACATCGACAAAAAGCTTATAATACCATGCAACATTATAGGTTGAAGATGGCCGAGAACTACAACAAAGGAGTCAAGCTGCTTTGTTTTAAGGTCGCAGATCTTATCCTCAAAAAAGTTGAAGTCTCTAAGAATGTTGGTAAGCTCGACCCCAAATGGGATGGGCCATACACGGTTGTCAAAGTATCAAAACACAATGCTTATAGACTAGCCAATATGCAAGGCGAAGAACTCCCTTGCCCATGGAATGCAATCAATCTTAGGAAATTTTACATTTGAAGTTATACTGTATTTACTTGTTGAAAGTTGTCAGCTCAAATAAAATTTCAGCGGTATGGGTATAATTCGGAGTCACTGTTATAATAAGTCAACCCCGTAGTTGACATATAAGTAGTTCGTGCTGCTACTCAAGCGGCCCCATACAAATAAGCAGCATTGTGCTGCCACTTTGGTTTCATGCTTTTATGCCTGAAGTCAACCTTTGCAGTTGACAAAGCAACAACCCAGCCTTATCATTGAAACCACTAAACCTGTGTCGATCCTATCAACCCCAAGGTTGGAGATCCAGTGGTTGGCTCAATAGTCGACCAACAGGTGCAACGGACAAGGCTACAACAAGTTGACTCGATCGACAATAATCTTTAAATTTTCTCAACTATGAGGGCGAAAGCTAACTCATTCACCAGTTACTCTCCACATTGTTACAACAACTTAATCGGAGGTGAAAACAGTCAATTCCTATCTTTAATAAGACAACAAGAAATGAAAAGCAGTATTTATTCATCAAGCGATTAGTTATCATTACATAAAAAAAATAAAAACAACAACAATAGAAAAGAAAGAAGACAGCATAGGCACTGGATTAGCTTTGGCTAGTCCTTACCTGCTCGCCTTTAGGCCATTCAGAGTCTAGATCAGGCATTGCGCATGCGAGAAGCGAGACTACTCAAGGAGGTTCGGACGGCCTAGCGACATTGCTCATAAAATTGGTTGAGCGTAGCACGTACTACTCCATGTCGACCTCTTCTTTCTTTAGTTAAGCCACCAAGTCCTCGGCCAACTGTTCCAGTCTAGCATCGACCTCAGCTTTTTTTTTTTGGGCCTCAGTTAATCGCTTGTTGATCGCAACGGCTGCAGCTTCTGTCCTTGGGGCTTGCTCAGCTTCACCCTCCACATGGTCCAGATACACTTTCAATTTCTCATTCAGCGCTAGGCTTATCCTGCTCTTATCTTCAGCGTGAAAAGCATATCACAGATGCTCAAGCTGCTTTACAAATCGATGGAAGGCTTCTTGAGCATCATTTAGGGATGCGACCTCGCTCGCATCTTAAAAAGCAGTGCTAACGATGAACTATTCAACCGCTTCGCGGTGCATCCTAGGGACATGGCAACTAAAGGCCTCCTTCGCCTCATTGGTCGCCTCTGCACGGCTTGCAGCCTGACTAGAAGAATAACTTGCTTGCAGATCCAGTTGGGCCTTCTTTATTATGTTATCCATGCGGCTTCGCTCCTCGACCGCTTAGACAAATTGCTGATTCTTGGAGTTCAGTTGCTCCTCCAGTTTGGCCATCTTTTTGTTCAGCTGCTCGATTGGCAATTGTGAGGACTCGAGCTGCACCTTGAGGGTTTCTAGGTTCTTCCTTCCTCATAACTCCTCTATTTTCTTCGATGCTAGCTTTGATTGATGGAAGATATTATAGTCCAGTTATCCTACCTGGAACACCAAACGACGTTACTTCATAATACCATCATGAAATGGAAATTAGATTAAAAATTATTAATATCATCCTTACCATGTTGCAGTGATAGGATAGTACTCGGATGACCCTAACCTAATTGAGGTTCATCAGTCTCCGCTGGCCAGATATAAATAGCCCAAACGAGAGCCATTTTAGGGCGTCACCTTCTGTCATCCCCCCTGGATGGTGGAGGTCAAGTCATTCACCTCCTTAGATGGGTTAGTGGCGAATTGAGGCGTAGGTAGCCATAAAATTTGGAATAGGGTCCCATCGCTAGGCTTCCCGAGTAGGCCATTGCCTGTAACTGCTTTCTATTTTTCTTTACCTGCGGCAATCTTTTTCAGAGCCAAGCCCTCTTCCTTAACCATCACCCTTTTGCCCTGACCCGCAGGGCTGTTGGGACAGGATCTTCCCAATGAGCAGATCGAGATTCTACCGTTTGTTCAATCTCAGTGGGTGTTAGAGCTGACATTGATCGAGTCGAGCTCGTTGGTTTTGCTGGTGCACCTTCTTATCGCGCAGTGGTTGCTCAACGACACTCCGCATTTCTCAGAGATTGAACTTGGGATTCAAGTCTGCTCCTTGCCATTACTTCTTCTCGATCTGTAGGCACGGACAATATAAGCAGCATTAAAGTCGAGCGAAAAATGACTACCTACAAGTACAACTATTGACGAAAACTACTACCTAACTGATTGCTCTTAGGCAAGTCCACTTGGGCCGGTAACAAGCTAGCTATGACCAAACACCTCTCCTCAGTTAAAATCGAGGCCTCTATATGCCTAAATCCAACTAAGTCCCTGATGAATGTGTTGCGCCATCTAGGTGTTTGATTCCCAGACATCTCTACAGGCCTCTTCCACCAACCCCGAGGGATGTCGAGAACCCCTAGCCCTCAAATATAGAAAAAGTATTTTTTCCATTCTTGGTTGTATGACGAGGCAGGGGATTCCAGGAATTTTTTGCGAGGTCGGACAGTCAGGTAGTAAAACCTAGACTTCTCGATACTACCTGACTTTTATGATATAGGCAAATGAAATAGATTGG
>JACGDI010005779.1:189961-282867 GCA_014898725.1 Jacaranda copaia
CAAACTGCTTAATCTTTATGGGAATGATTGGTTTAAAAGACACAAAATCGGACACGACAAGATTAGCAGTCTCAACCTTGAGGGGAGGTGGAATTACAACTATACTTGCCTCAGGAGATGACATTGCTGTACTTGAACGCATTGGCCAAAACTGTGGGCTGCATAGTTGCTCAGGTGATCTGGTGCTTAGAGCTGAAGAATTTAGGGCCTGGACTAATGAAGAGAAAGCTGAGAAGGTAGAAAAGATTCGCATTATGGGGAACTGCCTCTCATCTGACAAGATTCTTCTCGTCAAGTATTTGAAGGAGAAAGGCAAAGTGGTGGCGTTACTGGGCCAACGAACCATGGATGGCCCAGCGCTGAAACAAGCTGATATAGGGCTCACATTTGGGACTTGGAGCTCTAAAGTTGCCAGAGAGAGCTGTGACATTAGCATCTGGGATGGTCATTTTAGCTTTCTAGTTGATCTTATTGAGAAGGGGAGATGTTTCCAAGAGAATATACAGAAATTCATCCAACTAGAGCTAATTGTCACAATTTCAAGTTCATTGATCAACTTTACTGCAACGGTGTTTTTGGGGGATGCTCCCATAACAGCAGTCCAGCTTTTCTGGTTGAACCTGGTTGTTTCATTTGTTGGAGGATTGGCGCTGCTGACAGGGCCATCGACTAAAACGCTAATGACAGTAGTGCTGGTCGAATCATCTCAAAAACTGGTAACTGGGGCCATGTGGAGGAACATAGCCATTCAAGCTTCTTATCAGACTTCTGTTTTTGTGACTCTTCAGCACAAGGGACATGCTATCCTAGGAACAAGTGGAGGCCAGGTCAAATCTGTGATATATAATGGACTTTTCCTCTGCCAAATATTCAACATGTTCATCGCAAGAGAGCCTGAAAAGAGGAATATCTTCAAAGGTCTATTCCACAAGAATTGTTGGTTTTGGGTGGCCTTGGTTCTTTTCTTAATCTGTCAGGCTGTGCTTGCCACGGCAGAGATGGTTCTTGGCGGCAGTTCAGCATTGAACTGGAAGTTATGGGGGGCATGCTTATCCATCGGCCTTATTTCTTGGCTACTGGATTTGGGAGGGAAAATTGCCTCAAATTTCACTGCTAGGTGGGCTGCATATAATTGAACTTATTCTAGGCTTTTTCATCAGCTTAGCTGATCTGATTTTTGTGTAGAATAATTTGTCTTCCCCTATGTTTCTCATTCACTGTAGATTACTTAAATTTCCACTGAATGGAATCTTAGCCAGAGTTCATACACATTGTAACCGTAACATAGAAATCAAATCCCTGCTTATGCAAGCTCAGAGGACCAAATAGAGCATACTTAAACTAGAAAGTAGCATAGATTTTTCATTTGCAAATCCATTTTGGACAAATACAGCATAAATAATTCCAGCATTACTGCTGAAAGAGAAAAACATTTCCAACCATAGAAACTGATGAATACGTTATGATTTGTACGCTGAAAATATGACATAATATCACACAATTATACATTTTATACCAACCTGATGGGCTGCGGCGGGTTCAGGCATGGAGAGCTCCAAATGATACTGCAAGGTTTAGAGATGGCGATGACTTTGCAAGTCAACCGCGATAGTCTCAATTTATTAGTCGTTGGGCTGTTATTCCAAATCTGTCATTTTCACTGCTCGAATATTGTTGGGAAGTGAAGCTGCCTAAGGAAATTTCCTCTACCACACTGTAGCCTAAAACTAAAATTAACTTAAGTTGCCCGCTCCGGGTTTGATTTTTTCATTTAGAGAATGTGAAGAAAAGGCAAGAAGTTAAATTAAATTTTACTCGAAATTCATTTGCAAAACATAATTACCCCATACTCCTGAGGTTGGTCCGAAAATTCCTCCACCTAGGATTTGATTAATTAAAGCAATTGAAGAAAGGAAGTTATGGGATGCTTGTATCAATAGTGTTGTTTTTTTTCTTTCCAAGACTAAATTACAAAGATACTGTAAGTAGCCATGTTTTCTCATTAAAATTGGAAGTCCGGAGAAACGTCGGCAAACTAAATCCATAATTCTAAATTCCGAGTAAGTATAGTGGCTGGTAGCTATCGATTTCATGTTTTTTTCCTTATATTTTTTTTTCTACAACTGACCACATATGTAATAGTGACACATATCCAATAATGTGGATATAAAAGAAGTTTCATATGTATCCTTGCTAATAGGTAAAAAAAAAATAATCAAGAATTACCCAAGATTTGTGTCTCCCATGTTTCATATGCTTCTAGTCACCCAATTCAGTCTGAATTATCTCAAATAAATCATTCTCAAACTCACACCACTAATGCAGGCGATTGTGTTACTCTCAAACCATTCAAGACAACTAAATTAAAAATTATGGGCGAGGGAAATGGTTTTCACGTTTCCATTATCGAGGGAATACTGGACCAGACTTTTCTGGCCCATCCAAATGGCAGCCCAAATACCAAAAAATTTTAAAGTGAAACGTTTTTCTCATCTCTCCGAACATTTTGGATTATTTACTTTATTTTTTATTTTAATTTATTATATATATATAAAGTATATTTAATTTTTAATTAATTATTTTTCTCTTTAAATCACTTGGCGGAAGGCGTAATGGCATCACGAGCTTTGCTTCATTTCTATGTTATCTTTCCTTTTCTTTCCTCCCTCTATACAAGTCAAAAATAAATTCCCAGATATATATTAGCAGGAAGATATTTTCATACATTTCGTACACAATATAGTTTTTAGCATTGGGCGTGCTGCTTTAAATGTTTGAAGTTACGATAGAGAATGAAAAATGGTTATGAAAAATGTATGCATAGTCCTACTCATAAAAGATAAATTAAAAATATTGTATCATATATGCCGATACACTTGTTATCTTGATTGGCCATAATCTATAAGGCAATTAAGCATAACATATTGTGATGCTAACGAATCAAGCTAACTGATGAGTTTATTCGAAAAGTGTTTAAGCTCTTGAGTTCAAGTTGAGTTCGAACCAAATAATTCTTGTTTGTAAATTCGTGAGTCTATATTTTTCTTAAAAAAAAATTTATATATAAAAATATAATAAATTATATTAATTTTAGAATTTTTTATAAAATAACTTAACTTCTCGAGCTCGAGTTTAAGCCTAAACTCGAGTTTATAGTTTATTGATGAGTTCAAATTCAATGACTTGAGTCGAGCTGGGCCGAACCTAAACTTGAGCTTATAGTTTATTGACGAGTTCGAATCTAACAAACTGAATTGAGCCAAGCCCAAATAAGGGCTCGAGCTGAACTTGAGCCTCAATTTTCTCAGTTTGTCAGGCTCGAGCCTAAACAAATGGTCAAAGCTCCGATCAACTCGGCTTGTTTGCATGCCTAAACAAATATGTAGCCTAAAAAATTTAATTTAAATTTTCTATTTCATTTCTTATTTGTTCTCATATTTTATTTTATGTATATATAATGCATGTATTAAATATTCTTTTTATATAAATAAATAATTAAGAATAAAATATATTTAACATAAATATATTAAATTGAAATAAGAGGTGAAATAGAAAACAAAATACAAAATATCCAAAGTGAAAAATTTCAAAGCTAGCACTAGGCTTTTCTAAACATTAGAAAACTACGTCTTGGAGAAAAAACCTTCTAATTTTGGGCCTAAAACTTTTGAGACACATCCTAATAATTACATTACTATCAATTGACCGAAAGCAACTCAAAATTCTAGTAGGCATTATATGACTTCAATAGAATAGACGAATTTTGCTTTCGGCTCCCCTTCCCTATCTTGCTAACTTATAATATATTTAAGCTCGGGAGAAGCACATTTTATTAGTCTATTTGGAGAGTTTGTTTCACATTCTCATCTGCTCCAGGGCAACAGCCTTGATAAAAGCATTCTTTTTTTCTTTTTTTGAACTGGATGGGAACAGTGGAGCCTGCAGTGTCCTTGGTTAAGCACAAAGAGTCAATTGAAAAAATTTAAAAAATAAAAGGTCATCTCATCTGCACCAACTCAAATAGAAAAGGTGATGGAAGAAGGTGATGATAGAAGATGTGTAGAATCACTACAGATACGCGAAGACAAAGCCATCAAGCCACACCACTAATGATCCTAAAAGAAGAAGTTAAATTCGGGGATATAGACACATGTTGCATTGTTTCTAGTTTTTATTTGTAACTGATGGATCAATGCGATGAATCATAAGGTTTTCCTTGAGAATTTGAATTTTGCCCCTCTCGATTAGAATGTAATGGGCTAATGATGCATTGACTTACTTTCCGAATGAGGGTAATTTAGTCCAATTTTAATGAAAATTCAATATAATATCCAATTCGAGGCTTCCAACTTAATTTGAAGAGAATATGTTGAATAATAATATCAATAATGTGATTATATTTAAATTTATTGTTAGATATGGAATGTCATACACAGTATATCATCTCGTTGACATGCATGCTAAAGAGTTTTGTTTTTATGAAACGATGTCTCAACAGATGAGATATTGGGTATAACTTAAAAACTATTTTGATATTCTTCCTCTTTCAATGAAGACAAGATTTGGTATTATTAAAAGTTCTAATTGAGGAATTTAAGAAGATGCATGTAATTGTTGTATCCTATGGACATCATTTCATGATATTCAAATTTATCATCAAAAAAGAAATATCAGTCTTATTTCCGAGCACATCACTTAGATTATTAAATTTAAATTTACTGCACATTATGATTCCAAACGTGCAATCACGTCCTATTGAGAACTGTATTTAGTGCTTAATACTGAATATCATCATTGGCCAAGCTTGGTAATCAATAGCATGAAGAAAGTTAACAAGAGTACATTTCATATTAATTTTTAGCCAAAAAAGATTAAAGTGGCTTGTTTTAACAGCAGAAGTGACTGTACTCGACTTAAATTTTCAATTTCATTATCTATTTTATCTCGTATTTTATTTCATAAATATATGTATTAAATATTTTTTTATAAATATAATTGATTGAAAATCAAATACACTTGATATCAATTCAACAAATTAAAATAAAAAATAAAATAGAAAATGTAAAATGAACCGTATTAATCCTATGCCGTTATTATTCACTGCTGGCCCATTTTCCTAATAAGGCAAAGTGCTCAAAGATCAATTAAAAGATGATCGATCCGATAATATCTCTGTACGTAACATCTCACATATATGTATAGCTAAGGTCGGATTGTGTACTAAAACTAACAAGAAACATGATTTGTTGAGACAGTCCTGGCGGAGTTCGCAACTTACCATGAAAATATAAACAACCTGAGTGGTGACAACACTCCCTTGCGATGCGCTAATATATATTTTCACTTCCATCCAAATGCAGGCGCGCACGCACAAGTATATCAAAAGCACGCGCGCTTGCTCTGATCTCAATATATAGTATATAATTGTCTAATAATATCTAGTAGACACATCTTTCTTTCTACCCACTCACCAAAGTTCGACATTCCTATTAATACTGATTAAATAATTTAGAAGTGTCCTATCAACAACAGCAGCTGCTGCAGCTTTCATACCTGCATGCCATTTCCCTCCAAACAACACAGGGACAAAAGACATGAATTGAGAAAGAGAGAGAATGTTTTGTTGTTTATATTTTCCAATTACCAAGGCGATAGATTTAGAGGGAATGTTTGGACGGTCGCTTCCCAATTTAAAAATCCATCATAGTACCATTATAGTTCAATCAAAGAATCATAACCTCCTTAGATTATTCCCACATCTAATGCTAGCTTGTCCTTTTCCTCTCCTCTTTTTGCGCCCTTTCTTCCAAACGCTACGTTCCAAACCTATAGCAGCTAGGAAAAAGAAAAGAAAGAAAGGGTTTTCAAAGAGAGATATGATTAAGAAGAAGAAGTGAAAAATTTTCTTGAAAGGCCAATTGAAAAAGAAAAGTTGATGTGCACCCACCAAAAGAGGCACCATTTTCTTCAAAGCTAAAAGGAGGGGCCTTTTGTGGACAACATCCTACAGAGAGCATCAGCCCAACCTATTATTCTTCCAAACACACCCTTCCATGTGCTAGTTTTAACCCCCTCTTTTGGACTTTCTCTTAAACCATTTTCTTCTTTACCTCCGCTTCGGCCTTTCTCCCCACTAAACACTTTGCAAGATTGGGTTCTCATCCTTTTCCTCTTGGATTTTCTACGTTTCTTGCCGATTCTCCCTTCTTCTTTTCTTGAAAAACAAAAACCCATAAAAGAAAAAAAGAAAAGGAAAAGAAAAACCCTATTAATTCCACCATGCGCACACCCTCTCTCTCTCTATATATGTAATGAATAAAATCCATGCAGCATAAGTACTCAACATATATCCAAAGCCCATCAATTTCTTGATCACTATTTCTCCACTTGATAAACACACAAAATGGTAAAGGAATCTGATCATCATGGTAGTGGTATTACTTGTTCCTCCATAGCTTTACTGCAAGAGAGGTTCAAACAGTTGGAGAAAATGAAAGAGTTGAGGCAGGAGAAGGAGCTTCTGCGAATGTTGTCCGAATCGGAAAGACACAGTCCTCCCACAATACATAATATCAATTATGAGCCGCGTCCGAGAAACACGTTTTCAGGCTCCGAACTGACGTTTCTTCCTCCTAATCCGCATTGCCAACTTTCTCTGTCGCTATGGCCAGATTCCCACATCATCAAGCACGCGGATTCCCGGGGGATAAATATCGAGGCCCCAATATCAAATCTTGCCAAGTCGTCGCCGTCGACGACGACATCCTGGTTTACTGATGCATCCCTGGTTTGTACTTCACCAATCAAGCTCGAGAACTCTTCCTCTGATATCGATACCTCTCTTCGTCTGTGAAAATATCGTTGTTCTTTCTTCCCCTTTTAATCGGGGAAGTTACAGTCTAGAGAATTTGCTCTATAGTAAGAGCATCAAACCTGATCGATCGTGGGGTTTATCATGATCAATATTAATGAATGCATCAGCTTTGTGTCGTGTGGACTTATGGAATACTAATACTAAAAGTTGAAGCATTTCACTTGCCATTTTACTAGAGATGATCACAATTCAAACCCTATATTTTATTTTTTTCTTACTTTTTTTATTCATACATCATGATGTATGATAAGTACATTGGAAATTTTCTTTATAAAACATTTGGCCATGAATTACATATCATAAAGTAGAATAGAAAATAAAATATTGTTGAAATATATAAAGGCCAAATTGAGGAGTCTGCATATATGGAAGCATACACATAAAATGTTATTATTGTTAGATCTATATGTATAGGGAGATCAATGAATGGTTTGAAAAATATGCACAAGCGCTTGTTAGACTCTCTTTTACAATATATAATCATATATATAGCATGAGATGTATAATTCAAATAGGCATCGAACCTGATCTTAATAAGAATTAATTTTTCAAAAAAATATATAAATGTTGTCACGTAAGTTATTTAGTTATTTTAAATTATTGAATCATGACATATTATATTGATCTAATTAGAGTAGGCTATACAAAAATTTTACCATACCAGGGATTTGAAAGCTCAATTTCAAGGATGTGACTTTCAAGACTATTTAAAGTGACTTGAGATATTATTCAATTTTTGATTGATACTATTTTTCAACTAAAATAAATGACTTTGTTTCAATTTCAACAATTTTTTCTGTTCTTTTTCATTTTGGTTCAAATATCGCTTGATATTGCATGCACTTAGAGCCCGCTTGGTTTTATTTTCATTTTCAGTATTTCTAAAATTTGAAAAGTTAGTTAGTAAAAATTGGTTGAAAATAAATTTGTATTTGAATGAATTATTAGAAAAATAATGATTATATTTGTTTTAATAGGTTGTAGGTGGAAAGAGATAGGAATAATAGAATAGAGAGAAAAGATATATAGGTTATTGGGAGAAATATATATGTTATTGGAAAATGTATTTTGAAAATGAAAATAATGTTGGGTGAAAATGTATAAAAAATAATGTATTTTATTTTTAAAATAGTAAAAAATGTGAAAATTGGGATTAAAAATAAAACCAAACGGGCTCTTAGTTAGTCAATATAAGTGCTCATTATAATGTACTTGTACATCTATATTAATTGTGTGTTTGATTTAATCATAGTTCTCATGTACCTTTAAAATCATGAAATCAATAAATGTACTCCATGTTTGACTCTAACGATACATTATTATACTTGTTGAAAGATTCCACTCTAGGGAAAGTTTTAACCTAATAAATCATTTTAAAATTAATTATTTTGATAAGGTTTTATTAAAACCTACATTATCCAAGAAATATATAATTAAATAATCTCCCAAAATAGTTTTGATTACTGAGTGCTGAACAATTGACATAGTACTTCATAAGTAAGTCGGTCATCGTTACATAATCTTATATAAATACCAAAAGTTACTAATTAAAGAATCTGAAGTAATACATCTGATAAATTAATTAGCCTAATTAGTAATTTTATTAGGAAAGCAAAATTCAAAAAACATGCTAAAAAGAAGTCCATGTCACTGTCGCACGCCTTTTTCTAGTCAAATTTAAGAATCATTCGCCCAGCTCTTTCTTTAGATTTTTTTTCAGAGAACGAGCAGTCCTTTCTGCAATATCTAAGAGAAAAGCATCATATTTCTTTTTGTTTTTCGTTTCTTTCTTTTTCTTTTTCGAACAAAACTAAATCGGAAAGGCCCAATGATGTTATCTAATTCTATGGGTATTGGGTTATACTCTGTTAGCTATAAATTTATCAATGGTTGAATTTATGTATATAATATTCAACATCAAAAATAAAAGTTGGACCGAGTTGACGTATTTTCTGAGTCATTCTTAACCTTAGGAAAAATGAAACGTCATTAGGTTCCTCATGAATTGCTTGGGGTGGATTTTGAAAACATAAATGGATTTTGGGATAGATTTTGGATTTGAATTTTTAAATTCAAACCCATCTCAAATTCACCCTATTAGATATTATATATATTAATTTTATTTATTATATGTATATTTTATGTGGTGCTTAATCATATATATATGAAAAAATGTGAGTATTGCATATATCTTCTATATAAAAATAATAATATTTTCATAATAAATAACTTATATATTCAATATGTATACATAAGTCACGATAATGTTTGCAATCTATCATTTTACAAAGACTAAAACATGCTTATATAAATATTTAAATAATAAAATTTTTGTTAATAATATTCTTTCTCATATTATGAAGTTATGTGATGTTATTTTTTTAAAATAGATATTTTTAATTTTTTAAAAAAAATTAAATGAGTCTAGCGGGTTTAACTAGTCCAACCCGTTACATAAAGATTTAGAAAAAGACGAGTTTCGAATCTATAAAGATCTTGATGGGACGGATTTTGGGTTTTACCAAACCCACTCCAAATTCGACCCATTGCCACCGAATAAATCCCCTCAATTTCAAAGGCTTTAGTGACTAGACAAATAATTGATTCCCCAAAAATATTCCAAAATTTTATTTAAAAAAAAAATTGTTTAGAAACAATTAGTACCAAGTGTTTTAAAAAGCTAGCCTTCATTCGAGCCAGCAAACCTGATACCAGCCTGGAGCAGCTCATGTCGAGTTGAAAATAGGAGCTATTCGATGCCGAGTTGAAGCTTGGTAGCATCCTTTTTTCGAGTCATGTCCAAATATAAAGGGATATAATTATTTGAGCTGCGCATTAAGTAATTAATTCCAAGTAAATTGACCAACCCGAGAAACATTTTATGTGCCGAGCTATTGCTGATGACCGAGCTGAGCTAAAGACATGGAAAGCCATAGAGTTCGGAGAATAAAGAAACGTGGGTTCCAACGTATGTTGCAAAATGGTCTTGATTTGCAAGGATTGTATCAATTAAATGGCCAATAATTTGGTAGTGGGAGGTTACACCTAGTTAGTTGACATCTTTGCATATAAAGTTCTCGTTGTAATTTCTAAAGGCCTTTTTTTTTTTTTTTTTTTTTCTGATATCAAAGAAAACGAGAGTAAACTTGAAATTATTCTTTTCAGAATTTCAAAATAGATTAATTTAGTTCCTGTTTTATTGATGTTTTGATTTCATAATTAGGAAAATTCGACTAATTAGAGTTGAGATGTGAGAATGACAAAATGCAACATGCATGAACATCCTTATACTTTCCAGCAACTCATCTGCAGCGGTGCATCAGAAATGGGTTTGCCACCTCCAGTCAGCATATTAGAAGCTCATGGTGGATCCATAAGGAGGATTACATACTGTTAGAAAATTGTGTCGACACTACAATGAAGGATGCTTCTGATCATAATGATGGGACTATTGTATCAGTTGTTGAGAAAACTTCTGTTTCATCTCCTAATGTTGACAATGAAAACTTAAATGTTGATAGGTATTGGGAGTGGGAAGATTCCAACTGGAAATCATGGCTTGAGACCATCTCTGCAGATTCTAACTAGTTCAACAGCCTTAGCGTTTGATATAAGTGGCAGCATATATTTCTGGATGAGCATTAGGCCATCAGAAATCAGGGCGTGGATTTGGATGCTCTCATTTCAACATCATTGAGACATCAAGCATTTAGAGATGCTTTACGAATTGCGGAGGTAATTTTAATTTCCGGCAACTCTGAGGAGCCTCGTATATATGTAATGATACGTTGCTTAATCCTTTCAATTTTGATGCCACATCTACGCTTCGATTAACCACAATCGTAGTCCTGTGATTGGATTTTGGTCACTGATTTCTCTTTAATACTCAAAATTTGATAGAATCATTTATTAAGGACCACTGAATTAAAAAATTATTCTTGACTTCTATTATATTGCTATTATTGATAGGCATCACCACGCATAAAGGTAAAACGTTTTAAGAAAAATAAGTAAATAGAAGAAGAGAAAAGCAATGAGTATTTTGTGAAATTGAATGTTGCTGACTCTGTCACTTATATTAGCATTTTTATGAAAGTCGTTATTTGGATCCACTAGTCATGGGCCCATGCACGGCAGCCAAGGTATACTGATGATGTGTACTACTATATTAGTCGACTGGTCCCAATGTGTTGCTAAGAACCAATATTGCCGCAATGAGAAAGCTTTTTTCCGCTGTCAATTTGCTTAGCTCCATTTGGTTATATGCATTAGATGATAAGATTTTCTTTTCTTTCAATTAGTAAGCCGCACTATAAAGGCAGTTGCGTAATTTTTATGTAGATTGAACTTGATAGAAGTACTTTTAGTTTCACATCAATTTCAAATTGAAAGCTGGAGTTCCGTAGTTTCTTTTAGCCTAATACCCCAACTCTTGATCAATGCATGCCAGAACTATGAACCCTAGGGATATATCAACCGAAAAAATTTCTTATATATGTTTCTGAACTTGTATACCTCCTGCAATGATTTTTGCTAATGAAATTTCATAATCTTATGCATCTTTGATCGAAGCACTTACATTTGTGGCATGTATGTAGAGGCCAATTTTGATATTCCACTTATTTCCACTACGGGGTTGTGGGGAAAATATGATGCTTTTATACTTTATTTGCCACCAATTTTAGGATATTTTCTGTCTATGCTTCTACTCCCTTTAATGGTATCCACATCCATTCTCCATCTCTCTTTATTTGTCTTTTTCATGTACTTATGTTTTAACACGATTCATCCTTTGATGAGTGGCATCCAAATTGCAATGCGCCCAATGAACGATCAGATGAGCTATCTTGGGGACTCGGGAATGTAAGGAGGCTTAAAAGCAGAACAGCACAAGGAACCAAGTCTGCAGCAGACATTAGTTGACAAGATACAGAGTAGGAAGTGCACTTCAATTTTAACTTATTATTTTATCATGATCTTCTCTTCACCAAGTTAAAGGCCTATTGCTGGTTGCCTTTAGACTCAAGTCGGTATCGTTTGATTTTCAATGATTTGGTGCAAACTAATTAGCCTGCTTTTGGTGTGAAAATTTGTGTATCCAAGCTAACAAAAGAAAAAAAGAAAAAGAAAAAGATTTACTGAAGATGAAACGAGGCAAAGATCTCAGGCAAATGCTCTTCTAATCTAGTTTATTTCCCTATATTGTTGCCATTGTTGCTTATGTCTACAACATCAAGACCAATAAGAACAGTTTCAGCAATCTATGAAAAGGACAAAGTCCAAATGCAATCAGCTCGAATGAGCTATCTTACAAAAGGGATGAATGTCCATGAGCAGTCAGCTCGGATGAGCTATTTTATAAAAAGGATGTATGTCCAAGTATTCAGCTCCGATGAGCTAATCCATGCGAAGGATGAATGTCCAAATGCAATTAGCTTGATTGAGCTATCTTATAAAAAAATGAATGCCCAAGTATTTAGCTCAAATGAGTTTGGCAATAGAAAAATTCGAATGAGCTCCAAGTAAAAGGCTCGAATGAACCTGAGAAAAGAAAAACTTGAATGAGTTCCATGCAAAAGGTTTGAATGAGCTCAACAATAGAAAAACTCGAATGAGTTTCAAGAATAAGGCTCGAATAAGTTTATCAAAAGAAAAACTGGAGTGAGTTTCAAGAATCAGGCTCGAATAAGTTTATCAAAAGAAAAACTCGAATGAGTTCCAAACAAATGGCTCAAATGAGCTCAACGACAGAAAAACTTGAATGAGTTTCAAGCATAAGGCTCGAATAAGCTCGTTAAAAGAAAAACTCAAATAAGTTCCTAGCAAAATGCTTGAATAAGCTTAGCAACAGAAAAACTCGAATGAGTTTCAAGCAAAAAGCTCGAATGAACTCGTAAAAAAAAAAAGCCTCAAATGAGTCTCAAGCAAAAAGGCTCGAATAAGCTTGGCAACCTAAAAAATTGAATGAGTTTTAAAAAAACTCAAATGAGCTTGGTATGAAAAAACACTAGTCACGATGAATCCTACTTTTTGCTCCGTTGCTATCTAAACAAGACTCAACTAAGTCCAACTCTTAGCTTGGTTGAGCTGCCATCAAAACAGGAATGGAAATTCGAATAAGTTTCTTAATTTTCAGATTAAGTCCAGGTAGAACTCGAATGATCTTCCAATTGGGATGAACTTCTTGTTAATGCAAGCCTTGAATATGTTGCCAATTTTCGGTAAAAATGTCTCATATTCTCAGCTCATATGTGTTTCCATCAAAGAGATTAATTACTGTTGAGGCCAGGAATGAATCAAGTACGAGCAACCTCTGTTGGTTTAGTTCAAAATACTTTGAACTAATTTTTAGGCGGAGATGTGATACCAACTTGGAGTTGCTCATGCCGAGCTGAAACTCAGCAGCACCCTTTTTTTCGAGCCACATCCAAGTACATAGGGATATAATTGTTCGAGCTGAATACTACAGTAAGCAATTAATTCCAAGTACATTGACTAGCCCGAGAAACGTTTTATGTGCCGAGCTGCTACTGATGACCGAGCTGAGCTAAAGATACGGAAAGCCATAAATTTCGGAGAATAAAGAAACATGGGTTCCAACGTGGCAAAATGGTTTTGATTTGTAAGGATTGTGACGATTAAATGGCCCATGGTCGGGTTGTGGGTGGTTACGCCTAATTAGTGGACGTCTTTGCATATAAAAGTTCTCGTTGTAATTTGTAAAGATTTTTTTTTTAATATCTGATATTAATGAAAAAGAGAGAAAATTTGAGATTATTCTTTTCAGAATTCTAAAAATAGATTAATTGAGTCTCTACTTTTTTTTTTTTAAAGTAATTTTTTTTTATTTATACACACGCACACATCAGAAGCCCGTTTAGGTTCGAACTCCTGATCTCCCACATTATGTGGGAGACTTCTGCCAGTGGGTTACAAGCCACTTGGCAATTGAGTCTCTACTTTATTGATGTTTTGATTTCATTGTGCATCAAAACCAAACTTACTATGAGATACTTTTGGAGAAGGAACATTAACTATCAAAATTATGGCATCAAAAAAATTGTAAACGACAAGCAAAAAAAAAAAAGAATTAATCACAATATTGCAGTGTTGTTTCTACTACATATTAGCTATAATGTATAAAGTGAAAATTTGAAAGTTGTTATTAATTATAAATTTTACTTGATATAAGAATTTTTATTTTTCCATAATTCACAAGTTTAATAGTAATAGAAAATTTATTCAGATTGTTAATAATAATTAGTGATACATATAACAAAACATTTATCATAAATTATGTTGATAATTTTTATTTTTGCTATATATATATATATATCAGTAGTTTTTATAGTAATACTTTAAACAGTAATATATAAACATCAGAAATTATCAATAATCATAACTTATAGAATAGCTCTTGTCAGTATTACTTTCATGAGAAGCATGCCGCATCTCATATATCCTTGCATTATTATTATTGTTTTTTGGTAGTATTTGTTCCAATATTTTTTAACGGTTACAGAAAATAATATATAAAGAAAAAATAGTGAAAAAATTGGGTAACCTTTAGGGCAGTTTGTTTATGTTTCCAATACTCTTTTTTTATTTTCAATGCAAAATAAAAATAGAAAATTATCACTTTTCTATTACTTTCGCTCAAAATATTTTTTTATATTTATTTTCAACTCTTTTCTAAATCTACTTTATTATTCTACTATTATATTCATCAAATTCAAATTTAATTTGGCATAAAATATCCACTAGTATTGTAAAACTAATAAAATATACATATATTTTTAAAAAATAAATCTCTTTAACGATAAATAATATAAATCGACTAACTTTTCAATCATATATATACTCTAATCATTATTTTTTAATAAAATATTCAAATATAATTTTATTTTTTATTTTCAAATTATAACTATTTTTTCAACTATTATTTTTGTATGAAAATAAAAATGGCTCTTAAAAGCAAATCCAAACGGGCACTACAGCGTTAAGGAGCCTGGGCTTTTGTGATCTCGAAGCACAAATCAAATCGGGCTGCAATAGCTGGTTAATTCTTCAATTCTCTTAATTCTGAAAAATTTGCCGGCAGCCCAGCCCCCCACTATTTTCAACTTGATAAATTAAAAAATATTTTATTTTCTTATAGAAATATTAAAATAAAAATAAATCCAAACAAAAGTTTTGGAAATGTTTGGTTATATTTTTTTTATAATTTTATTATATATTTATTATGTAATTTGAAAAAATAAATTATTAAAAAATATAAAAATTATTTTTTGATATATTTATTTATATTTTTAAAAAATATTTTTTAATATAGCAATCAAATTAATATTTTTTTATTAAATTTTTAGAATAAAAATAAAATTGAGTGATTTTTTTAATATTAAAATAATAATATATATATATATATATAATATATTAAAAAATATATATTTTAAAAAAATAAGAATATATTTTATTTCATTTTCTCAAAATAATATTATTTTAGAAAAACATACAAACATTCCTTTTTAATTTATTGGTGTAATTTAGAACAAAAAAGAAAAAGAAGATCACTGACAGGAGTCAAGTGAACAAAAAGTCAACACGCGGGCAAGAGAAACGTTGTAAGAGTGGGCCCCGCCATGCAGCAGACTACCGCCAACCCGCCAATCCGGTCACCATATTCCCACAACTTCGTATTTTTATTTCACTCTTCAGCGGGTCAAAGAGGTAAAACCAGGGCATTCAAACAAACTAGGCTCTACAGAATGATCTCGGCTGGGCTAGGGTTTCGATTTTCAAACGGAAAAGAAAAGGGTAAAATTTGATTTGAAGTGCTAGATTAAATTCAATTCCGTCGAATAACCTCCTTTTCAGGTGAAAATTTGGATCCTTTTCTACATCTTGATGGTGATAATGTTGCTTTTGCTGGTGATTGATATCATTTCATTGGCCCTAGATCTCGTTTCTGACGTGATTACTTGTGTTTGGTTTGTTTTGGGTTTTGTTTATCGGATTTGTGAACGATCGGATATTTTGTTCTTTAATTTGGTTACTTGGTATTGAACTTTCAATAGCTTCGTTGCTTCTCTTATCCTGATTACCTGTGAATTATAATGCATGTGAATTTTAATGCACCAGTACTTTAGAAAGTATTCATGCTTTTTGGATATATCGGATTCGTATTTTTAGAAAGTACAGAGTGGTAAAAAAAATTAACGAAAAGATCGAAATTTTCTAAAATTACTTAAGAGAGGAGTTTTGCCTTGTTTGGAATCACTTTCTGCTTATATTTTTCATGAAAGTAAAACTCTATTTCCTTCCAGAATATATAGTACCCAAATCATAGTAGTAAAATTCCGAAAAAATTATTGATATGAATCTCTTTTTCTTGATATTCGCACCAATTGTTTTTATAAATCAGTGCTTCTATAAACTTGCTACTAATTGCATATCTACATTTTTATTAGTACTTATACAACTGTGAAATATATATAATGAACAGTCAGGTGGGAAAATGTCGTCTAAGTGTGTGTGTGTTGCTGTGTTCATATCAGTATCCTGGTGTCATGGGTTGTGAAGTGTATATATGTAGATACATTAATCTATTGTTGCTTGGGCAATTCCAACTTCCTTCACTTAAAGCTTAGAGATACGCATAATTGCTTATTGATGGTTTAATATATGGATGTTAGAAATGTTTGGGTTCTGTCAAGAAAATTAGAATTTTGGCGTTTTTGTTGTTAGAAAGAATACCTCTAAGTCCTTTGACTTTTTGATGAAGTCCCTCCATGTCCCATGTTTTTGGAGATTGGTGGAGTTTAATTACTTTAGGATCTTGAAGGGTATAATTAATTTTTAAAAAACCCAGAAAGTTTCTTTTGTTTGTTTTATATGACCACTGATCTTATTAATTATTTTATGTTTTCAGAGAAATTTATTTTGGGTGATTTAATGTTAGCTCTTATCTGTTCTGTTCTCCAAGTTATTGGTGGTACAAATTACTCTAGGTCTTGGTGGCTTTTTCACTTATAACTGTGCTTTATTGTTTTTGCTTGAATGCAAGTTTTCCACTTTCATAAGATTGATCTAACCTCCAAATGCTATGCTTTGAAATGGAAGATTTCAATTACCTTTAAATTGAGCGGAAGTGTGCAACTAGATGCTCACTTTAACAATATACTAACTGGTTGTACTTAAAATTTTTCTCCTCCCAGAGTTCAGATTATTAAGGGCATTCAAAGATGGGAACATCTTCTGGATCTCATTTCAATAACCAATCCTCCTCAATGCTGCCTCCTCGTCAACAACCGCGGCCTGGAGGAGGGGGCCTTCAGACCTCCCTCTCCTTGGTCTCACCAGATGCCTGTGGATCTCCAAATCTTCATGAGCGTGGGTCTAATTCTGATCAGGTCCATGAGTCCCCATCAGAAAGTGCCAGTTCACGAGAAACCTGGCCTACTGCCGATGCTTTGGTAGCAAAGAAATTGGAGAAGGAAAAAGAAAGGGAGAATGGTTTTGCAGAGCACTCTGTTGTCCGGCATATTGCCAGCTCAGATAAGATGTCTCTTCAGGATATGGCCAGAGAAAGAGTCGAAGTTATAGCAGAAAGAATGCAAAACCTCCCAGATGAGTATCTGGACAAGTTTAAAAATGAACTTCGGTCTTTTCTTGAAGGATTAGGTGGTTCTCAGCAAAGAGAAGAGTTCCTACTTTTGCAGAAGCTGGTTCAAAGTAGGGGTGATTTGACAGAGAAAACACTGATTATAGGACACAGGGTTCAGCTAGAGATTCTAGTTGCAATAAAGACTGGAATTCAGGCATTTTTGCATCCAAGTGTCAGCCTCTCTCAAGCTTCTCTTATTGATATTTTCTTATACAAGAGATGCAGAAACATAGCATGTGGAAGTGCATTACCGGCGGAGGACTGTATTTGTGAGTTTTGCTCAAAGAGAAATGGTTTCTGCAACCTTTGTATGTGTGTGATTTGCAACAAGTTTGATTTTGAGGTTAACACATGCCGCTGGATTGGGTGTGATTTGTGTTCTCACTGGACTCACACCGATTGTGCTATTCGAAATGGGCATATTGGCATGGGTTCTTCTGTTAAAAATGGAGTAAACTCTGCCGAGATGCTTTTCAGGTGCCGAGCTTGCAGTCGGACATCTGAGTTATTAGGGTGGGTGAAAGATGTATTCCAGCATTGTGCACCGAGCTGGGATAGGGATGCCTTGGTTAGAGAACTTGACTATGTAAGTAGAATTTTCCGAGGAAGTGAGGATCCAAGAGGCAGGAAACTGTTCTGGAAATGTGAGGAACTAATTGAAAAGTTGAAAAGTGGGGTGGCTGAACCTATTACTTGTAAAATGATCTTAATGTTCTTCCAAGGTAAGGCTTTATTCATGGCTCATATTACCACTATGGTCATTGGCTATATTAATTGTCTGAAATTCTTTTGACAGCTTCTAAAGACATGAACATGAAAATCAAATGAGCTAGATTCTGATTGGTTAACCAATGAACAGATTTCACATATTAACTGTGTATAATTCCATTTATTTGTTGTGTCAACCCTATATTTGGTAGTAAACTTGGTACCAATGGTCCCTGGTGTGGTTTTAGGTTGCTCCTTTTTTTTTCTTTTTTTTTTTTTAAATTATTATTCTTTTTTTTCTTTGGGAACTTTGTTTATGATATAGTTCTTTTTGGATGTTTAAAGCTGGGGTCCCAATTGTTAAAATGCCACTCGAGAAACTTTATAGGCATAAGAAGTTTCCAGACTAAATTATGTTTTGACAAACTTACACTTCATCACCTTACTTTACCCTCGCTAATGTATATATCAGTTAATATGTGCGGGATGAGTTTTGGCTAGTTTTCTGATATTTAGTGATCTTAAAATTCATTGAGATTTAGCAGTTTTATCTTTGTTTACTTGAGTGGAGGAATAAGATGTGTTGAAGATAGAGTTTGTTTTCCAGGCTACCAACTATTGCGCATTTTGATGTTTTAGAGCACAGTAGTGATAGATATGTTCAATCACATGTACCAGTTAGTGTAGTGTCAAGGGGAGATTTGTTGCTTGGGGTGTAACAATTTGGAGAGAAGCTTCATGCAGAATTAAGTTTTACTTGTATTGCATTGCCATGTTCTATGGATTCATACTGCTTCCATTTTTTGTTTGTCTTTGAACTTTAGTTCAAGGTGAGACTAAATAATTTGTGAAAAGGAAACTTATCTGAGCGAGAGTATCCAGTCTGAGAAGTTCGGGTGGGTTGCATTTTGTTGAGTAATATGACATGCACTCACTTGCAATCCTTTTTCAACCAAGTTGCTGGAGGCATATGTACTTGCGTTCTTCTCAAAAGTCCTGCATTTAGCAATTTAAGCTCATGATTCTGTATTGGTTGAATCTCCCTCTAGGACCCGCAATTTGAAATTTGTTTATCTGCTTCATAACTTTTCTGAGAATCCCTATTTTTGTTCTTTGCCACTCTGCTGAAAATCATGTTTGCTTTGCAGAGCTCGAGGACCCTTTAAAGAATCAAGACAGTGAAGAGGCTGGCAGGATGATATCCCCACAGGAAGCATTCAATAGGATAGCTGACGTAGTGCAGGAAGCTGTTAGAAAGATGGAAATGGTAGCTGAGGAGAAGATGCGGATGGTCAAAAAGGCCCGCTCAGCTGTAGATGCTTGTGAGCAAGAGCTCAAGGATAAAGCTAGGGAAGTTGCAGCACTTAAGATGGAAAGGCAGAGAAAGAAGATACAAATTGATGAGCTTGAAAGTATTGTAAGACTTAAACAGGCTGAGGCGGATATGTTCGAGCTGAAGGCAAACGAGGCTCGACGAGAAGCTGAGAGGCTGCAAAGAATTGCACTCGCCAAGACTGAGAAGTCAGAAGAGGATTATGCTAGTAGGTATCTCAAGCAAAGATTGCAAGAGGCTGAAGCTGAGAAGCAATATTTGTTTGAAAAAATTAAGCTCCAGGAAAGTTCTAGGGCATCACAGAGCAGTGCAGGAGCAAGTGACCCTTCCCAGATGATGTACAGCAAAATTCAGGACCTCCTTAAGAATATGTAGGAAACACCTTCAAAGGCCAAGGCCCAATCAATCTTGTATTCTGTAGATCCAATTCCCTGTTTGTCTGTAAATTAGTGAAGTATTTGACTCTGCATGAAGCTTTAATGTGTGAATTATTGCTATGACTGTCGGTTAGATCTGTTGGTACTTGGTAGTGATTTTTATATGAGAAATGATACTATATTGCCGGTTAGCTACTTAGCTGTCACTATGATTGCCTTTCGATATATGGTAAAAACTGGCTGTGATTAGAATGGGCTGATATGAAATTGAGGCACAATGAGCGTTGCCTCAGTAAAAGGTGGTAATGATCTAAAATAGCTCATTATCTGGAATCTGTGGAGAAAAGGAAAAGTGGGGTTGTAAGAGAATAATATCTTGCTTTTGCTACTTTATGTTTCCTTAAGAAATAAGGTGATCTTGATGCTCCCACAACAGAAGATTTGGATGATCCTATGATGTATATTTTCCCCCTTAAATGCCATAATGTAAAATTGGCCTCTAGATGCTAAGAAATTACAATATATCTGCTTAGCTGTTGTTCAAATTGATTCCCTTCAAGATTGCTATTGGTGGTTTGCTTATGGTAGAACTGGGCGAGCATGATAAAAAATCGAATTATTAGTTTTTTTTATATTTCTTTCAACATCGTAAAAAAAGAAAAAGTTCGTACTACTTAATTTGTTTTTTATTCCCATTGATAATTTCTTCTTGGTGACCATATATTGTATATTCAGCAAGGATAAGATTGGGATTTCAAAACTATATCACACGAAAATCACTGTCCTAACTCCTAGGATCCAAAGAAGGCTAAATATTTTAATCGTATGGTATTCAACCTTTAGAAGACAGAATATATTCAAGTTCACTTGTTAACTCTACGTATATACTTTTTGCATTCTGCACAACGCAACCCAGACTGCGCCAAGTTCCAGGTCCTGTGAAAGCTTCAAGTGCAGCCCAATGTCGATGATGTTGGTGAAGATTCTGATCACTCTGATCTTCTTGATGTCAATATCACAGAATTCTGGTAACAATCATATACATCTTGATCTATATTTCCTTATCTGCCTCTGCTTAATCCCATACGTTAATTATCAAGATGCATTTGATGGAGGACCTATACTTGATCATTTTCAGGGCTGCTTGTTTCTAATTCTGTTTGGTATATAATACAACTCTTGACACATGAAAACTAGAAAAATTGGTTTAGAGCGTCCGAATTTATGATATTCCAATTGTATGTTTGCCTGGTTTTAGATGCACAGTTTGAGGACTACTGCGTAGCAGATGAGCAAACTCCGGCGGACGAGCTGCTGGCGGCTATGAACTGGGCTTGTGGCAATGGGGCAGACTGCCGGGCGATTCAAGAGAAGCAGCCATGCTACTTCCCCAACACACTCAAGGATCACGCCTCTTATGCATTCAACAGCTACTATCAGAACATGAAGCACAAAGGAGGCAGTTGCTATTTCTTTGCTGCTGCAGTTTTAACTGGTCTTAACCCAAGTAAGAAATCTCAAACATATTATTTATCAAGTTACATCACTTTCGATTTTAAACGGAATTTTAAACTTGGGTGTAAAAAAATCTAACAAAAAAAGTATTGATTTGACCGCCACAATAAAATATGTCTTCTCCAAAACATAAACAAGCATATCAAAAAGTAACTTTAACATTTTTCAATAATTCATTCTTCCAAAACACAATAAAACCAAACAAAAAAACATCACCAAACACTACCTAAATTTTTATTAATCATATGCTTTAATTATTCTATCTTTTGCAAACCATGTATTCGTCTCATTGACTACCTTGTCTAGGATCAATATTCGTGGTTCGAAGAGCGGCACATTAGCTTCCTGTCCAAAACTATAACATAATGGGAAAATTGGTTTTGTGAATCTAAAAGATCAAATTTGTAACTAATAAGGATGAAAAGAAATTGATAGTTTAACTATTTCGTAGAAGTAATTACAATTAACCAGAAAAATAAAAGAATGTGTGTCTAGGCAACACATATTAACGGAATCCTTGGCCTGAAAAATAAGTGTGAATCAAAGTTTGATGTCCTTTTCTTCCTTATATGTATGAACCAAGTAATTGTATGAATCAGTTTGATCACTAATATCCTTTTCTTTTGGCCTTCCTTCTGCATATGCTGAGAATAACACATAAATGAGGTTCTGAAATTAGTGCCTTTTGTTACCAATGACAGGTCATAACTCGTGCAAGTTTGAGTTTCTCCCTTGAGCCCATCACCAAACAAAAGGGCTTCTTCCTTCCGAGATCAAACTTATTCACATTTTACAGTAACAGGACCTCTCGAAAATTTGTATTACATATTCACAGTGAAAATTTTGTTGAAATGCAAATACGTTGGTGTGTTTTTGAATTTTGAGTGTGCTGAGAAATAGAGTTTGCCCGTGATTACAGTGTCAAACTAAACAGCTTGGGTGTGCCTTGAAGTCCAATCTCGAACGATTGGGCCTCCATATCAACCAGATTTTGTTGGACATATATTCAGCCCCATCCTAATGTGGGTCCAGTTTAGGATAGCTGGTATGTTTATGGGCTCTAGGCTTGGCCTAAAAATTACTAAAAATTCCCAGATCGAAAGTAGTTACATAAATTAGTTCTGTTCGACGAAAGTACGTAAGCATGATAAAATTGTGACCACAAATGTAAGTCCAATGACCCTTTACCAACCCACTTACGAGAAGGGCTTTTCAAACTGGAAAGTTAAGTTGGAAAAATTGGGAAACATAATGCCATCAATTTTTTAGTTCTTTTATTTGCACGGCACACACTTTTTTCACCTCTAAGTTGATGGCATCCAAATTTTGATTAATCCAAATACAAAAATCATTTTCCCTAGGGGTTTTCTCATATACAATCAAAAGGAAAAACCAAGACACATTGAATGTATTGGGCAAAATGAAAATGGCCATTTTAGTCTTTTCAGTCTTACTGCACACCAACTTTAAGCCCTTTTGCATCTCCCATCTAATATAAGTCCAACATGTGTTCACACTATGAATTGAAATATCGACAACGCATCATAGAATACCAATCTCCGTGTTTCTCTCTCCTGACCCTTTTTTACCACGCGCAAGAAGGACAAGAAATTCTTGATCACAAAAAAAAAAAAGAAGGCCAAGAAATGGGTCATCATGAATTCCACCACTACAATCTCCACCTTAAACAAGGGATATGACACAGGATTCAAACTGAAAGGACACACTCCGAACCCGTCCAAGAATCCCCTCTCCTCTCTCTGTCTCTCTCTCTCTCAGTGGAAAGAAACAATTGCCCCTTCCTACAAAAACAATCTTAAGTCCTAGGCTTCTCTTCTTAAATGCTTTCTCTGATGTCTGGTCGTTCTCATTCAATGTTAAATTAGGCTGCATTTAATATCTTACGAATTTGTGAAACAAGGTGGCCTCTCCCTATTCTTACACACAACCAACCAACTCTTGCTTAAAAAAAAAATTAAACTTTATTGTTAATCAGTAGAACCTCTGTAATAAGCGTGGCAGTCGCATAACCCCTTGGCGGAGCCTCATTCCGAAGTTATAAATTTTCTTTTTTTGTGGACAAGAATAGTGGGTTGCTAAATTTCTTGAATATAAAATGGAAAAATGGGTCTTTTAAGTTTAGCGTGTGTGTGTGTGTGTAAGTGCGGACTGTAGGTAGGTGAACACATTGAAGTCAGTACTACAGCTTTCTTTCTTGTGTGTTCTGTGTGGGGACTTGTTCCTTCTTAACTTGGCTTTTGGTGTATCACTGTAGCGAATCTTGATAATAGCTAGTAAAGATGAGTTATCTTGGTGTGGGTGTGGGTGTGGGTGTGAGTCCTGGTAATGTTCCTGTATCGCATGGGAGCAAACTGAAGGTGATGGACAGGAGAGTGAGGCTCGCAGAACTGGTCTTGAGGTGTACGATCTGTGCTTTTGCTATTCTTTCTGCTGTTCTTATTGGGACCGATAGTCAGGTTAAGGAAATCTTCACAATTCGGAAGAGGGCCAGCTTTACAGACATGAAAGCCCTTGTGTGAGATTTTTTGCTTTCTGTTTCAGTGATGGTAGAAGTATTTCCGCACATTATGGTCTCTTGATTTACTAATCTTTATGTTTTCTTTTTAATGTTTGCAGTTTCTTGGTAATAGCCAATGGGATAGCTGCTGCCTACTCACTGGTCCAAGTGTTGAGGTGTGTTCTGAGTATGATTAGAGGGAGTGTGCTATTCAACAAGCCCTTGGCTTGGGCCATTTTCTCTGGGGATCAGGTATTGAGTTCTGCTAGATTTCTACAGCCTTTACTGTTGGTCTGAGGTTCATTTCATCTTTAATTTTTGAAGTTAATTTCTTTCAAGGATCTATCTCTTTGGAAATTATGTCCTTGGCAGTTGTGTGTGTTCCTTAATCTAGGTAACCTGGGACAAAGGGGAGATTTGGAAAGAGTGAAGAGAAATTTTGTTTAGCTTATTGCTTTATGACAGCAAAATTTTGATAATCACTACAGAACTGTGCCATTGTGTAATTTCTACATTTTGATGTTCTAATAGTGTTTGATAGGAACTATTCATTCGAACACCAAAGCTTGCTCCTTTTTTGTTATTTTCAAGAACTTGAATTTTGCTGGCGGGCATCTAGTAGCTTTAAGCAACTGGTATTTTCGTCTAGGAAACATTCCAAGAACCCTTTCGGTTCAGGATAAAGTCGATAGCTACTGAGAATGTGTGAAGTGGGAATGATAATTCAAAATTGGGAACGTGCCCAACTGCCAAGCTAGGAGCTGAACAAAAGTCCGATAGATTGTTGAATTTCCAGTTCACTGCACTCAGATAACTAGTCTGGAGCTCAATTTATTACATTGGTTTGCTAGTTAGCAAGCCAAAACCTATGAGAAATCTGCTCGAGGGTTAAGTCCTGTTAAATGGAAATTTAGAAGAAAACTATTCCTGTTAAATGGAACTTACATTTTTGTAGGAAAAGGGAACTAAAGAAACATAAACGAAGAAATCTCTTGGCCCTTTTAGCCAAAGCTGTTTGGGTAATGGTTATGCTCTCTAGTAGCATCTTAGCCGACATGTTATTCTTCTTCTAGTAGGGCCCTGAAGGCTAGCTCTCAGTTGCTCAAGTCCATTTGGGAGACTATTACACAAGTTGCTTCTTCTTGGCATCGTTCTTGGAAACAAATATATCAGAGCACAAAATACAACAAAATACGTACATTTTGAAGTACATAAAACTTGCTGACCGACATGTTTGTGTTGATTCCTTTGTTGCAGTTAATAGCCTACTTGACACTGGCTGCAGTGGCTGCTGCAGCACAGTCGGCAGTTTTCGCCAAATTAGGGCAAACAGAACTCCAATGGATGAAGACTTGCAACTTGTACGGGAAATTTTGCAACCAAGTTGGAGAAGGCGTAGCCAGTGCAGTACTTGTGTGCATCTCCATGGTGGTCCTCTCAGCTATTTCATCTTTTAGTCTCTTCCGCTTGTATGGAGACAGTAAAGGAAAGAGCAGCAGAGGATGGTAAAAACTGAGAATATATGATACCAGCTCTTAGGTTGTCTCTTGAGCATGAAGATGTGTATTGTGTTTTTTGTGCCAAAAAAGAAGATATTAGCGTAGTGTATGTTCTCTGCATGTGAAAGATGATGGTCCTTTTGGATGTATAATAAAACGATGTTTTGGTTTTGTGAAGCTTTTCAATGGACTGGTGAATAATAAGACTAGAAAAATTCACTCTTTTAAACTAACTTCAGGTGAGGTGCAGCACTTTGCCCTCTTAATCAAATTCCATTTATATGTCAAGTATAATAGGGAAGATAGAGTTTAGCATATAAATATATGATATTGTGAGGCCCAATTGTCCCTCAGGCCCAATTGATAGTGGGTCGACCGTGTCATCGACCCAGTTTGACCGCCTTTGACCTCACTCTTCATTGCAACCACCATTATTCGGATTCTTCAACGAGAGTATGATCGAAAACATAGTACAGTTGATTACCCCGATGTGGATGGTCAAATGCATCTCGCCAAGGGGACTTAAATGCACGAGGGTATCAATCGTCGACCAGAGCTCGAGGATGACTCACATGTGAATATTTGTCAACCCAAGAGGTTGAATTGGCACTTTAACCTTGTTGCCGCGTTGATTACTCTGATAGGCGGCATGCCTCCGTATTAATGGCGCATGTTGCCCTCAATACTACTTCTGTTGCAGCGCCAAACCTAGGCGCACCCTTATTGTATCGTCTTGTCCTAGGAAGTCGGAGATGGTGCTACTTGGAATAGTATATAAATAGGAGAAGACTTAAAGAACCTTCCTCAAGGACAAGAGCCTTTTCTTCATGACAAGGGCAATATAGACATATCAACTACCTAAAGAAGGCTATAAATATTGCCAGGCTCCCACAAGGTATGCACATTATCATCCTCAGTTTTCACTCTGTTGCTTTATCTTCTAGTCGATTTGCTGATTTGAGCGTCAAAGTGCCTTAACTAAGGGTCCCTCAGCTAGCTTAACATTTGCTGTTGGTTGCAAGATCCGACCCCAATATTTACCCAAGCAAAGCTCTTGACCTGCCAACTTGGTCAATTATAGCAGTTCACAGCCTAATACAACTATCAAACAGCTTTTATCACTATTATTTGGCGTTGTCTATGGGAAATTAGAGTCCACAACTGTGTAAGATGATTAACACTGGGAGAGCTGCATCTAAAAGGGAGAAGAACTGGAGGTCACCCACTCCTCCTCGACCTTAAGAGCCGAACTTGGTGAGATCGAGTGCCTAGCTAGAGCCAATAGTCACCCTAACCATGCCTCAACTCGTGTAGTTGATAAGTGAGCATATTTCTACTCAATTATCGGCTACCCTTAATTGACATAACGACTGGCCTGGACCAGCTGCTAGCATTACTCCTCCACTTGCCCAGCATGGGCAGAGACCCTTAAAAGGGAACAAAGCTTGACTGGAACCCAAACAACAATCGACTAGATAGGAAAACAGTCCAAGGCGATTCCCAAGAGAAGAAATATGACCAAACCCCAGGGAGAAAGTGGCAGATTTAGTCTATCACTATGCTCAACCCATTCGATCCTCACAGTGTGATAAGATGGAGCACTAGAAGCCCCAGTCAAATAGGAACATGTTACAGGTCAACAGAGAAGAGTAGGAGAAGGTATCCTACTAGGTACAACAGTTGAACAAAAGACTAGAGGAAATTTAGGAATTCTGATAGGAACCCTTACCATGATAGTGGCCCGAGGATTTGCTGAGAGCAAGAGTCTCCATTTGTCTAAGAAATCATTGACGAGCGCATTGCTATCAACACTAAGGTCCTTACTAGGCTGCTCAGATATGACAGCTCGTCAGACCTAAACAAGCACCTATTACAATTCGAACACGTGATGTAGTTGCATAGGCATAATGATTACATCCATGCTAAGATAATGATCGCCATTTTCTAGGGGGTTGTGCTTGATTGGATCATACAACTGGAGTCGGCATCGATATACTCTTACAACTAGCTATGTGATAAGTTCCTCCGCCAGTTTGCTAGTCGAAGGAAAGTGAAGCTCTCTCACACACACTTGCAAACCATCAAATCAAACAAGGGAGAGTCCCTTATGATTTTTTTTATCAAGTTTAATACAGAAGTCTTAAGATTGATAGCTCACGAATTGAGTTTCTGATCAATGTGCTCTTCTTAGGTTTTTGCCATAAGAACATGCCAATGCCCTGGTTAGGGAGAGGCCGAGGATGATAGAGGAGTTGCTCGACATCGTCGCAAGATATATATGACACATAAGGATATGAACAAGCTGAAATATGGCAACTTTGAAACCAATAAGAAGAAGAGAAAGGAGAAAGATGACCAATAGTATAAGGATTGTCATCGATATTCGATCAAATGTTTCCACTATTACACACCCCTCAACACTGCTAGAAAGAAAGTCTTGCTCACCATACAACACTATAACCTCCTCAAAAAACCCATAAAGTTAATTAAGATAGAGGCCATGAGAAAATCTAAGAAATATTACTATTTTCATAAGCAAAAGGGCCATGACACCAAAAACTACTTCAATCTCTATAATGAGATTAAAAGGCTCATTCGACAAGGCCATCTAAAGAAATTTTTCGACAAGTAAGCAATGCAGGATGTAGGTAAAACTAGCCAAACTCCCCACAGAGAAAGGTTGGTTAGCCTAAGGAAGGAAGACAAAGAGAATAAACTTGCCCATGGTCCCTGCCCACCCATCAAAGGAATAATTGGCACTATAGTATGAGACCCGATTGAGGGGATTCAAATCAACCAGAAAGCAAAATCAACGAAGACTGGAGTTGACCAAATCTTCTTTAGTTAAGACAGTTTACCAACTCTCAACTAGTTTGGAGCTAATTTCTTTTTCTAACGCTGACCTTGCACTTATGGAAAGTTAAAGGGCAAACAAGAAGTTAGATTACCCCCTGGTAGTATCTATGGAAATCACAAAGGTCAGGAAAATACTGGTTAACAATAGGAGCTCAGCAAACTTCATTTTCCTATCGACTTTGAAAAGAATAAATATGGGAAAGCTAAAGTTCGAGCCAATACGCACCCCTCTTATTGGATTTAGGGGATCAAAAATCATCCTCGAAGGATTGATAGACCTGTCTACATCATTTGGAGAGGCTCTTCGATATAGAATGCTTAAGGTTAACTACTTAATTATCGACGCACCATTCACTTATAATGCCATCATTGCACGACCAGCCCTGAATGACTTTCATGCCATTGTCTTGGCCTATCATATAAAGGTCAAATTTCCAACAACTGTTGAAATAAGAAAACTTCTCTGCAACATAAAAGAAGCTTGGTGGTGCTACACAATCTCAATCGAGACAAACGAATAGAAAACTTGACCTAAATTGAAACCCTCGATGGACACACAATCAAGCAAGAAGAGAAAATTAGAAGAAAATAGGGTGAAGCCTATGGGCGAGTTCAAAATAATTGAATTAGAGCTTGGCAACCCCGACAAGACAACTAGAATTGGAGCATATATGGATAGCAGCATAGAGTATTTTTTGGTCAATTTCCTCATGAAGAATGTTGACATTTTTGCCTAGAAAGTTTTTAACCTTCAAGGAATCAACCCTAATGTCATCATCCATTGCCGGAACGTAGACCCCTCTTTTGAACCAGTGAAGCAGAAATCATGAACCTTTAACATTGAGTGATGCTAGATCATCGAGGAGGAGGTCAAAAAACTTTTAGAGGTAGGCTACATTATAGAAATTCAATACCCATCTTAGCTTTGTAATGTAGTTCTTGTCCCTAAAATAAGGGTAATTGGAGCATGTATAATTATTTCACCGATTTGAATAAAACTTGCCTCAAAGATCCCTACCCCCTGCCTCATATAGATTCATTAGTAGATTCTACTTCTGGTTGTGATTTGTTGAGTATGATGGATGCATTTCAAGGATATTACCAAATTTTTATAGTGCCCAAGGATAGGGATAAGACCTCTTTCATCATCCCCAATAGGGTATATTATTTTTTAGTCATGCCTTTTGGGCTTAAAAATACTGGAGCGACATATCAGAGATTAGTGAACTTTATATTCAAGAATGAGATAGAGAAGACTATGGAAGTTTATGTCGATAACATGATTGTAAAAATAGAAAAAGCAAAAAATCACTTAACTGACCTCCATCATACATTCTCAATATTACGAGTATTTGGCATGAAACTTAACCCTAACAAGTGCATGTACGGGGTGAAAAGTGGAAAAGTTTTAGGCTATATGGTCAACCAAAGAAGTATCAAAGTGAACCTACAGAAAATCCATGCCATTATGGACATCACACCTCCTCAAATAGTTAAGGATGTCTAGCGCCTAGTCAGGATAATCATAATGCTGGGTTAATTTATTGCCCGACTAGTCGACAAAAGCTTACCATTATTCAAGATCCTAAGGAATGCAAAGAAATTAGGATTTCAATAGACAGAACAATGCGATCAAGCCTTGGTCAAACTAAAGTAATACCTTTTGACGCTCCCAATGTTAGCTAAACCAGAGATGGGAGAGGTCCTTCATGTATATTTCGTAGTCTTGTCAATGGCGATCAATTTAGTTTTGGTTTCAACCACAAAGGGCACCTATAGACCTGTATACTACTGCAACAAGGCTTTACAAGGCCTCTAGCTCAACTACTTAGAGATCAAAAAATTTGCTCTTGCCCTAGTAACTGCAGCAAGAATATTGAGACCTTACTTCCAATCACACTCAATTGTCGTCCTAACAAATTAGCCATTAAAACAAGTGGTATCAAAATTGGATACGTCAAGGAGATTGACAAAATGGACCATCAAGTTAGGAGAGTTCAACATCACTTTTCAGCACTGAACAATTATCAAAGCCCAGGTGTTAGCAGACTTTGTCACTGAAAGGTTTGTTCTCCCCGACCAAGCCGACCAAGACTCCCTTATGTGAACCTTACATGTCAATGGGTTTGCTACTTCATCAGGGGGAGAAATTGGCATTTCTTTACGGTCTCCATAGGTAGAGAAATATAACTTCGCAGTAAAACTCAACTACCCTATCGCAAATAATGAGGTAGAATACGAAGCCCTCCTAGCTGACATGAAGATGGCCATAGATAGAGGAGTCGAATAGTTGGTAGCCATCACTAACTCCCAACTAGTCGCAAAGCAGGTTGAAAGGAACTTTGAAGCTAAAGAAACTACAATGACCAACTACCTAGCCGAGTTGAAAATGATATAACACCAATTCAAAAAATTTACTCTTAGCCAAGTCTTTCGAGCAAAAAATGAGCCAGCTGATGCGTTATCAAAGTTCACTAGCTTAACTAAGGGGACCAGGGATAGAACCATCATATTTTTGGCCACCAAAAAGCCCTCCATAGGTGTTCCTAACTAGAACTGAGTGGGGTAGATCGAAGACGTGCAACCTTTTTGGAAAGATGAGATAAAAGGCCTATTCAAGAGATAGAATAACCCTAGAGGATAAGGCCCAGGCACGTCGGCTCAGAGGTCAAGCAGCTAAATTTGCCCTCGATGATCATGGTCAGCTTTACAAGAGGTTGATCTCTAGATCACTGTTGAGATGCCTAGCACCAAAGTAGGCCACAAGGTTTTGTGTGAGGTCCATTTAGGCATTTGCAACAATCATTCAGGAGGACAATCTTTAGCCCACAAAATCATCAAATATGGCTACTTTCAGCCAACTTCATTGAAAGATGCGGTCAACTTTGCCAAGAAATGCCCATCCTGCCAGGTCCACTCGAACATCCCCCACTGATTGGCCACAACATTGGTTTCTATTCAGATCACATGGCCATTTGACTAGGAAGGAATAGATATAGTTGGCTCTTCGACAGAAGTAATCCCTAAGATAATTGAGATAGCTATCAAATATTTTATATAGAAAAATATTATCTATCATTTTGATCTGCCCAAAGTGTTGATATCCAATAACATAACATAATTCCAAAGTAAAAATGCCAGGAGTTGATGTGAGAGCTTCAGGATTCTATAGCATTTCACCTTAGTTGGGAACCCTCAAGCTAATGGCTAAACAAAAGTCATGAATAGAATAGTTCTAGACCATCTCAAGGCTCAACTTGAAGAAACTAGAGCGAGCTTGACAAATGACCTCTCTAGCATACTGTGGGCTTGCAGGACCACTCCTTGAATAACCACTAGTCACAGTCCCTATAGTCTAGTTTATGGATCCAAAATAGTCATTCCAACATAACTAATACAACATACTGCTCAAGTAATACACTATAACCCAATCAGGAATGATTTCGAAAACGAACTCGACTTGGAGGCAATCAACGAACCACGTCAACAGGTTTACACTACAATGCAACATTATAGGTCGAGGATGGCACAACATTACAACAAAGGAGTCAGACTAGGAAGCTTCAAGGTAGGCGACCTCATCCTCAAAAAAATTGAGGTGTTAAAAAATGTAAGAAAGCTAACCCAACATAGGGCAGCCCGTATTTTGTGGTCAAAGTTGCGAAACACAATGCCTTCCAATTTGCAGATCTAACTAGCAACAAACTCCCCCAACCATGGAATGCCGTGTATTTGAAAACATTCTATGTAAAGAGACTAAAAAGTTTTTCCTCGGTTGTACCAAAGTATCATTTCATATCAATAAAACTATTCATTTTTCCTACAAGTTACTTGTTTATGTCATCAAACCAAGATTTTCAACCTAAATTAATAAACAATGTGGTCATTTATAGTCAATCCTACAATCAACCATAATAGTGGCTTCAAACCGCAATATGAGGCATTTCAACCCAATTAAATGAATAACAAGTCCTTTGTTTATAGTCGATCCTGTAGTCGATCGAAATGAGTACATCATTTATGGATATAGAATAGAATAGAAGCAGCGACACAAGGAGTTTCAGCCCGATTAAATAATAAACAAGTACATCATTTACGGTTGATCCCAAAATCAACCCCCACAACAGCTTCAAGTTGCAAAACTAAAGCGTTTTAACTTAGTTAAATAAATGATTTCATCATTGATAGTCGACTCATAAATTAAAGACAAACACCCTCAACTATGAGTTTTGACACCTTGGTTGAAGACAATCTTGTGATAAACATCAAGCTTATGTAATTTCAAACGTTACATTGATATGGTTGGTTCTTCAAGAATATTCATTTGATTGTGATAAAATAACTTCAGACCAATCCTAGACTCGATAAGCATATTGTATTAATCTCATTATATGTTATGCCAACCAGTCCCTAAATTGACCATATACTTGTTGAATTATATTCCTTGATTGCTTATTTGAAATTAAGTTACTCATATGGTTGATTTTTAACGTTTGGTACTTGATAAGTTCAAAAGTGCTAAAAAGAAAGAAAGACAAATAAGATGCCTATCAATGAGCTAAAAATGAAATTTCATTAATTTTGGGACCATTGATTACAACCAAAATAAAAAAAAGCTGAGGGCAACCATAACAGCAAAACAAATGCCTCACAGGGCGACCACAAATTTGAACCTAAAATGGTCAGCTAGATCTAGCTCTCTCAATTCGTGCAACTTGTGCATCCTTATCGATAGCATGGTCAAGCTCATTGCTTGAGGGAATAGAAATAATTATCAAACTTTCCACTTTCTGTTCAAGCACAACGGCGGAGGATGAAGGTGCTGGTCAAAAAAATGTTCCTTGCTGAAGAGAAGTGATCAACTCTGTTAACTTTGCCATCATGGATGTCGAATGTAAAGTTATTAGCAAACGCGAATTCTTTGATCACCTTAATGAGCCTTATTTAGGTATCCAAAATTGGCTCGACTACGGGTGCTACAGTAGCCCTCTTCTTAGGAGCACCCTGGTTGGATCGAGATACATTCTCAACTGCTCATCCAACACAAAGCTAAGACACTTCTTGTCCTCAGGATGAAAATGGTAGCTTAAGTACTCAGTTGGTGAACTACTTTGTTGAAAGAATTTTTAGCATCGTCAAGTGAGAATTTGATGGTAGCATCTTGAAATGCCCAGCATAGCATAAATTGTTGCACAGTCTCTCATTGCATCAGTAATAATATTTTAAAAAGCTCATCCTCAGCATACTATAATGCCATGTAACTCTGTGTCCAACCAGAATCATATCCATGCTGCACGTTTAGCCTAGCCTTCAATAGCAACTCGTCTATTCTATTTTTCTCAGTAATCACAACTACGAGCTATGCATCCTTTAATTCAAGTTGTTAGTTTCTCTGTTGGAGCTTTGTGTTTGGCTCCTCAATCTATGACTGTGCGAACTCAAGCTGTATCTTCAATATCTCGACATCTTCCTTGCCCTCCTGTAGTTGATCGTGATCTCTTAGGGCTAGCTTAGACCTCCTGTAAAAGTGGTAGCCCAGTTGGCTCACATGCAAAAAAAATACTTTTAGCTAATAAGAACTCTATGTTCAACATCGACGTACTATCATTTACCATGTTCAAGTGATACGCTAGGGCCCTCAATGTAACATCCTAGCTTAGATCCATTAACTTTCTTTGGCTAGACTATTTGAGTCTAGGTATTATCACTTTTAGCGGCGTGGTCCTAGTCGACCCCGCCGTTAACATCAATAAGGAATTATGCGTGACCATTGCCCCATCGATTTCCAAATCAAGGAGATGGTAGCTTAGGAAGTTGGAATAGCTTAACCTCTCTTGGTGCCTAAAGAGATCATAGCCAATTGGTTGACAAGGTCCCCCTATTTTTCCTTTTCCTTTGTCGACTGCACTTTTCTTAGAAATAGGTCTTGTCTGCTCGATTGACACCTTTTTTGGTTGAGGATCGAGACTGCTTGTTGGGGCCACTGTAGTTTGAACTGGTAAATCAACGAGAGATGGCAACATCACCTGCGGCTACAACACCGCCACTGTAGTACCTTCTCGATGAGCAAACATAATCTGATGGGGCTATTCATTTCTTTACATGAGCACTAAGGCTTATGCTCGCATTTGATTCATGATCTCAACCCAGTCTGCATCAACAACAACAAAAATTCATCAATATTGATCTAAAACTTGAAGCAAAAAATAATTTGAATGAATTAGACAAAGACATCTACCTAATCGAGCATCCACTACTAAATCTAGTTGGGCCGATGACAAACTCGCTAGCACTAAATTTATTTTCTTGATATACCCTGAGGCTTCCATCTAACCAAACTCAACTAATTCTTAAATGAAGGTATTTAGCCAGGTTAGGGTTAAGTTCCCAGAAATCTCAACATGACCTCTCCACCATCCCCTAGGAATGTTGAAACCCTTAAGAGCTCAAATGTAAAGGTAATTCTTTTTTCACTCTTGACCATGAGACGATGAAGGGATAACAAGAAATTTTTTATAAGATTGTGCAATAAGATAATAGAAGCCCAACTTATTGGTGTTGCCTGACTTTCGAGACATGGGAGATTAAAAGGTTAGAAAAGTTGGCGAAAGTGGTAGGATAACCATATATATGCATCAACACAGTGAAGTTGTATATGATTAAAAAGCAATTAGGAATGAGTTGGGTTATGCAGACTTTCAAACCTGTCAATAGGTTGATTATCGATCAAGTAAGGGAGAACTTAAGCCTGCATCTAAAAACTTCTTCAAATATAGCAATGTACCAAATCAGTGGTTGATGAATTCTATCGGAAGGCCCGAGCACAATCAACTCGTATTTCAGAGGAATATGATAGAGTTGTCTAATGTATGTGGGTTTATGGGAGTAATTTTGGATACTATATCACTGTAATGGTCAAGAGTGAATAATCGACCACAAGATACTGGCACATTACTTGGCCCAGCACCATCCCCAATAGCAACACGGTCTTCGCTTGAACTGCTAAAAGTTGAGCTATTACTAGACTCGTTAGTCGAGTCACCCTCCTCCCGACCAAAACTTTATCAAACCTAGTAGCCTCATTATCACTCTCTTGACTACTAGGATCACTTAATATGCTCAATATGATTATTAAAGTGATATGATCGAGAAAAGAATTCAAAAACCATATGCGTTTTAGAAGGCTAAAGTAAGAAGTAATTAGTAAGGAGCACAATTATTTATTAACTTGACCTTATAGGAAATTATAAAAGCAAAAAATAAGAATTTTTACAATGCCTATTTATAGACACCAACGTGCGGCTGCAATAATTGCGCTGCCATTGCTTGATACTTTGCGTCACCCAATGAAACAAATGCATTAAATACTCTAAACCCTAGTTGACTTCACTTTAGTTTTCATAAATCAGTTACTTCCCACTTCTTCTTGTTGAAATTCTCAATTAGAATTCAAAAATAGGGGGACTCATGGTATGGATAGCTCAATAGGCCCAGCCCAACATCTCCCAACCAAGAATAAAGATATGATATTGGGCAGCCCAATTGACAGTGAGCCGACTGTGTCATCAACCCAATTTGACTGCCCTCGACCTCACTATTCATTACAACCACTAGCATTTGGATTCTTCAACTAGAGTACGGTTAAAGACATAGTATGTTCGATTACCTTGAAATAGATGATCAAAAGCATCATGCCAGGGGGACTTAAATGCATGAGGGTATCAATCATCGACCAAAGCCCGAGGATGACTCACAGGTGAATATTTGTCGACCTGAGAGGTTGAATTTGTGCCTTAACCTTGTTGTCGCATTTATTACTCTAATAAGCAATATGCCTCCGCATTAATGGTGCATGTGGCCCTCAGTACCACTTCTTCTGTTACACCAGACCTAGGTGCGCTCCCAGTGTACCGCCTTGTTCTAGAAATTTGGAGATGGTGCCACCCAAAATAGTACACAAATAGGAGAAGACTTAAAGAACCTTGCTTAAGGACAAGGGCCCTTTCTTCATGACAAGGGCAACATAGACATATCAACTACCTAGAGAAGGCTATAAATACTCTATTGCTGGGCTCCCATAAGGTATGCATATTATCATCCTTAGCTTCCACTCTATTGCTTCATCTTTTAGTCGATTTACTGATTTGAGCATCGAAATGTCTTAACTGAAAGCTCCTAGTCTAGCCTAATATTTACTATTGGTTGCAGAATTCAACCCCAATATTTACCCAAGCAAAGCTCTCGACCTACCAATGTGGTCAATTATAGTAGTTCACAACTTAATACAACTGTCCAACTGCTTTTATCACTATCAACTTCCATTTTCAATCAGTCTATTTTGAGTTAGTTTATGAGTTGATATATAACGTTGATATTTGTTAGTAATAATATATATAATATGGTATTTATGATGGTTTCTAAGTTTAATAAACTTATAATGAATTGATTATTAATACATTATTTAACAATTTTATTTTAATAGAGAAAGATATTTTTATTTTTTTCACACATGTGTTTACTTTGGTGGATGAGCTTGATAGTACCATCATCCAATATCCATATACTTGGGAAGAATTTAAGCTTAGGAAATACTTAGTTGCCTAGACCAACTAAAGTTTCATCATTGCTGGTTTAATTTTGTCATCTCAAGTTCTAAAGATTTTGTGTAAATTAATTAGATATCCTACTTTTTTTTTTACACAAAATAAGAAATTTCATTGAAGGTCAAAAGGAATTACATCAGAAAAATAGATATGAATATGATTTTCCATATGACCAATTAGATATTCTACTTATTTCAACAATATAAGTAATTACACAAATTAAATTATTTTTATTAATCTCCCCATTTAGCTTTTACCATCATCACACTTTTAATCCTAGCATAGTACATCTTTCTAATAAAATTAATGCAATGAGTATATAAATTATGGAAAATTCTATTCCACTCCCAGTTTGGCCATGCCATTCAATTATACTATGCCACGTGGAAATTAATTTTTTAATTAAAAGATGGTCATATTTCATACTCTATTCAAACCATGGTTAAAGTAATACTCTTGACCCCCAACATTAACACCTATTTGAAAGGAACAAAGAGAAAATTTAGGAACTTTACCAAATTGTAGAAACACCAAGCCTGAAACTTCCAATGGAGTGTTTTTCTCAAATCACCCAACCTTGTCTCCATCATCTTCAGCGTCTAATTTTAATTTTGTTCACACTTTTCTCCATTTTTGTTATAGCAAATAGCAAATAGCAAATATCATCTTCAACCAACACACAAATCTTGACTCAGTTCGAAGATATTGAACAAGGTATGAATTAATTCCACTTAAAATTATTTCAATAGTTCTATTTGTACTGTAGAGGATGACATGGATGTGGCTGGGATGTGTTGTTGCTTAATTTTCTTGTCCCTGTTTGGAGTGTGTAATACCAATAAAGTGATTACGATGGGAACAAAGTTTGTGCTGGGAAAAGAGTTTTATTCATATCTCTTTTATGTGTTGAACATTGTGGGGCCACACATTTGATATGGATCATTAAGCATTTGATTTAGTTGTGTGATGGTTGTCTTCTATGATTTACAAGCTAAGTCAAAGTTGTTTTGTGGTTTGAAAGAAGAAAAAGGTATATTAATTATTAATATCTTTTGTTGTATATCAGATATCTATGGCGTTGTTGCTTGGTTTTGTGTTAGGATTCTTAATACCAAAAATTTACTTTTAAGAAAGGTTGTTTATAAAATCAAAAGAAATAATATTGTTCTTTGGTCATAGTATAATATCTTCTATTGTACATCAGACAATTTTTCTCACTTTTGAGAGGTGTACTGCTTTGACATGAAGAATATACAGTTTAAAATAATACCAATTTTTCTATTACTAGAACCATTAATAAATTTATCGTGGGGAAATTTGCAGCACTACTCATGCTTTACGTTTAATTCATCTTGTTTTATTTCTCTATCTTTTCTTGCTATTATTCTGCTATCATTTATCAATATATTTTCTTTGATAGTCATGCACAAATCTACTATTGGAACTGAAAAAGGTGGAGAAGTAATATGTTTAGAAAGTGATTGTGAAGATAATATTTTCCTTTATTCTATGGAAGAATCCAATAAGAACAAAACTTCACTGGATGCTTGTATTTTAGAAGCTGAGAAAAAATTATCTGTATATGTTACAAAGAGTGAGAAAGAGGTGTATAACTTGTATCGAGATTATGCTAATCCAGTTGGTTTCAATGTTTGCAAAGGAAAACAATATTATGTAAGTGAGACAAATATCATTAGATCAAAATCTTATCTTTGTTCAAAAGAAGGAGTCAATGATGAAAGATCACATTCAAAAGGAATCAGAAAGAAAAATACCAGTAGAACCAATGCAAAGTAATGATAACCTTTGATGTTGATAAGGATTGTTTATGGAAAGTTACAAAATTTGCAAAAGAGTACAACCATGAATTGGCTCCATCTAATAGTAAGCATCTCTTAAGGTTTGCAAGATTTATATCACCTAAGAAAGGAGCTATCATTGAATCAATGAAAAAAATTGGATTGTGTTCCATCGATTGCGTTAATTATGTAACTGAAGAATGTCATGGTGTTCAAAGTGTGGGCTTCTCTAAAAAAGATTGCTAATTTTATAAATATGTTAAATGCTGCATCCATTGAACTTGGAGGTGCTCAAAGTTTGGTTAGGCATTTCAAGAGTAAAACTAATGAAGAACCAAACTTTTACTTTGACATTCAATTCAATCAAGAAGGTCGAATGGCAAATGTCTTTTAGAGAGATAATCAATCAAGGCAGGATTATGATTGCTTTGGAGACTTAATGATTTTTGATACAACTTACAAAACAAACAAATACGGATAGGTCTATGCACCTTTTGTTAGTGTTAATCATCATTGGCAAAATGTTATGTTTGGGTGTGCCTTTCTGTCAGATGAGATCACGAAGTCGTTCAATTAGCTTTTCAACACCTTCTTGGAATCCATAGGAAATAAAGCTCCATTATCAATATTTACTAACCAAGATCAAGCTATGGCCAATGCAATTGCAAACACATTTCTTATCATCATCTTTGCTTGTGGCATATATCCAGGAATGCTCCTTCTCACTTGAATAGTTTCAATTCAAGTCGTGAGTTCCACAATTCCTTTAACAAATGCTTATATCATTGTGAGACAAAGGAAGAGTTTGAGGAATCAGGAGAGAAAATAGTTCATAGGTATAATACTCAAAATCATCGTTGGTTAAAAATCTTTATAAGATTAGAGATAAATGGTCCCCTATGTTCAATTCTGATTATTTTCATGGTGGAGTTAGATCAACATCTAGAAGTGAGAGCACGAATCATGCATTGAATGAGATTTCAACTAAGATAATATCATTGTCTGAGTTTGTCCTTAGAATTGAGAAGGATTTGCTACAAAAATGGCATAGAAGTGAAGTGGATGCAAACTTTTTTTTCTAGCCAAAGTAGCCTAACAATTGCCGTCCAAGATAGCAAAATTCTGAAGCATGCAGTCAAAATTTACACAAATACCATTTACAAAGAATTTGAGAAAGATTATCTTATTGGAATTGGTGCTTTGTCATGCAAAGAAATTCCATTTGGAGATACAAAATATGAATTATGATTTACTAATCTGGAGAGCTATAGCAGTAGGGTATACATTATTTTCTTAAATACAAGTACCAAAAAAGTTGAGTGCAGCTACAAGAAATTTAATTGGATGGGAATGCTTTGTGCATATGCTTTGGCAGCTCTTCACCGTAAAGATGTGCATAAAGTTCCTAAATGTTAATTCAAATTCGATGGACTAAGAATGCAAAAAAGCAAGTCTATATTATGGATGAAGATGAACTTGCACAATTAGGTGATAAAGAGGCAAGAGTCATGTACACTAATTAGGCAATGAGGTTAGCTTATGACCTTGTAACACAAAGTAAGCCATGTAAGGAAGCAAGATATTATGTGGATAATTTTTAAAGATGGAATGAAACTTCTAGATGAGTTTTTTGAGAAGAAAAATGAAGATTCAACTCTAGCAATAAGAGCTATGCAAGTGACAAATAACTTAGTCGAGCTACATAATAATCGCCCAATATTGGATCCTCTCCAAGCAAAATCGAAAGGAATTAAAAATGCTAGAATTAAGAATCATTTTGAGAAGCGAAAGCCAAAGACATTTGGTCAAATTACTGAAAGTAAAATTCAATTTTTCATTTTATGTTTATATTATTCTACTATGAGGATATACTTTGAAAAGGAAAATCTAAAAGGTGAGCTATATATGAATCGCAACATGTCCATGCTCCTGCCTCATCAAAGCCAATTACACACATTCCAACTCCAACTCCAACTCAATCTGTAAGTTATAATGATATTAGAGTAAGTGAAATTTGATTTTCATTCCTTTTTATTATTGTGTAGTACACTGTCTTATTGTTGTTTCTTTTTATTATATTTTAGGTCAATGGCATGTTTCTTGCTGTGAATCATAACTCAAATTTTGTTGTCGATAGTATGCTACAAACCCAAAATTCAAGCATTTATGCTGGTAGTAAGTGTTAAGTTTTGTATCATTGAACCATGTTTCTTCTTAAAATTATTGTACTATTAGGGATCTTATGAAAAAGGATAAGTAAAACATGCAAGTGTATATTTTGTAGGCACTCAAGTTCCATGGTCATCAACAACAGTGGTAGATATCTTAACTCCAAGTCAATCTTTGGGTCATATTGTTTGTAGAGTGAGAAAACATAGCTTCCTTATTTTTATATTGAAGTTTATATAGAAACTTTATTATTTATGTGTATTAAATCAACTATTATTGCTTAGCCTTTGATTTATATGCTAAGCAAACACCACATTCAACATTTGGTTCTATACCAAAAATTCAACGTTAGATGAAATTCTTGTATTTTATGCTAAAATATTATTATCCAATAGTTTTTAGATCTTTATCTTACTTTGTTGCTTAATCAATGTCCTAGGTTCGCTAGGGCAATGCATAGCTCTCAATCATTTACAAGTATGATGCAAGAATTTAATCAAATTAATAACTCAACATAGGTAAGTATTGTTAAATTTTTTCCTATAATTTTATTTATTTATATATGTTTTTGAAATGTAATATTTTTTTCCTATGACACAACAAAGCTAATGTGTTTTTTATACATTTTATGTAGGATCCATGGAGCCTTAATTACAATCCAGCCTTTTCTAGGCCCACTGTATTTTCCTCCTTTTCGCTTGTTGATGGAGCTCCTGCACAATTGCATTAGCAAGTTTTGATTGCTAATTAAAACATTAGCTAAAGGGTGCATTTGGTTTCTTCTTTTGCCTAATTAAATTGGATTGCTTAGTAACTTATCTATATATGTGCATATTTATAAATTTATTTTTCTACAACTGATATGGAAATGGAGATTAAAAAGTAGCAAAACAACTGTGTGGATACATTCAGTACTCATAGAGTCCTTTTTCTTTTTATATAAAAAAATACTAATATGTTATAAAAAAAAAAAAGCATGTTAGATTTGCTTTCAATGGGCATGATGTGTGATGCTTCTTCAAAGTATGCAATGCATCGTTGAGTACTTGAAGAACTAATCTTTTACCATTGCCTTTTCAATTGGATGTTTGCTATAAAAAAGCCAAATTCCTCGCAAGGACCTCAGTTGGGAATATTATGCAGTCTTCTTGCCCTCCGTGCTTGCTGACAACTAATATTGAAAGTTGTGGTGCTTATTGCATGAGCATGTTAGTTGATTGTCTTATTAAGGTGAGATATAATTGATCTCATCCTTATATTGGCTGGAGTTGCTCTATTTTTATAATATATAAATGTTTGTGGTCCATAGAAGAATGTTGTGATGTAAGGGAGATTTCATATCATACGTGAGAATCCATAGTATATGGATATATTCAAGAGTAGTTTATGATTATTTATTCTGTCTATTGGAAAACCTTTTGAATGAATATTTTGCATTTTTTCACATCTAGCAATTATGTATCAGTTATTCTTTTGGTTTTATACATTATGGTTTTTGTTCTTTTGGTTTCTTTTATTTCATTAAATAATTAGAAAAACTATAATGCTAGTTATCAAACATAAGAGTTGACTTGGCATGCAATTGAGATAAAGTAAGACAAGAATACAAGATACGAAACTAATGTTCTTTAATCATGTATATTAATTCGACAATGATATTATAAATAAAATATTAACTCCAATGGAATTTTGTCACTTAATCATGTACTAATACTGCAAATTGAACAATGCCCAACAAGTTAATTAGATCAATATAATTAGTTTTTATTAAATATTTTTATTTATTCAACTTCTATTAGCAAGTAACTTAGTTTCTAGAAAAACTTGATTTCTGTCTTTTGTTTGAACTGACAAAGATTGATTCTTTGGGATTTAAAAAAAAAGTAGATTAAATTATTTTTATCTTGTAATTCCTTCTCAATCTTTGTACTTTCAAAAAATGGATGCACAAAATTATTCGATTTAGCCTTTCTACCTTCTCTCTGTACAAAACTATCCTCAAGATCAAAAAGAAACTCACTTCTGAGTAGAGTACAAACTCATTATGAATAGAGAAAAATATATAAACTAGAATAAAGTGAAAGATATTCATGTTTTTTCTTGATGCTAAAAAATCATATTCCAATTTTGGCACCCTATTTCTTTCTTCAGAATAAGAAGGGATGAACCAAATCCACACATTTTGTGTAGAGAAATCCACCACAAGAAGATTGTGCATCAGTTTTGGAGCTTTTGTTTAATCTTACCAGTTTGGATTTGATCAAAGCAAGAATGAGTGGAAAAAGAAAGAAATGAGAGATTTAAGGGCATTTGCAATTATAGCCTGCAATATTCACACTTGCTGTTCTGGAGATGGTGCCTAAGATTGTGAACAAGTTGATTAGATTTTGGAGAAAGCTAAAAGCCCTCACAATCCATTCTTGTTGCTTGGTCAATATTTACTTCTTTTTGCTCTTTTTTTTTCCTCTGGTTTTGCTTCTGATTGTAATTGGTCTTTTGCTCTTCTTTTGACTAATATCATGTGAAGAATTTCATGATTCCATTTTCGAAATCAACATCTAGAAAATTTTGCGATGATCCTAATTTTTCTCTCTTTTCAAATGAATATTGATTTTCTAATTAGAAAAGGTATTGCTTTGACTGTGGTTTGAGTGAAATATGAAATTTGACCATCTTTCAATTAAAAAATTTCCACATGACATAGTATAATTGAATGGTATGACCAAATTGGGAGTGAAATAGAACTGCCCATTACTATAAATTATGGAACAGGTAAAACAATCTTTAATTGAACAAACTTTCTTTTTTAGCATATTCTTCTTAAAAATATCTCTAATTAAATCAGCTTCCTTATTTAGTATATTGTTTTTCTTTATTAATTAATATATATTCCTATATTCATCCCATGCTCTCGGCCTTTTGTGCCAACTCAAACTCCTATTGGTCCGGGCAGTGCACTCGAAGGGAAACATAATACCCTTCTCGACCGCTTCAGATTGCGTTGATTTTTCTTTTAGGAATGTTAAGCCCTAATTTGTGTTGAGCTCCTATATACTTGGGAAATCCCGACTACGAAACAAGATTGAATATCGATATCATAATTTCCGCCAATCCCGTGTACGCCGAAGTCACACGCTTTACAGTCAGCGATCATGTCAGAGAAATTTTCAGCTGCGCTAAGAATTGGCGACTTGAATGATTTTATAGCACCGTCACAGGGTTGTGTCATTAAAACTGAGGTAAGTGTTTGTCTTTTTTCTTTTCTTTTGATTTTCAACTAGAGCTTACTAAATTGTGATTGAAATTTCACGTATTGCACTTTTGGTTTTTCTTTTTTGGATTATTGAACAGTTTGGGATTCTGTTTGGCTGATATTTTTAGTTGACTTTAGTAGTTTATTGAAATTGAGTGCTTTGCCTAAATTGATTCTCATTTTCGACGGGCAATATAACGTTTGGCGTGGAGACTAGTAAAATGTGCATCTTCCCCTGCGCGAAAAACATAATTGTTTTATTTGTTTCTACTTGTGTAGTTTTGTTTGTCATGTTCTTAATGGTTATGATGTGGCTACTCGTGAACAGAACGTAGGGAAAGCAAGGACCGCCCCCAAAGCAGTGCAATCTGAGCCAGTGAAGATCTCTCTCAAAGACTGCTTAGCATGCAGGTAAAGTACAATTGTGCTTCTTTTTTTCCAGGGTAAATAGACTTATTCGTTGATCACTATTGGTGACAGATGTATAATCTTTTAAGTCCTTGTCTGAAGTCATGTAAATGATTGTGTGTGTGTGTGTGTGTGTGTGTGTGAGAGAGAGAGAGAGAGAGAGGGGAACAGAGGCTGAAAGAAGACTGGAACACTAATGTTTGTAATCCTCATGCAGTGGGTGCATAACATCTGCAGAGACAGTTATGCTTGAGAAGCAGAGTTTAGATGAGTTTCTGTCAAATCTCAACAAAGGAAAAGCTGTCATTGTCTCCCTTTCTCCCCAATCTAGAGCTTCTCTTGCTGTTCATTTTGGCCTTTCTAACCTTCAGGTAAGATGTTCTTTATAGAAGACCGTCTTGTGTGTTTCACAATGTTGGATGGATAAATTTTTTTTTCTTCTATGTTGGGTATGCGTTCCCATGTTACCAGATTCTTATTGTTCAGGTCTTTCAGAAACTGACAACATTCTTAAAGTCTTTGGGAGTGAAAGCCATATTTGATACCAGCTGCAGTCAAGATTTAACACTTATTGAATCTTGCAATGAATTTCTAGCACGTTATGGACAAAGCAGTTCAACTGCTGAGAAATCAAAATCAGTGCTTCCTATGATTTCATCTGCATGTCCAGGTATGCAACGCATTACTTGTTAATATCACAAAATATTCTACCTGCGCTTGATGATTGATGCTAGGAGTGTAAACAAGCCCAGCCCAGCCCAGCCCAAATCTAACAAGCTCAAATTCGGCTCGTCTACTAATTTGAGAGTTCGAGCTTGAGCTGAGCTTGGTCTAGCCTAAATAGCCAAACTCAAGCTTAGCTTGTTGGAAGAAGCGAAGCCGCAGCGAACCTTATCGAGCTTGAATTTATAATGCTCATTATAAAGAAGCAGAAAAACTCAATTTGTTAAACTCGAATGAGCTCAAACTCGAGCTTGTATGTGTTTGGACTAATTCGAGCTCATTTAGACTCAAAGCAAAATTTATAATTATTAATTTTTTAAATAATTTGTTATATATTTTCCTAAGAATAAAAAATTGAATTATTGTTATTATTATCATCAGCATCATCATCTTTGTAGATTTTATTATATGTGCCTAGATTATAATTATAAATGTGTATATATAATAAAAAAGCTCGTCTAAGCTCGCGAATTTTTCGAGCCAAATATTATTGGGCTGAGCTTGGCTCGGCTCAGGCTCGAAAAGATCGAGCCGAATATGAGTTTTTATCGAGCTAAACCTGAACTGCTCGCAAATCATCCTATCTCATTTACACCTCTAACTGATGCTAATCATTTTATTCACCCCCCGAAACATGAAGTTCTTAACTAATTAAAGAAACTATTTTCTTTTCCTTTTACCCTTATAGAAAGGTAATTTTTCTTTTTGTTGGAGGATGGGGGTGAGGTGGGGTGGGATTGATTTGGTAGATTGGAGGTTTGGTTTATAATGTGAAAAGTTTTGCCTGATTGTACCTCACTTTTCCATGATATGCAATTTCAGGTTGGATATGCTATGCTGAAAAAACTCTTGGGTCTTATATTCTTCCACATATTTCTTCAGTGAAAAGTCCCCAACAAATAATTGGAGCTGCAATTAAGAACCACCTATGCCAAAAATTATGTATTAGGTGATTTATCATTTGCATCACTGATGTGGACATTTGCGTATTCAGATGATGATTAACATATTGTTTGCAATTGCATAGTTTTTGCCTCTGTACGTGTATGCATTGGGTCTGACATCTATCTAAACATGGCTGCAGTGATAGCTCGAAATCAGTGACTAGGAGCCTGAATGGTCCATTGTTTTATGAAGTTCATTAGTTGCAACTACTAGTCAGACTTGTTTTCTGAAATGAATCTTCTGATTGTGTATTTATCCAATTAGAAGGCACTTGTAGTTACATCTCCACGTGTACACGAATTTAAAGATATTTTATATCTGGGCAGGCCAGAGGAGATATATCATGTCACAGTGATGCCTTGTTATGACAAAAAGCTTGAGGCTGCCCGGGATGACTTTGTGTTCCAAGTAGACTCTGATGGTGAAAGAGTTACAGAGGTTGACTCAGTATTGACAACCGGAGAGGTTCTTGATTTAAATTTAATTCAGGTGATCTTTTAATGTTAGCAGTTTGAATATCCAGTTTTTCTTGTTCCTCACTTCCCTTTTCTGTTTCCCATTTTGTGACTATTCATTTTTGCAGATGAAATCTGTTGATTTTACAACCTTGGAGGAATCTCCAGTGGATAAACTGTAAGGGTCTTACCATTTGTGGGTTATTCAAAACAGAATGGGTCAGACTGATAAAACTGATTCTATTCTGCCCCAGATTGTCAAATGTAGATGAAGAAGGCCATCTATATGGTGTCGAGGGAAGCTCTGGAGGATATGCTGACACAATATTCCGATATGCTGCAAAAGTGCTCTTTGGTAAGGAAATTGAAGGTCCTCTTGAGTTTAAGACTATGAGGAATGCAGATTTTCGTGAAGTGACTCTTGAAGTAAGTCTGATCTGTCCTCCTCAAGCACATTCTTAACGGAAGTGTGCAAATGATTTGGCTCTGGCCTGGGAAATGCTCTAGTTTGAGAACTGAATACTTGTTTCGTCTTTGATCTACTTCAACTTAGTTTGGCCTAATACTTCTTAGGGTTAATTGCATTAAACCCCCCCAACCTATGGCCCTCATTGCACATTGCCCCCTAGCCGTTGTCGATGTGCAATTTTATTCTCTGAACTAATTAAAATGTACAATTTCACCACCTGAACTAATTAAAATGTTCATCAACACCATATTTGCACTATTTCAGTGGAATCTAATAAGAATATTCCATTGCCTTCAACCCACGTGTCCAACGCTTATTGGTTACATTCCACTAGAACAGTGCAAATGTGGTATTGGCGAACATTTTCACTAGTTCAAGGGGTGAAATTGCTCATCGGCAATGGTTGGGGGGTAATGTGCAATGAGGGCTATAAGTTGGGGGGTTTAATGCAATTATCCCTACTTCTTAATTCCTTGTTCATTGAGGCATCACATTCTACCTGCTGCATCCCGTTTTACCTTTTCACCTGGCTCTGCAGAAGCAGCACTAGTATTCTAATATGTAACTGGGTCGTTCTCCATATTACACATTCTTTACTTGAGAAGCATAATTTTTCTTCTTGTCTTGTTCTCCAAGAAAACAATTTCTGCTTCTTGTAATGCAGGTAGAGGGTAAAACTGTGTTGAGATATGCACTATGTTATGGATTCAGGAACCTGCGGAACATTGTTACAAAAATCAAAGCTGGAAAATGTGAATATCATTTTTTAGAGATTATGGCATGCCCTTCAGGTACTATTTCTTTTCTACTTACATTTGTGTAAAGATGGGAGCGTCAATTGGTAAGTGTTGCTCCCCAGATCATTCTTGACTCATCATATTTGCACCTCTGACAGGATGCCTGAATGGTGGAGGTCAAATAAAGCCCAATTCTGGGCAATCTGTAAAAGATTTGATTCAATTGTTGGAAACAAAATATTCTGAAAATGTAAGTCTAATTGTTAGTGTTTGCATTCTTTAATGTCTGTTTCTTCAGAACTGGCCCAAATTTGAGATCCCATTCTGTTTGCAAGATATATGAGGGAACACTTTGACAACATGTAGCTGTACATCTTTAATTTGCAAGGAGACATGCTTGGGAAATCAATCACAATTCCATCATGTTCATGATCCGGGCTTGGGGCTAGGGTTGGGATTGGGGAAGTGGATTTCATTAGTTGATGATCTTAGCATAGCTTCCATGTTTAATCTTCCAGTGTCTCTCCTTGTATATTGATAATTTAAATTACTAGATGCTCTGAAATGTATTGGATGCTTATGTTTTCCACCTTTTAGGTATTGGTTGCTGAACCTTTTGGAAATCCTCGTATCAAAAGACTGTACAGTGAGTGGCTTGGGCAACCTGGTTCAGAGAAAGCAAAGAGACATCTTCACACAGAATACCACCCTGTTGTGAGAAGCATTTCCTCTCAGTTGCAAAACTGGTGAGAACTGTTTGTTTTGGGCTGATAACTTCGATTATTAATCATATGGTAATAAAGTTCTCTACCCACACAAAGTTGTTCTTGTAGCAATTGTGTTTGTTTTCACTTCTTTTTTGGTAGTCATGTTATACGTCCAATAGGAATCCAATTTTGGTAGGACGTTTCCTATGTTGGCAATTGGTTCAGCCTCGTAAATATGTTGTCTATCGATTAGGCCTTTTAATGAATAGGGAACCAAAATCATGAGTCTTTTTGTTTACGTTGATGAGAGTAACATAAAGCTCCATGTCTATTTATAAACATAAAAATTATTTATTTTATTATTATTGTGTTCTATATCCGAAACATTCAGAAATGATGTTTCACGTTATTCTTAAAAGGGCACAATTTTTTACGTCGTATGAGATCTCATGGTAACTCAGTTTTTGAAGGTCCCATGGTAACTCGAGGATTGAACATGCAATCGAAGAGAGAAGATTCTAATGCCATGTTTTAATCTAAAAGATTATGAAGAGGAAAATTAGAGAAGTATGATAAATTAAATTCCATTACCTTTTCTTTGAGGCAAAACAAATATTGGCCTCGAAAACTCTTGGAAAGAAATCAATAACGTAATCACGTAATGTAGTGAATCAAATGAAGATGCAAATTAATAAATTCGTCTTCGATATCATGCGGGCGCTAATGCCTTTTAGTGCTACATTTATACAGACATTCTTTTTACATTTTCTTTTTGAATCAAGTCAGCTTTTTAAAGAAAAAAAATATAGGGTGTGTTTGGTGACGATTTGGGAAAACAATTTTGTTTTCCCAAAATATAATCAAACATATAAAAAATTCTCCTTCAAAATGTCAAATTAAATTTCTCAAACCACCCTCTTCTATCTTTCATTATCTCCAAAATTTCCTCATTTTTCAATATATACATACATATTATATATATATAATATATATTTTTTTATTATTCTAATAATAAAAAAATTACACATTTCTATTTCCACCCCAAAAATCAAATAAAAAAAATATTAATTTGATTATTATAGTAGAATTTGTCTCACCCCAAAATATAAATAAACATATCAAAATTCATCAAGACAATTTTCTTACTATTTTCAAGATATAAACAATCATACATTACATTCTCCAACACAAATTTCACATTCCCCAACCCCACTCTCACTTCCAAAATTCTTTCTCTCAAAATATATAATTCAAATCCAAACATTATCATGTATTTTTTCATTAAAATTTAAGGTCTGAATCATATGTTAAGACGCTTAAAAATTTCGTTGTTAAGAATTATTGCATCTATTTTTGAGATTTGTTTCAGATGTTAGCAATGATCAAATAGCTTCGCGTCATAAATGGGACTCAATGCTGGCAAAAGATTATCCATAACCACAGGTATTCATGGGTACTCAAAAAAATGTGACTAAGGGCCTCATTTCTTCTACTCAATATAATGTAGGTAATTTTATCCGTTGCTTAATTACTTACCATTTTTTGGCCATATCCACAGGTAACCTATGAGTAGTCATATATATTTTTTTATTTTAATTTTTTTAAAATTTTTACAACTACTTTGGAGGGTGCACTTTTATTTTTTGTTAATGATATCAATATTATTTAAGTGGTGTTTAAACTTTTACTCCAAAAAATATTTGACATACAATGGGATTTAAATTTAAACTTTGAAAAAATGTAATATAACTTAAATTTAATAGATGTTTAAATATTTAAGCTACATTTTTCAAACTAAAACATTTGGCATGCTTTAAAATACTTGTTCAATATAATATTTAAAATTTGTAGCATCTTTTATTAATTTTGTTCAAGTAATATTTGAATAATATTATGTAAATTGAAAAATAAATATTAATTTTTCTTTAAAATGAATATTTTCACCTACGAATAAATTTACTCAACGCATTATTATCCGCTCTTAGATTACCCATGGATACCCATTTACCATGTTTACTTAATGCAATGCTTTCTATAGATTTCCAAAGTAAGCATTAAATAACTTTACTATCTCATATAATGTTCACTATATATATATATGAATTGTATATTCTTATTTGTAATTTTCTACATACATTTAGAATAGTATAGTGTTTAAGAAGCTATTAAGTTTTCTAGAGTGGCTCCTCTAATATCTAAATCAGAAACCAATCTCATATGGAAAATAAATGTATCGTATTTCATGAGAAAGAAGACTTAGTTATATAGTAAGGAGATGTGGTTTGTGTGATATATCTGCTTTTTTTTTCTTATCAAACTAGAACACCAAAATATCCTAAAATACAAAACTGTTAGAATTGTTGCTAGGACAAAATAGGACGAAAACACAATATACATATATTAATCTTTTAATGTTGTAAAACTGCGAAACTATTATATTTTTGTTGTTTAGTTATTGATTTTCAAATAAATCAAACGAAATAATTAATTTGATATTATGTTCGTAGAATTAATGAAATTAATCGACCAACAACAACAAGGAGGCATTTGGCTAAGTCAGAGGTAATTAATATGACAATGAAAGCTAGTATTACTAGTCATATATTATAATTATATGAAGATATTGCAGTAATTAGTGGGGCTTTTCTCTAATAGGCTTGTTGATTTGTTTTATTTCATAAAAGACGTCCCAAAATATTATAATATAGCAATCTCATGATGTGCTAATTAATGCTATGATTTGTTAACTTATCAACGATACCTTATTTCTATGATAAATATATATATATATATATCTCAAAGAAAATGTGAAAAATCTAATATATGGTGCTCCGTGAACAGCTTTAATTTATACATATTATAATTAAACCCACATTTAATCTTTCTTATCTCTAATTTTTTTGAACTTTTTGAAAAATCAATTTTAAAATCCCCTCGTGCCATTAAACCCAATTCCAGTTGAAATGGAAGATTAAAAAATTTCGAATAACTAAAAGAAATGGAAGTGAAATTGGTAATGAATATTTGAAAAGAGAAAGACAAAATATAATGAAAATGAAAGAATAAAAAATAATCCACAAAATGTAGTGGTGGCCTATTTAAATAAGGTGAGTTATATTTGTGTCCCATTTAGGTGTAAATATATATATATATATATATATATCTATGTATATAAATTCACAATAAAATAGAATAGAAGAGTTTTGCTAAAAATTTTGTGCAAAGGTCTCCGAGGTTTCCGACAAAAGTTTTAAGTTCTTGAATTCTTCTGACAGGTCGAGCTGTTTTTCAACCCAGTAAACAAATCTTTTTTGGACAATCCCAAAAATGGTAATCCTCAATTCCTCACATCTCTCTCTCTCTCTCTCTCACCGTGTGAAGTTGATGACCTTTTAGGCAAACGGTGGCCTCTTTTTTTTTTTCCCCATGAATTCCATAATCCTAACCATTTTCATGGCATTGAATTGATGTTCTTGTAACTCCTGCTTTCGTTACAGTTTTTTTTTCCTTCTCTTTTTTATGCTTGGTTTTATGAATTTTCCATTTGTTTGCAAATGTTAATTTGCAGTTCTTTTGCTCGCTGTTTACGTAGTAATATTAATCATTTTTTGTATTTGAATTCAATTTTATTTTGAAGTTGTAAAATTTTTTGTTCTTCCTCATCAATGTCAGTTTTTTCAGCACAGTCGTTATTTTACAATGTATATTAAAGTCAGTGCTATGTGTCAAGCAAGAATTTTGCATCGCTGGCTGGTGGTGGATCCGAAGGCGATCAACCGAGAGTTGAGATGACCGAAAAAGCTTCTTCTTTTTTTTAAAAAAATTCTCTTTCATTGTTAAATTAGGGTTTTTGGTTTTTCTTTATCCCATTTTTCTTTTTTTTTTTCTCAATCTTTTTATTCCCCCACCGCCAAACCCTAGAAGGGCAGGATGGTTTCTTTTTTCTTTTCCCCTCTTTTTTTTTATATATATTCTTTTTTGATCTTTTTTAAGACAATGTTTGAATTTAAACCTTCATCTTTAAGGAAAAATGCTAATTAAAACACAATTTCTGGTTTGACTTTTTCTTTTTGATAAGAATTTATTAATAGAATTTAACATATACATATATGACATTTTTTTCTGCATAGTTAAATTAAAAAAGAATTATTACAATTACTTTATTCAAATGACGTCAAATTTAGTTTTACATGATTTCCCTTCTCTTTAATTATTTTTTCCACAAAAGCATTGCATCATAAATGTTAAAGGAACAAAAACTGTGGGGTTTCTTTAATTATTTTTGGCATCCTGCTGATTCAGTTATATCTCTCTTTTCTTTTGTATTTTTACTGCAACTTTCCCTCTTGTGTGATATTCATGTCTACGCACGGACAAGTGGTTTTGATTATTAAACTGGGTGGTTTTTGCAGACTGTGTCTAAGCGGCTGTCGGAGAAGAAGGTGGCCAAGTTTGAGAAGAACATCACCAGGAGAGGAGTCGGTCCTGTCTCATCCAAAAAGGGTTTTGAACCAGCCCACGTTGTTCTTATTCTCTTTGCAGTGTTGGTCATCGCCTCCTGTAAGTTTCTTCTATATATATAAACACATATATATAATTAAGCATCATGTCTTGTCTGTCTGGAAAACTTGTCCTGGCAATCAATTTTTATTACGTAGTAAGATATAAGAGAGAGAGAGAGAGAAAATAAAAATGGGTAATCAGTTTTTATTACATGTAATGTTTTCAACATTGTATTTTATCTTCCTCCAGCTTTTCTTTTTCTTGATACAGAAATACAGTGGAGAAATCCAACTGTGTGATTTGGATTTAAGGGATTGGGCTGTTCACCACTTAACCCCCTAAATCCAACATTGGACCGGATGCCAGCATAGAATTACTCAATCCAACAGAATTTAGAAAAACTGAGCATTTCTTTTTGTGGGTTTTTTTGCAGTTATCTTCCAGGTTGTTAGGTTGGCGATCAATGGTGGGATTCCCGAAGAAAATGGAGTTGATTCTTGAAAAGGGGGCTTGGGGGCTGTGCTACATGACTACTATATGATAAAATCTAATTAGAAAGTGAAATTGCAATTCCCTGTTGAATAAAAGTTCAATAAACGGTAGAGAATGGTTGAAAAGACTTTTTTGTCACCTTATCCATTCCTGTTACCATTTTACGTTTAGGACCCCTTTTAGTTCTTAGTATCGCTTCATCCTTGCTGGGAAAGGAGCCTATCCGGCTCCTGGGTTCAATAATTTATTCTCATGATATATGATACTCTGGGCTATGGGCAAAATTCTTGTCTTTCGCTTTCACCAACTGGGACAAACAGACTAACAAATAGAAACATCACCAACGTTTCTCACGTGACAACGAATCAACATAACTTGAAGAATTACAAAATTACACCAACGAAATTGTGAGATTTTAATTTATGGCCTTACTTATGCTTAGATCGAACAATTTAGATATGCCCACATGACAAATGAGGTTATATGTTTTAAATTTTCTTCAAATGAGATTGCCAGTACATCTTATGGCATACAAATATGCTGAATAATGTGCTGACACAGCAAAGTTTCAAGAATTGGAGACGGTAGTGGATGTAAGAGCGAAAACAAAATGCTAAAGAAAAATCCACTCGACTTAAGACAATCAGAGAAGTTTGTGATGCATTTGTTTTCCATATGTGGTTTTGCTGTCACCAGACCTGCGAGCTATGCGGACTATACTTTTTCCTGCCCTGTAAGATTGGCAGCAGTCTGAGCTTTTTGACAGCTTTGTTGAACAAGTGTTGAAGACAATTTTATCAGATGATTGCATAATGCTTTTAGACAATCCAGCATCATCAGGGGAATCATAAACATGAAATTCCTACAATAAATAGCATATATCAAGATGGGATGTCAATAGAAATAGTGAAGTGCCATACGGATTGTTGTAAGATTTGAATGGACAAGTACCTTGGATTTCGACTTGGCATAAGGTGTTAGGCAGGGATTCAAGTCTTTCAGGAACATGTCATCTGGACTTTCTGGGGTTGTGTAGTCCCCGGAGCTATATTCCTGATCAAACTGTTGAATAGAGGAAATTAGATAACTTACGACATTGAACATCGACTAGATCAATATACACAGAAAACAAGAACATAAGCACGAAGAACCATTATGCTTCTGACATGAAATGGGTTTAAGTCGAACATAAAAAGTTTAGCAAAAAGAGCCACAAAAAATTTCATACAATTTGAGTTGAAAGCAGTATAATGTGTTTTGAGAGAAGAATTTAACATGAAACTCAGTATTAGCTTATCATGTCATTTGTACTGCAAGAGACATTTATGAGATCAGCTCTTGTTTACTTCGATCTACTTCACAGTTTGGATGTACAAATTCAAAATGGCTTTTACCAGAGAATTAGCTGCATCTTCGTGATCATATGATGGTGTCCTTGGAGAGCTGTAATGATTATCAAAGAATCCTCTTCCAGAATATTTGTCTACCTTCACCTGTGACCAAAAAGATAGAGATTAGTCCAGAATTGATCCTCATTCAACTAGGTTGCTTATGAATAGGAGCATTACAAGGGGATGAACTTACATGCTTGTGGTTAGCTGCTCAACAATGCATAACGTTATTTTGTCATCATTAGATGCTAACCTTAACCCAAAAGCAATGAATACTAATTTTTTATTGGTAATAACATACGAAGCTTGGGGGCCAAAAATCAATAGAAAGTCGTGCAAACACATGTATCCCAGATCAAACCTATGTGATTTAGGAGAATCAGTTTTATGCAAATCTATATTAGAGTAGGATCCAAGAGGAAATGCTAGCTTGTGTGGGAAAACTTGTTTCAAAAAGAGTTTGATTGCTACCTCTGCAAGATCCTCAGCAAGACATTGTAGTTGTCCAGTAAGAGACGTGACCTGCCTCTGAAGACTAGGAATGAGTTGTTTCGCCTGTCTCAGTTCTGATCCCTGCTTCTGCAATAGATCCTGAAGTTGTGAATTCAAGACATCTGGGAATAGAATGGCACTTTTTAGAGACTTTATCTCTTCCCTTTGCTTCAAGCACAAGTCGTTCAATTTTTCAACCTATAAATTGAATCATTATTAGTGACATCCAAAAATAGCCGTGCTATAAAAGTATGTATATTTACTGACAAACACTACTCCGTAGGGAATAATAGATTGAATAAACACAGTTGCCAACTGTGTTTCGAAGAAAAGTTAAACAAAAAATGCTTCATATTATTAATGGATTTACAATTGCAAAAGATTTGGACAATTAATAATAGTTAGAAGCTCGCCATTTTATCACATTGTTTCCGAAGTTTTTCTGCCTGACAAAAATCTTGTTCTTGCATATCCATTGATGAATTCATTTTCTGGTGGTCCCAAGGTGAGATGCAAAGAACCAGAACTCCATTAAGAAAATAAAGGAGCAACAAGCAAACATGATTAAAATCTTATTCCTCTGAACAACATGAAAAATGGGATCAGGATATAAAATTCATTCTCATGCTGGGAAAGCTCGTTTAAACAAAGCATTGCCTTATCACATTTCAACCCTTTCTGTGGCATTCATGAAATCAGACAAGTGGTGAAAGCTGTTGTCCAGGCTTAGATCACAGTTAACCAGAGCTTTTTGTTAGATTCCCACGTCATCTAAGTAAATGAGTAGTAACATCTATATATGATTTTGGCCAATTCTCACCACTTGAGTTAGCTTTTGGAGTAAGTTAAGCAAAAAACCCATTCTTTAAACTTTTAATAAAATTAGTATCAAGAGAGTTATTTAATATCTTTCCACTTTTCTATTTTTTAATCTCTAAGCTAAGACAATAAAAGGTTAATTATAGTGAATGTATTCATCCAAAATACAAAAGCATACAATGTGATCACAATAGAGATGATCAAGATATACACAACATTTGTCATTGCCACCATAAAACCAAATCATTCTTGCCGCATCAAATATTTAGAAGTTTATATGATAAATCAATTATTTTTTTCAACTTGTGCACCATCCATGGTACCAAAGTTAATTTTAGTCCAAGTTTTGATTGCATCTGTATAATCAATGAATATTGGCTCACTCTTACACTCGAATCTTTTTATCTGCTTCAAAATCTTTAAGTTTTCAGTAACATTTTTTCACATACCAAAAAAAAGGGCAAAAAGATGTTCATCTTCATTGAATTCTCCTTTTCTATCCAAATAATTACTGATGAACATGGCCCTTAATTTCCTCAATTCTGTCCTATCAATCTCAATGCAAAATAATCAACCAGCCAAACAGCCAACACACACACGCACGCACGCACACAGAGTGCCCCTAATATCATGAAGAGAACCGTAATGATTAAAACCCGATAAATAACAAATACACTCACGTAAAAATTGCTTACACAAATTTACCTCTGTGTTTTTCTCCTGAAGCAAAATCTTGAGCCCAGCAATCTGCTCCCCCTGTTCTTTATTCAAACTTAATAACTCCCTCTCACTCCTCAACACCATAGCCAGAGTCCTCGTATTACTTTTGATCTCCGTTAGCGCCTTCTTCGAACTCTCTTCTCCCCTTTTTGCTCCTGGGGACGGTCCAGATGATCCCTTAAACAAATTCTTGTGGAGACCACTTAATCCAGTACCCTTCTTCGCATTCTTCTTCAAATCCTCCACCAGAAAATCAGCGGCAACTACAAATTTCGGCCCCTTGTCGATATTCTTGGCCTTCTTATTCTCCACCAATTTCTTGACCATAGAACTGAAATTAATTTGGGTGGCATCGTTTTTCTTGGTGAGAGCACGCGATGTGCCACCCGAGGAGGGAAATTCAGCGAACGAGGACGGATCGGATTTCGTGGAGCTGTTTAGGCTGTTGGTGTAGCGAATTGCGGGCCTGATTGACGCCATTTTTTATTCTTGATAATTTCGTTTTTCGATTTAATTTTGAGAACTGGGAGTGATTAAAGGTTTGAAATTAAGGTTGATTTGTTTTTGTCGGATTTTGTCTGTAGATAATTGGAAGCACTGTCCGAATTCAAATTTTTCGGGTGAGAGGCAATGCAATGTCAAATTTTCAGGGTACTGTGAGGACGAAAATGACCCGAGGTGTGGCGGGATTCAGAGTTTTTAAGGGTCAGAGCACGACGACGTTTCCTATGAATTTGGCTGGGGTTAGAAATGTCAATTAGACGCCATAAATTTTGGTTTTGATTCCAAAATGGCAGATTACTCATTTATTAAAATCTGACCAAAACAAGAAAATGATTTACGAGTTTAAGGAAAACTAGTTACTGCTATGACATTTCCGGTATCTCTGTTATTTGATTCAATTATTGGTTAAAAAAGGGCTAATTCTCGTTTCTCCATCAAAACTGTTGATTAACCAAGAAAGAAAGAAGTTTCCCAGAAGAATTCGAAAGTAGGGTATATTGATCAGGAAATAGATTCAGACTTCCAAGAGTTATGTGGTTCCAACTTCCAAGTAATATTCAAATTGGAAGTGATTAAAATTTCTCAAACTGAAATGTATTGTGTATCACAGATAAAATGCCAAGCATGCCCGTAAAAGAAAATAGAAGGACCAAACACTGTGGAGGATCGATATCCTTTTTGCATTATTCTATATCCAACCCAATCATATATTAGGTTGATCTAAAATTTTGGCCATTTAATGTTAAAATGTGGAAGGATGTTAACCTGCTATCTAAGGTTAATAGTATTAAATCACTTTAATATATAATTATAATTATAAATATTCAATCATTAAACACAAACAACTAACTAAAAAGAAATTAATACACTATATAAAAGACCTACTATAAGAACTTCTGATTTCATTTATCCAAATTTATATCAATCCACCTTTAGGGCATCTCACCAATCCATTCCAAAGGAATATTAATTGACCTATCCAAAACAATTGACTATATAAGTTTAACTCGAATTTAACCGTAATTCACCTACTAATTAGGTAGATTGAATTTATCATTTTGTTCAACATCAAAATGTAACATAAAAATTTAACAACTGTCTTGTCGCCTTCTCAATTTCATCTCAGTACTCCTACTAATCTGGCAGGATTTCCGACAGCCGTGGCCTGTGACGGAATTTCCTTCAGAACGACGGATCCTGCACCAATTTTTGCATTTTCCCCAACCTTAAGATTGCCCAAAACCTCAGTCCCTGCGCCTATCAGAACCCCATCTCCAATCTTGGGATGCCTGTCTCCCTGAACCTTCCCTGTCCCTCCCAACGTCACGTTATGCAAAATCGCAACATTATTTCCAACAACTGCAGTCTCTCCAATGACAACTCCAGTCCCATGATCAAATACTATTCCACGCCCAATCTTAGCTCCTGGATGAATGTCCACCGCAAATACTTCTGAAACTCGATTCTGAATAAATAGAGCCAGCACAGTTCTGCCCTGAATCCAGAAATTATGCGCCAGCCTATGAGCCTGGCAAGCTAGAAAGCCCTTGAAATTCAGAAGGCAATGAACATAACTCACACAGGCAGGATCACGCTCCCTCACGGCCTTCAGATCATCTCTAGCGGCACGCTGGATTTCACCATCTTCAACTAGTGCCTTCAAGAAAACAGCGTAAAGGGCTTCTCTTGATAGATTTGCACTGCACAACTTGCTAGCCAGATGATTCGCCAACGCGCTCTCTAACGAACCATGGGACAATATCGTAGAATTATAGAACTTGGACAAGATGGGCTCTTGTTTTATATCTAATTCTGCCTCCTGTCTTATTTTCAGCCATATGAGATCTTCACTCCAACCTTGAGGGCTGACTTTACAAGAATCCTTGAATTTATCGCTGGGCCTGCAGAGTCTAATGAACCTGCTGAAGGAATTAGTTATCAGGCAGCGGGAAGAATCAGCTGAGATATACATACTATGATTTGTTGAATTATTAATACATGCTGCCATGGCTTTCAAATGCAACTGCAGAATCAAAGAGGAAAAGAAAAGTTTGCTTAGAAAAGTTTAGCTCTTCTAGTGGTTGTGGAATCATGGATATTGCTTCAGTTATATAGAAGTGGGGATGAAATTAAAGTATTTTCTCTGGAAATAGAATGAAAGTCCATGGCAATTGCTTCTTGGTAAAATTTGAGCAATTTACTGATAAAATAATGTTTCTTGATAGTTCTTGAATCTGTTTGAAATTGAATTGCAGTAGCACTAATTGGAAACTTCCATGGAATGAGGCGCCACTATCAGAGTACTATTGTCAATTTAATTTTTCATGACTAAAATAATATTTTTATGAACATCACAGACGACGTCAATGAACTTCGAAAATTTGAAAATGACGTATGCTGTGACAATTTTCTTTTGGCATCTTTGGGGGCAAAGAAAAAGAAAGAGGTTAAAAAAATATTGTTGACTACCGAAAGTCTGCTGGTATTTCTTGAGGCTTACCCCAACAATAGTACCTATGGTAACACAGCAAACCACGCTTTCTCAACAAGCGTGTTGTTAGCCTGGCCCAACAGTCCGTCCTCTCTACAAATTTGAAGTCAAATATTCTCTTAAATTCCATCATTTTTCTTTTGGTTAATTGGCTTAAAATTCTCAAATTCAAATTTACTTTTGTGTTTAGTTCTCATTTAAATTTTCTTTGTGGGCATTCCCCATCAAAAACTTTCCTTTTGAATTTACTCCCCACTTAAGTGAAAAAAACAAAAAAGCCCCCACTTAAATTGAAAATAACAAGAAACATTTTTTCACCCACTCAAATATGTTTTCAGGTTTCACTCCCACGTTTTTTTCTTAACATCTTCAATCAAAGAACAAGCGCTATTTTTCTTCGGGTAAATTGCCAGCACCTCCCTTGAGATAAGTGAAATAGGCAAAAAAAAATCCTATGAAAAAAGAAATATACAAATAACTTCTTTGTATTATTGAAAATCATGCCAGAAGCACCCCTGAAAATATTTGTGCAACTCATGTGCAGTGCGTCCGACTAGGTGTGGAATTTTATGTGTAAAAAGATAATTTTACTCTCACTTATTAACCATTGGTTTTTTTCTAAAATATCAACAACTCGGATTAAATCTTATTATTTTAAAAAAAATTAAAAAATATATATAATATATTATTATATATAATATAATACGTATGTATAATATATATACATATATAATATTTATCTTTATCTTTTCCCACCCCACACCACTAACTGCCATGGCTGTCGGTAGCCAAGGGCAGCCAGTCATGCCAGTCGCTTGGCTCCCAAGAAAAACAAAAGATCAAGAAGTAAAAAAAAAAAAAAAAAAACAACTGTCGTGGCTGCCAGCAGCCACAGGTAGCCATTTTCCTACCATGGCAACTGGCCCCCGACAGTCAAATGACTGTCGGTGAAAACAAAAGAAAAAAAAAAGATCAATGGCCAAAACGGTCGCAAGGCTGCGAAGCTACCGTGGCCATTGGCCATGGTAGCCACTAACTGAATCTGGCCTAATCTAGCTAGATTCGACTAGTATGCAGCTGTCATGGCAGCCTGTTCAGGTTTGGGGATAGGGGGCGAGGGTTGGAAAGGAAAACAGTTAGGGCGGAGAGAGGGGGGCTTTGGGGTGCCTTATATTATATATACTACATATAATTTATTTATATGTATATGCATATTATATGTATGTACTTATAAACAAAAAATATATATGCATATATTTATAGACAAATTTATATACGTGTATATATTTTATATATAATTATAAATAAAAAATTTATTATATATTTTTATAAATATTAAATATTATTTAATATGTTATAAAATATTGTGTGTTAAAAATATATATTATAAGTTAATATATATTATATGTTAAAAATAAGTTATATATTATATTATAAAATATGTTATAATATTTTTATAAATATTAAATATTATTTAATTTAAAATGGATAAAAAATCATTAAAGATTGTTAAAAAAATAAGCAAAATAAAAATAAAAGTGATGTAAATTTTGATTTTACTTCGGGGCAATTCTATCTTTTTATTTTTTAATACTCAATGGGTATCAAACAAGAAGAGGGAGGGGGGGTGAGCATGATTTTGAATAACATAAGGAGCTTTTCTACTCATTTTCTTTTGATAGGGGGTATTATGCCCATTTCGTATATCATAGGGGGGTAAATTGCTATTTGCCCATTTTTCTTCCTCTTTTCTTCAATTTCAGAAATCGAAAACTTACATTAGTAATTGACAAGGCATTTTCGACTTCTTCTACTGCAACAAATTGCCTTCATCTCTGGTCTTCTTCTTTTGAGCAAATATTCTTCCATTCATTGTTTTACCCAAGTTAGAAGGGTTTGCATTTTTGCCCTCAATTCCAAGGCCTCTAAAGTAACTTCTGTAATTTATATTATTTTGGTACTCAAATAACAAAAGTATTTTCATATATTTCTTTTGCTTTCTCCTTGTTTTATCTTGGTTTTAATTATTCTAGACCCGATTTTGATATGCTTGATTCACACACAATTAGTCTCTTGTTTTATTAAAAAAGCCTCTAATGTTAGTTTTTTCATACTTGAATATTGCTAAATTATACTTCATTTGATATGTTTCGGTTATCAATTATCTAAACTTAATAATTATATAAATCATAAAAGGTATACTGTATATTAGTTGTTTGCAACTAAATTTTAGGGATATATCTAATTTATTATGTGCACAAAAGATATAAATCATGTTTAAGCATTTGTGGGACATTCATTCATGAAAACTCATTATTAATATAATTAGTATTATTTTCAAGTAATAGTAACAAAACTCGAACCTTGAGTATTTAACTTGTGAGTTACAGTACAGAAAAACCTCCAATTCAATATTGTGTGCAACTTTTTTGGGTACAAAAATTCAAATTTTCAATATTTAAATTGTGAGTTGTAATACACAAAATCTCCAATTTAATATTTTATGCAAATTTTTTGCTACCAAAATTCAAAATTTTAATATTTAAATTGTGAGTTATGGTATCAAAACCTCTAATCAGTATATATGTAGTTATGTATTTCTCTCTCATCTGTGGAAATAGTGGCTAGGAATCGCAAACCCGCGCATCAAACAAACAAAGGTAATGGAGACTTCGAGCTATATTCTTGGTGCTTTGCAGACTTGCTACATTCTGATACAATATGAGGATGGATTCCCAATATGAGAAGGGGAAAGACAACTTAGCTACTCAGAGAAAGCATGATTATGATCGCAAGTAGTTAGGTTGTGGTGGCCAAACCAAGTTTTATTTCCATAAGAAGGCAAAAATAATTTAGGGTCTAAGATTTTCTTAGATAGTAGATATTAGTCTTAGATATTGAGACTATAGCGTTTATTATAGTATTTAATAATCATGCAATGACCATATTAAAATAAATTCAACTTAATCTTTTATGTACTAAGAATGATACTATAAATCGAGAAAAATATACCATTTTTTTAGTTTTATGTACTTGATTTTTCAAGTTTTGTATTGAATTCACATTGTTCTGTACTTACTTGGTGTATTTTTGTACTTGCTTTTCCTCTGGTCGAATTTATGTAAATTTGATGGGTAAAACAATATAAAAGACCCTCTAATACAATAAAATTATGTTTTCTTCAAGTAATGGTTGTGATAGTACGTATGCAAATGATTGGTATACAAATACCCAAATCTAACACTTATGTTCTCATTTATACTAGTATAAACCATTGATTAATGAAGAAAATATATCCTTTCAACATCACCATCAAGAACCAATAAAACTCTCATGACTATATCAGTCATAGGACTAATAAATCATGTTTTAGTAATCATCAATGGCAAATTAAGAAAAATTCAACTTAATATCTAAAGTACTAAGAATGATATTGTAAATCAAGAAAAAAAGTACCATTTGTTTAGGTTTTTGTACTTGATTTTTCAAGTTATGTACTTAACTTGCCTCATTTTGTACTTATTTGCATATTTGCATATTCGCCTCATTATTGATGTAAAATTTCTTACTTATGAGTATGATTTAATGTATTTCAAGGAAGAATGATGATGTTCAGATGGTTATTATTTGGATGAATGGACTATTTTTTTATTTTATAAATTGGCATGATTGTTTTAGTATTTCTGACGTTTTTACTAAATAACATTTATAATTTGTGTATTTGGATGACTAGAATGGATGGTGTCTACAATTTATAGTATAATTTAGAAATTTATTTATAAATAGATACTGGTAAAGATATATATATGTTACATGTTAGCTCAAAATAAATACATAGGTAGTATAACTCAATACACATGAATGCAATTTTGAAGTACATAAACAAGCAAAATAAGTACCCAACATTGGAAAATCAAATACATAAATACAATTTTGGAGTACATAAATGCCTATACTGGGTACTTTTTCACAGATTTTCGGTATCATTCTCAGCATATAAGGGATCGAGTTCAATTCGACCTAATCTAGCCATTGTGTGATCATAAGACCATGGCTTATTAGCCCTAGGAGTCATATAGTCATGATAAGTTCATTAGTTTTCAATTGTGGTGTTAGGAGGATTCATTTAACTCGCGCATCAATTGTTTATACTACTCTAAATAAGAACACAAATGTTGGATGTATGTGTTTGAGTTCCCAACCATTTCAACATATACTATCATGACTATTTCTTCAACAAACCACAATTTTGTTGCGTTGGGATGTCTTATATGTTGTTTTATGCATTGAATTGAGCTTTATCTTGATATTTGAAAAAGCAAGTACATAAACATGAAAAATAAGTACGTAACATTGGCAAACTAAGTAGATAAATGCAATTTTGACTACATAACTGCCAATGATGGGCACTTTTTTGTGAATTTTCAGTATCATTCTTAGCACATAAGAGATCAAGTTCAATTTAGCCTAATCTAACCATTGTGTGATCATAAGACCATGACACATTAGCCCTAGGAGTCATATAGTCTTGATAGGTTCATTGGTTTTCAATAGTGGTGGTGGAAGAATTCATTTGGCTCATGCATTAATGGTTTATACTATTATGAATAAGAGCACATGTGGTTGGATATGTGTATTTGAGTTCCTAACCATTTCAATAAGTACTATCATGACCATTTCTTCAACAAACCATGATTTTTTGCCTTAGGATGTTTTATGTGTTGTTTCACCCATTCAATTAAGTCTTGTCTCAGCTTTTGGAAAAGCAAATATATAAATACGAAAAATAAGTACACAACATTGGCAAACTAAATACATAAACGTAATTTTGGAGTACATAATTGCCAATATTGGGCACTTTTTTGCTAATTTTGGGTACATTCTCAATACATGTGGGATTGAGTTCAATTCAATATAATCTAGCCATTGTGTGATAATAAGATCATGGCATATTAGCCCTATGAGTCATATAGTCATGATAGGTTCATTGATTTTTGATGGTGGTGTTGAGAGGATTCATTTAGCTCATGCATCAATGGTTTATACTACTCTAAATAAAAGCGCAAGTGGTTGGATATGTGTGTTTGAGTTCTAAACTATTTCAACAAATACTATCATAACCATTTCTTCAACAAACCATGACTTTATCTTGTTGGGGTGTTTTATGTATCGTTCCACGCATCAAATTGAGCTTTAATCTAGACCTTTGAAAAAAGCAAGTACATAAACACAACAAATAAATACACAACATTGGCTAATAAAGTACATAAATGTAGTTCTACAGTATATAATTGCCAGTATTGAGTACTTTTTTACCAATTTTCAATATGATTCTCAATACATAAGGGATCGAGTTCAATTCGACCTACTCTAGCCTTTGCGGGGTCATAAGACCATGGCGTGTCATTATCAACACATTAGGGATTTTTGGTACCATACATGAACGGTTTCACACTACTATGAATGAGAGCATAAATGATTAGATGTAGATGTTTGTGCTCCAAATCATTTCAACACGTGCGTATCCAAACCATTTATTCAATAAACTATGATTTTGTTGCGTTAAGTTTACTTATGTGTTGTTCTACATATTAGATTAAGCCTTATCTCCACCTTTTGTAAAGGTAAGTACATAAATACAAAAAATAAGTACACAGTATTTACAAATTAAGTATATAAATGCAATTTTGAAATACATAAATGCCTATATTGGGTACCTTTTGTGGATTTTCGCTATCATTCTCAGCACATAAAGGATCGAGTTTAATTTTGACCTAATCTGGTTATTGCATGATCATAAGATTTCAGCAACGTAATTATGGATTGTGGTCTTCATGATATTGGTTTTCATGGCTCCCCATTTACTTGGACTTCTAAAGGTGTTTGGGAGAGACTTGACAGAGCTCTCTTCTCCCCGCTCTGAATTTCATCTTTTCCAACCACTAAAGTTTCTCACCTTGCTAGGGCCCACTCGGATCATCATGCCCTACTTATTTCATTTGACACTTTCACTAATTCAACACCTTGCAGCTTTCGATTTCAGCACATGTGGACTCGGCACCAGGATTTTCTTGAGGAGGTGCGTCGCTGCTGGAACCGCCCTATCTATGGCCATGGTATGAACAGATTGTTTCTTAAACTTTTGAGACTTAAAAACTCTCTCAAGTTATGGAATTTTGGGACCTTTGGCAACCTATTCTCCAGGCTAGAGGATGCCAGAAACAAGGTCAGCTGTGCGGAGGACAACTATGATCTGGATCCTTCTACCCAGAACTTGATTGAGTTGAAACGTTGCAATGTGGTCCTTGCTAATGCCCTGGCAATGGAGGAGGACTTCTGGAGGCAGAAATCTACGTGCAAGTGGGTCAAGGAGGGTGAACAGAATACAGTCTTTTTCTACGCTCTGGTCAAGAAAAAGCACATTAAGGGGAAGATTTTCAAAATTCAAGACAACGGGGTGGAACTCACCTCCCCCGATGAGATTCGTGCATCCGCGGCCACATTTTTTGAAAATTTGCTGACGGGCCATGCGGGTATTCTGGATGAAAACTCTTTGGATTGCATCCCTAACATCCTTGGTGAACAAGAAGGCTCCATGCTCCTAAGTATGCTGTCGGCTGATGAGATCAAGGAGGCTGTTTTCAGTATTTGTCCGGATAGCACGGCTAGCCCTGATGGTTTTTGTGCTAAATTCTACCCTATCTCATGGGATATTATCCAGCACGATGTTGTGGTTGCGGTACAGGATTTCTTCCTGGGGTCGAAGGTGCCGAGGGGTTTCACGGCTACAACAATTACTCTCATCCCTAAAGTGGAATCACCTTGCACTTGGAAGGATTTTCGGCCAATTAGCCTTTGCAACACCTCCTGCAAAATTCTCTCAAAGGTGATGTGTAAACGGCTCGCTGGTCTTCTTCCCGATCTTATATCTCTCAACCAGATAGGTTTTGTCCAAAGCCGATTGATCTCCGATAATATTCTCCTTGCCCAAGAAATGGTCCATGGACTCAGCAAAAATAAAGATAACCTGATTCTGAAACTGGATCTCCATAAGGCTTATGATAGGGTTAATTGGGAGGTTCTCTTTGCTATTTTGGGATAATTTGGTTTTCCTCCACATTGGATTCATATGGTCCGTGGTCTCATCACGAATTATTGGTTTTCTGTCCTGGTTAATGGCGACCTGGCGGGTTTTTTCAAATCAGAAAGGGGCCTTCGGGAAGGTGATCCCCTATCTCCTACCCTTTTCATACTGTTTGCTGAGTTATGGTCGAGAGGCATCGATAAACTATTTAAACGGCATTCGTTGCTATTCTTTGACATGGAGCGGGGCATCCGGTTAAGCCACCTTGGGTACGCTGATGATGTGATTATCTTCACACGGACTAAGCGGGAAAACCTCCAAATTCTTAAGGGTTTCTTGTTGAAGTATGAGGAAACCACTGGTAAGCTCATTAGCACCTCCAAATGTGCTTTCCTTACGTACAAGGGGACAGGGACGATCACTACTAAAATCGAGGAGATCCTTGGCTTCCCCCAAGGGCATCTTCCGTTTTATTATCTAGGTGCTCCTCTTCACAAAGGGAACCAATCGTGGAACTTATACGAACCTTTGATTTCAAAGATCAAAAAGAAGTTTTTGAGCTGGAACTTCTCCAGACTTTCTTTAGGAGGCCGCCTCACTCTCATTAAAAGCACTCTTTCTTCGATCAGTACTTATATTTTGCAGGTGATGCAACCCCCTAAGAATGTTTTATTAATGCTGGAAAGAATCTTCAACCGTTTCTTCTGGGGAACCACTGAATCCCGAAGAAAGATACACTGGCGGACTTGGGAAGCTATGTGCTATCCCTTTGAGGAAGGAGGGCTTAATTGTAGAAGCCTTGCTGATACTTCTAAGGCTTTCTTATTAAACTGTGGTGGCGTTTTCGAACTCAGCCCTCCCTTTGGGCGGATTTTCTTAGGAAGAGATATTGCGGCTCGCAGCATCCTACTTTTGCCAAGGTAGTGCCACGGGATTCTTTTGTGTGGAAAAGACTTTGCTCTATTTGAGCTGAGGCTAATCGACATATCTTTTGGCTCCTCGATAAGGGGGACATCAGATTTTGGCACGACACTTGGTGTGGGGACAGACCCATAATCGAACAACTCCAATAGCACGAACAAATTGGCAATAAGTCGGTGCCGGTGTTTGAATTTTGGGAGAATGGCAATTGGTGCGCAGATGTGATCAAGCAAATGGTTCCTGATGAGCTTGCTCGGCACATTTGTTCACTCCCTATACATGATCACACTAAGGACACCCCTTACTGGAAATTATCCTCTAATGGCCGATTCTCGACCAGAAGGCTTGGAATTCTGTTAGACAAACTCGACCTCCGGTTCCTCTGGCTTGGGACTGCTGGAATTTAGCCCTCACCCCTACCATCTCTGTCTTCATGTGGCGCCTCTTGCGTAACTTGATCCCCACTGATAGTAAACTCCAAGAGAGAGGTTTCCCACTTGCTTCCAAATGTCAGTTTTGTAAGGAGATCAAAACCACTCAGCACCTTTTCGTCGACTGCCAGGTCATTGTTGAGGTTTGGAAACACTATGCCTCCTTGTTCAAGTTTACTATGCCGGACACTTGGAACATCATGATGATTCTAATTGCTTGGAAGAATAGTGCTCCCAGTGGTCAGAACTTACACATTAGAACAATTCTTCCAATGATCATTTGTTGGTTCATTTGGTGTTGTCGAAATGACAAAAAACACAAAGGCTTAAGTATCTCCACTCAACGGATCATTTGGCGTATCAACTACTACATCCACACGATCTGTAAGACCGGCAATGTTTGGGCTAAGAACTGGTCGGGGGATTTTTTGGTTGCCTCTATGTTTGAGGTTGACCTTTCTCCTAAGCTGACCAAAGAGTGTCAAGTTGTTCAATGAATTTACCCTCCTTCGGGCAGACTCAAGCTGAATACTGATGGTGCATCTAATGGCAATCCTGGAAGCGCAGGTGCTGGTGGGATTGTTCGTGATTCTTATAACAGGATTTTGTTTGCCTTTATGAAGCCACTTGGATATCAAAATAACACTTTTGCCGAGCTCTCAGCAATCTTGAAGGGGTTGGAACTATGTAATACAAGACATCTTAAGAATATCATTGTGGAGACGGATGCCCTGGTTGTGATTAATCTCATTACCGAAGCCAACTCAGTACATTGGACTTTGGCTAATCTGGTTAGACAGATCAACTTCCTTGCTCGAATCACTAAGGCTACTTTTCAACATATCTTCCGGGAAGGAAACGCCATTGCCGACGTACTTGCAAAGATTGCGTGTACAATTGCTCTCGAACAGATCCTGGATTATGTCAACCTTCCGCTACACATCTAGCAGCTTCACCGCATGGAAATGCTTGGCTACCCCTATTTTAGAATTCGTTAGAGGTCCCTAAACATGTAATTTCTATCAGTTAAAACTACATGTAATTTTTTGAGTGATTAATGAACAGGTAGGGGTCTATACCAAACCCCCCTCATGACACAAGCGGTTTTATCAAAAAAAAAAAAAAGATCATAAGACCATAGCATATCATTATCAACATATTAGGAATTTCTAAGACCATACATGAACAGTTTTATACTACTATAAATAAGAGCGCAAGTGGTTAGATGAAGGTGTTTATGTTCTAAACTATCTCAACACATGCGTATCCAAATCATTTCTTCAACAAACCATGATTTTATTGCATTTGGGTCACTTATGTGTTGTTTCACACACCGAATTGAACCTCATATCAACCTTTAGAAAAGCAAGTTCATAAACACAAAAAAAGTACACAATATATGTAAATTAAGTATATAAACGCAGTTCTGGAGTACATAAATACCTATACTAGGTACTTTTTCGCTGATTTTTAGTATCATTCTCAACACATAAGGCAATGAGTTTAATTCGGCCTAATCTGGTCATTACGTGATCATAAGGCCATGGTGTATCATTATCAACACATTAGAGATTTTCAGTATTATACATGAATAGTTCCACACTATTATAAATGAGCACGTAAGTGGTTGGGTATAAGTGTTTGTGTTCCAAACCATTTCTACATATGCGTATCCAAACTATTTCTTCAATAAACCATGATTTTGTTGCATTGGGGTATCTTTTGTGTTGTTTCACATATCAAATTAAACCTCATCTCAACCTTTGGGAAGCAAATACATAAACAAAAAAATAAGTACATAAAATTGGCAAACTAAGTACGTAACTACCAATATTGGGTATTTTTCTGATAAAATAAAAAATAAATTTAGATAATAGGCCCAATGTAAATCTTCCCAATAGTTAAAAAGAATACTTGTTCATGATTTCTTTCACATTAAAATGATAGTACAATATATCCATATTTTACGAAGTATACAACACAAATAATTCTATAAAAATTCTCTAATGAAAATGCAATATAGTACAAATGCTACACTTTAACATGTCCTCTGAACAAAGATGAATGTATAGCTACCGTAAGCACGTGTACATTGTCTATTTCTAATCCAATCTTCTTTTAAATCTTTGTCCTCTTTGCATCCTCTTTTTCCTAATTGAAAAGAAATCAAAGTAATGAAAATATTATTTAATAAGCAATGATAAATGGTAATAGAAGTATAAATATACAATAAAACTATAAACAAATCTATAGTTGTATCAAAAATTACCAAAAAATCATCAAAATTCATCTAGCCAGCAAACATTAGATATTGGACCAAAAATAAATACACACACATGCAGAGAGAGAGAGAGATAGAGAGAGATAGAGAGAGAGTGAAAGAGATGATACATATCTACATATATATACCTGATAGGTGGTATCGAATTTATTGTACATGAAGCAGGTGATGTGCTATTTTTTCCTACGAATTAATCCCCCAAAAACACCATTTTGTACTTTGCTAATAGCGAACCAATTTTGAGAATGGAGAAAAAAATAGAAAAAATAAAAAAAAAGATCTTACTGTTGTTCGCGAGATAGAAGAAATAATGAGGAGAGAGAAGGAATAATGTCGAATAAACAAAAAAAAAAAGAGAAAATGAGAGATTGGGGGCGGGGGGGTTGGTTGGTCAAAACAAGGGTAGTTAATTCAAAAGACAAAGTTGACTTGGAGAGTTGAAACTAAACAAAAGATGGATAGGGACTGAACACAAAAGTGAAAGTAGTTTTGGGGATTTATAAATAAGATGCCCTCTTTCTTTTCTTATGGAGAACCTGACTTATTTACCAATGAAGCAATGACGACAAATTAGTTATTACCTCATACTATAAAACATTAGTATTTTGAAAATTTTCACTTTTATCCTCATTTCACTTCTAATTTAGATTGATTTAGAACAATCATGCCATTGGCAAACCTCCAACTGAGCACAAAAACAAATTTAATAATATATTAGTGATAATATGAAATTTGTCGCTTAACATACATGAGTGATAAAAAGATTTACTTTATAACAATAATAACTTTCACAAATTTAAGAGTGACAAAAAATTATATTTAAATTGTAATTTTGACAGTCAAAATTTTATACAAATTGTTACAGCAATTTTTATTGTTACTAGGTTATTACTATATATGTTTCACTAATTGTCCATAATGACAATTAAAATATTATTTTTATCATTATTAAGCTATATTGTGATAAAATTAAAAAATACTATCATTTAAGACACTTTATTAGCTAGTGATAATTTTCACATTATTATTTAACATTTTGTTACTCATTTTTTATATTTTTTTAATAGTGCCATGAGACCAAGAGGCTTGTTCATCTTGAGATGCACTTTTGCTATATATTGCCTTGTGTCGCGACAAGATAGCAAGGTTTCAAGATAGAAATTTAGAGATGGATTATTCCGTCTCTGTTTCCAGCACTCATATACGAATTTAAATATGAAAATAAATTCTGTTTGAATTTAGTAAAATAAAATTAAACCAGAAAGGTGATAAAATAAAACATATTTGGAGATATAATTGTTTCCATCTCTAATCAATGAATTTTTTCAAAAAAAAAATACGTAAGACATGAGATGAAAATAATCGATAATTCATATGCGGATACTTGATTGAATAGAGATGATTTTTGGATTAAGATTCATTTTAAAAATCATTTTCATTTCATCTTTAATTTTATAAAAATAAAAAAATGTGTGACGTAGAAATGAATTTGAGATGAGGTTAATATTTTAATAACTTATTAGTTTTCTAGCAAACGGGAGGTTTTTAAAATATATATTGGAGTATCTTTGACATCCCTAAAGTAAACTTGCCCCTTGATATAGGATAGCCCAATAGGTCTAATTCAACAACCTATCGACTTCAGAGAAGGCTCCTAGGCCCACTTAACATACATAGGCCAACGGCGCTTTTGGACCCAGCTGGGCCGGGTCACTCAACCATAACCACCTGGTTGAGTAGATTTTTCTCGACTACACTTAGCGGGAGGCTTCAAGCCACTTTGCCCAGTCAACCATCCCTTTGGTCGACTACCTTATCTGTTCGATTGTTATCGACCAGAGTACTCACTCCAGTGCTTACTCATATTCTTGCCACATTTAATGTTCTGATAGGCAGCATGCCTCCACAATAATGGTGCATGCCACCCTAATACAGTCTCTATCACCAACCCTGCCACTAACTTTGGCAGAGAGGCGCACTACTAGAGTATTGTTCACCCTGGAAATCAGGAGATGATGCCACCTAGAATAGTACTAGTTTTGAAAATAACCAACAACCCCCAAATAAGGACAAGAGCCCTTTACACTTGATAAGGCATCTTAGATATATCATTTACCAAGAGAAGGTAATAAATACCTCATTGCCAGCCACACTTTAGATAATGTTATATGCACTACACGCTTCTACTCTTCTGTTTGATTACCTTATTTCGACTAGAACTAACTTGAGCGTCGGAGTGCCTTTGTCAGGGGCACCTCAACTAGTTTGACATTTGCTATTTGTTGAAAATCTCAAACCTTGAACAATATTGCTGTTAGATCATTCGACCTCCCTGATTGAATTAGCCCAAACACAATCCTATTTACTATATACAACTTTCAACCTCATCATTTTGGCGTCATCTGTGGAAACCTTGAGATTACAACTGAAAAAATGGTGAACACAAGAAGAGCCATATCTGAGAGGGAGGATAACAGGAGGTTCACATCTCTACCTCCCCCTCTGCCCCAGTAAGGGTCACATGCTCTAGGCCCCAGTGCTCCATAGGAGTAAGTGTAACATTGACCATGCCACAGCCGATGTAGTTGATAAGTGAACAAATCTCTGCTCAACTTTTTGCTACATTAAATAGGCACACCATTGTGCTAGCCCCAACTAACAGTGCCACTCCACAATCGCCTCCACCAAAAGAAAGGTCCCCTTGGGACAGCTGGGGTCACTAGGAATCTAGGCAGCCATCAGCTAGATGTGATGCCAATCCCAAATGCCCCCAGGGAGAGAGGGGGCATCCAAAGACAAGAAAGGAAATTGCTGACTCCGTAGACCACCATGTTCGACCTAATCAAGCCCTGCAACACGATAGGGGTTGAATGTTGTAGACGCGACTAGTTCAAAGAAGTGGAAGAATTTGTAGATCACACAGCCTAGCCAATTTAAGCCTCACAACGCGATAGAGCTGAGTGCGCGAGATCTTATTTTGATCAGAATGCCACCCAAGCTGATCAAGAGGAGTGGGAAAAAGTCTCCCACTAAGTACAACTGAACAGGTGCTTCGATGAGATCTCGAGGAAAAACACGAACAGGGAGCCCAATCCAGAGGGCTTCCAAAAGTCTCATTGAGAGAGAGGCTCTCCTTTTATCTAGAAGATTGTCGACGAGCACATTGCTGTCGATGCTAAAGTCCTAAATGGACTACCTAGATACGATGGCTCAATAGACCTTAATGAGCATTTGATGCATTTCAAACATATGATGTAGATGCACGGGTACAATGAGTACATCCACGCCAAGATGCTAGCGACCATTTTTCAAGGCATAGCACTCAATTAGTTTGTGAAGCTAGAGCCCCCGTCAGTATACTCATATGACCAGCTTTGTGATAAATTCTTGCATCAATTCGCCAACCAGAGAAAGGTGAAACGCTCCCACACCCACCTCTATATTGTCAAGTAAAATGAAGAGGAGTCTCTCCGTGACTTCGTTATGAGGTTCAACACAAAGGTCTTGAAGATAGACAACCCCATGATTGAGTTTTTGATCAACGTGTTGTTCTTGGGGCTCAGGCACAAAAAATGCACTAATACTTTAGTGCGAGAGAGCCCAAGGTCAATGAAGGAGCTACACAACCTGGCGAAGAGGTATATGACCTAATAGGAGATAAACAAGTTCAAGTTCGGATCCTTTGAGGTCAATAAAAAAAAGAGAAAGATGACCAGAAATACAGAGAAAGAGGTCGATCTCCTATAAAATGCTTCCACAACTACACCCCATTGAATATCCTAAAAAGAGAGGTACTATATGCCATCTAGCATGACAATCTCCTTAAGAAATTGAGAAAGTTGACGGAGACTGAAGCAATAAAAAAGTTAAAAAAATACTACCACTTTCATAAACAAAAGGGGCATGACACAGATGAATGCTTCAATCTCCAGAATGAAATCAAGAGGCTCATCAGATAAGGCTATCTCAAAAAATTTATGGTTGTTGATGCACAAGCCAAAGGGGGAAAAAGCGATCGGACTCCCCATAGAGAAAGGTCGGTTAGCCTAAGGAATGAGGATAAAGGAAAAAAACCTGCCCAAGAAGATTGCCCGCTCATTTGAGGAGTAATTGATATGATCGTGGGAGGTCCCACTGGGGAGACTCAAAATCAGTAAGGAGGCAAACTTAGAGGAGGTTGGAGTCCACGAAAACCTTGCCCATTGAAACAACGTTCCATCTATCAACGAGCACAAAGCCTATTTCTTTCATCGATAGCAACTTGACCCACCTCGAAAGAAAGAATATCAACCACAAAACTGATTGTCCCATAGTAGTCTCTATTAAGATTGCCAACTTTGAAGTGAGGAAAGTCGTAGTCGATAATAGCAGTTCAACCAACATCATTTTCCTCTCTACCCTAAAAAGAATGAACTTGGGGCAGCTAAAGTTTAGAGGGGTTAGAAATCATTTTGGAAGGGTCTATCAATCTATCAACGTCACTTGGGGAGGCGAACCAAAGAAAGACTCTAATGGTGAACTATCGAGTGGTTGACGCCCTATTTACTTATAATGTTCTAATTGGTCGACTAGCCCTAAATTATTTTCATGCCATTGTGCCGACCTACCACATGAAGATCAAATTCCCAACCCCAACAAACACAGGGGAACTGTTGTGTAACATGAAGTAAGCTTGGAGGTGTTACAATATTTCGATTGAGTCAGGCGAGCAAAAGATTCGACAGAAATTGAAGACTTTGGGGGATGCCTCTATAGCAGAACTTGAGGAGACCCAAGCTAATAAGAAGAAAAAATTAGAGTGTACCCGGGTGTAGCATGTCAGGGAATTCAAAACTATCGAGTTGGAATAAGAAAACCCTGATAAGACAACTCGGATCAGGACAGATATAGACCCCCACCTAGAATGCCTTATGGTCAATTTCTTGAGAAAAAATATTGACATATTTGCCTGGAAAACATCTGACCTCTAAGGAATCAACCCCAGCATGATCATGCACCACTTCAATGTCAACCTCTCATACAAATTGATCAAGCAAAAGACGAGGACATTCAATGCCAAGAGAACCCAGATCATCAAGGAAAAAATTTGAAAGCTCCTAGATGTAGGTTACATTATAGAAATTTAGTATCCATCTTAGCTTTGTAATGTTGTACTCATCCCAAAAAATGAGGGACAATGGCATATGTGTAACAATTTCACATATTTGAATAAAGCTTGCCCTAAAAATCTTTACCCCTTGCCTTAAATAGATTCACTAATAGACTTCACTACTGGTTGCGAGTTATTGAGTATGATGGATGCGTTTCAACGCTATCATCAAATATTCATGGCCCCAAAGGATAGGGATAAAACTTCTTTTATTGTTTCCAAAGGGGTCTATTGCTTTTTGGTCATGCCTTTTAGACTTAAAAAAGTTAGAGCAACTTTCCAAAGGTTGGTCAACTTCATGTTCAAGAACAAAATAGGCAAGTCAATAGAGGTGTATGTTAACGACATGATTGTGCAGACATAAAAGGCTCAAGACCATTTACTCGACCTCAATCACACTTTTACAATTTTTAGAGCATTTAGTTTAAAGCTAAATCCAAATAAGTGTACATTCGGGGTTTGAGGAGAAAATGTTTTAGGATATATGGTCAGTCAATGGGGCATTGAGACCAATCCACAGACGATTCAGGCCGTCTTGGACATTGCCCCCCTCAAACAGTCAAAGATGTGTAGTAGCTAGTCAAAATGATTATTGCCTTGGGCTGATTCATCGCAAGATTAGCAAACAAAAGCTTACCTTTCTTCAAAATTCTTAGGAATACTAAGAAGTTGAATTTTCAATGGAATGAATAGTGTGATCAGGTGCTTAACGAGTTAAAGCAATATTTTTCCTCACCCTCTATGCATGCAAAACTTAAACTTGGTGAAGTTCTTCAGATATATTTGGCAATTTTGGAGGCATCCATTAGCTCAGTCCTGGTGTCGATCAAAGATGGAAACCATCGACCAGTCTACTATTATAGTAAGTCACTTCAAGGGTCAGAGCATAACTACCTATAGATCGAGAAATTTATCGTAGCATTAGTCACCGCGGCTCAAAAGCTGCATCCATATTTCCAATCTTATGCTATAATAGTGCTGACCAACCAGCCGCTGAAGCAAGTGTTGTTGAAGCCAGACACATTTTGTAGGTTAACCAACTAGGCCATCGAATTGGAAGAATTTGACATTACCTTCCAATCGAGAACAACTATCAAAGCGTAGGTCTCGGCGGACTTCATCTTCGAATGAGTCGACCTGCCTAAGAAAAATTGCAAAGTCTCACTTGTTTGGACTTTACACGTCGATAGATCATTAACCACATCTAGAGGTGGAGCAGGATTGGCTCTCCATTTCCCAGCAGCAGAGAAGTATGATTTTGCAATAAAACTCGACTATACTATTACTAATAATAAGGTAAAATATGAGGCTCTCCTCACTAGAATGAGGATGGCACTCGATTTAGGCGTCGAGCACCTGATTGTGATCACAAACTCCTAACTAGTAGCAAAATAGGTTAGGGAAAACTTTGAGGCTAAGGATTCCACGATGAGCAAGTACCTAGCAGAGGTTAGAAAATTACAGCAATTATTCAAAAAGTTCACCCTCAGTCAGGTACCTCAATCTGAGAATGAATGTGTGGATGCCCTATCTAAATTTGCTAGCTCAACAAAGGGCATAAGAGATAAAACAATAACATTTTTGGTCATTGATAAGTCATCGATCAACCCACCCGAGGAGAACATAGTAGGGAGTATTGAGGAGACAGTCCCTTCATGGTAGGATCCAATCAAACTCTACTTGAGTCATAGCACAGTCCCTGAGGATAAGAATGAGGTTTGATGCCTTCGAGGATAAGCTACCAAGTTTGCACTTAACGAGCATGGCCAACTGTATAAGAGGTCAATCTCTAGATCGCCCCTAATGTGCCTAGATCCTAACCAGGCTCTCAAAGTATTGTAGGATATCCATGCAGGCATATGTGGGAATCATTTTGGAAAAAGATCTCTTGCACATAAAATAATTAGGTATGAATACTTTTGGCCAACGTTATTGAAAGACTTTGTAGATTTTGCTCAAAAATGTACATCTTACTAAGTTCTTTCGAACCTACTACATCAACTTGTTGTGCCCTTGGTCATGTTCAAATTGCTTGGTTGTTTGATCAGTAAGGGATCAATATTTTCGGCTCCCTACCAAAGTCAACAAGTCAGTGAAAGTTCATAATCGTAGCGGTAAAATATTTTACCAAATGGGTCGAAGTTAAGGTTATTCCAAAGATAACAGACACAGTCATCAAAAGTTTTATCTAGAAAAACATTATATGTCGTTTTGGCAGTTATCAAAAGTTTCATCTAAAAAAACATCATATGTCGTTTTGGCCTACCTAAGATCCTCATTTCAGATAATAGGACTTAGTTCCAGAGCAGAAGCACCAAAAGCTAGTGTGAAGCCTTGGAAATCACCTAGCACTTTACTTCGGTGGGTAATCCTCAAGCTAACAGCCAAATAGAGGTGACAAATAGAACGATCCTTGACTATTTGAAAACTAGGATACAGGATACTAGCTCAAATTGAGCAGACGACCTCCCAAGAGTGTTGTGGGCATACAAAATAACTCCCTAAACAATTATAGGTCACAGCCCTTACAGTCTGGTTTATAGGTCCAAGACAGTCATCCCCTCAGAACTCATTTAGCATACAGCTCGAGTTATTCACTTCCACGTGCTTAGAAACACATCAGAAAGAAAGCTCGACCTCGAGACTATCGATTAGCAAAGGCAAGAAGCCTACAATACTATGTAACATTACAGGTCAAAGATGGTAGAGAACTATAACAAAGAGGTCAAGCTGCACCAGTTTAAGGTCAGAGAGCTCATTCTCAAAAAGGTAAAAGTATCCAAGAATATTGACAAACTTGATCTAAAATGGGAGAGACCCTACACAGTTGTGAAGGTATCAAAGCATAACGCCTACAAACTTGCTAATATATATAGGTATGACCTCCCTCACTTATGGAACGCCATCAACTTAAAGAAATTCTACATAAGAAATTGCATTGTAATTGTCCTCATATTCTTTGATATGAATAAAGTTCATGCAACACTGCTACCATTTGTTTGCATTGTCATAGCCGTATCTACCTCGCACCATTCCAAGTCCCAAGTCAACCCCATAGTCGATGAATAAGTAGCGTCATGCTGCCACTCAAGATTCAAGTCAACCCCTTAGTCGATAAATAAGCAGTTTCACACTACCACTCAAGCCTCCTGTCAACCCAGTAGTAGAAAAAGAAGCAGCTTCACGCTGACCAATCAAACTTCGAGTCGACCCCATTGTTAACGCAAAAGCAACTTCACGCTGCCAAACTAAAGTTCTAAATTGACCACGCAGTTGACTCAAAATAGCTATACACTAAAAACTCAAGGTTTTTTAGCCCGAACTAAATAATCGACCATAAAATAAGTCGATCCACAAGTCAACCATAAAATAATGAAAATCAACTGTAAAGCTCAGCACACTTTGGAAAAACCATGCATATCTCTCAACACTGATAAAAAATTAATGACAAAGTTGTTGAATGTTGTGTTAAATTTTATGGATAACTAACATGGTTGTCAACTATCCACCCATACAATCATGACAGTAAAGTTGCATTCAACAAGAAACATGTGAAATTTATTTCATTTCATAGTAAAGAGATCAAAAAATATCTTTCATTAATTGAATAGTCATTTCAATGACATCTCTATTACAAAAAAAATAAGAAAAGAGAAAAAAAAAAAAGCAAAGAAAAGCAAAGCGACAGTAATAGCAGACAACTTACAAATCAAGTCTGGCTCGACCTAGCTTGGTCATTTTCCTGCCAGTCTTGATCAGGCTTCAACATTGTAGATGCGAGTAGCTAGATGGCTTGAGGTGGTCGAGAAGGCCCTGAGACGTCGCTCATGAAGTTAGTTGAGTGTAGCACATATTGCACGATGTCGACCTACTCCTCCCTTAGTTGGACGGTGAGGTCCTCAACGAAGGCAAATTCACTCACCAACTCTGTTAGCATGGCCTCGACCTCTGCCTATTTTTGTTAGGCTTTAGTCATTGGCTCAACAAGGGCATTGGTTGCGGTGTCCTTCTCCCCGACCCCATTAACCCTACCCTCATCAGATTCAGGGTAGAGCTGTAGCTTCTCATCTAAGGCAAGACTTATTCTACTTTTATCATTAGCTAGGAATGCATAACCCAGACACTCAAGCTACTTTACTACCTTATGGAATGCATTGTGAGCATTGTCGATGGACATGACTATGCTTACATCTTGAAAGGTCAAGCTCAGCATGAACTATTCCACCACCTCCCACCGCATTATGGGGAGTAGTCGAACCAAGGCTTCTTGAGCCTCCTCAAGTGTATCTGCGCGACCAGCAATCGACTAGAGGAGTTGCTCACCTGCATGTCTGAGTGAGCCTTTTTTAGCACAGAGTCCATTCGACTTCTCTCCTTAATTGCCTGTACCAGCTACTGATCTTTAGAGTTGAACTGCTCCCAAAGGTCAGCCACCTCCTTCGTCAGCTGGTCGACCCAAAGCTAGAAAGACTCAAGCTGAACCTTGAGGGTCTTTGTATCCCCTCCCCTTGCAGCTTCTCTCAATCAGCCAAGGCCAACTCTGACTGATAATACAAGTTATATCCCAACTGGCCCACCTAAAACACAGAGCGTCAGTGAACAATACAACTTTGTGGAACAAGAATTCGACAAGAAATAATTGACCTCACACTTACCAGATTACAATGGTAAGACAGAACCCTGAACGCTCCAACTTAACTCAGCTACATGAGTCTTTGTTAGCCTTTGGAAAAGAGCTCAATCGCTATCCACTTGAGGGTGTCGAGGCCTATCATCCCCGATTGTATGATAGAGGTTAAATTAGTAACCTCCATGGTGGGGTCGGGGCCGAAGCAAGGCAATTCCAACTAAGGTAGTTGAAATAGCACCACATTGCCACACTTGCCAAACAGGTCATAGCCTGTCACCGTCTTCGACTTATCTTTGTCACCCGCTGTCTTCTTAGGTGCCAACCCTCCCTGCTCGATCATTAGTCTTTTGCCTAACCCGTGAAGCTACTTTGAACTCACTTCTCCGATTGAACAGGTTGGGACTAGAGCGCCTGTTTGATTTGGGGCATAACGGGGGTTGTGGTCGATCAGGCCAATGGCACAATTTAGCAGTAGAGGCCTCTCATCAAGTAGCAACTCAATAGCACTTCTCATTTCTTTGCACTCGTGTTGCAGCTTTTGCTCGATTTTGAGCCATTACCTCTTCTCGATCTGCCAACAAAAGATAAAATAAATTGATTAAAATTGGGTAGAAAGAAATATGTGTTTGACACAATCGATGAATATCTCTACCTAGTTGACCATTAGTGGGCAAGTTGAGCTCGGTCAGTGATAGGCTAGCAAAAACCAGGCACCTCTCTTCAGCCAAATCGAGGTCTCCATATGCCTAAAATCGATCAGGTCCCGAATAAAGGTGTTGGGCCAACTAGGTGTTTGGTTCCCTGGTATTTCCACATGCCCCCTCCACCATCTCCTTGAGATGTTAAACTCTCCGGGCCCGTGGACATAAAGAAAGTGTTTCTTCCGCTCTTGGCCATACAAAGAGAAAAGGGCTACCAAGAACTTTCGATGCAGACGCGCCGTCAAGTAATTGAAGCCATACTTTTCTATACTACCTGACTTTTAGGACATTGGCAAATAGAATAAATTTAAAAAGTTTACAAAAGAGGCTGGCAGGTCGAACAGGTGCATCAACACAGCAAAATTGTATATTATGGTAAAATAGTTGGGGAGGAGCTGGGTTATACAGACCTCAAAGCCTATCAGGAGGTCGACTATGGTTGGTGCTAAGGGAAACCTAAGGCCACACCTAAATCCCTACTCAAATACCGTTATACGTCCCCTGGGAGATCGATGCATCCTACCTTGAGGCTCGAGCACTAAAAGTTCATACTCATCAAGAATATGGTACATCTCCCTAATTCAAACTAGGCCATCCAAGGATATTTTGGACACAATTTCACTATAGTAGTCTGGTGTGAATAATCAACTGCGCGATGTAGGTACTTCACGGGGGCTAGCCTCACCCCCAGAGGTAACCTTTTCAATGCTCAAGCTATCACTCGATGAACTATCAGAATATTCTCTTGCATATTCTCAAACGCACTATCAACCTTAGTTTCCCCCTAAAAATGGACACCCTCAGACCTAGTGTTTTTACTATTTGAAGCACTAGACATCTTTGTAAAGAAAAATGAAAGAAAGCACAAGCTAGCAGAAGAACTTATAATGGATAGCTTGAAAACATTAAATACAGAAAGGATTTAGAAAACTTTGAAAGCAAGAATTCGACTAGAGCGAATTTCAACAAAAGTGTAAAATAGGTCTCTTTACCCTTATATTTGTAGGCATTTGGACGCAAGAACCTAAGCGGCAGTAATAATTACACTGCAGCTTTTTGGCACTTTGTATCCCGTGATATAATTGATGCATTAAATGCACAAAACCTCTAGAAACCCTGGTCAAGAATTCAAAAATCCAAGTCGATTATTCAAAAACCCTAATTGAGAGCTCAAAACTCTGGTCAAATGTGCATAATCATCAAAAACCATCATAACCGCTGCTCAGTTATCTACTCCTTGCTCTTTCTTGTCAACAAGTTCGATCAGAACCGTGAGTGAAGAGGGACTCATGATATGGGATAGCCCAATAGGCCCAACCTAACTAGCTACGACCTCATAAAGGGCTCCTAAGCCCTTAACATGCATAGCCCAATGGTGCTTTTGGACCTAACTGGGCCGGGCCACTCCACCATAATCGCCTGGTCGAGTAGATTGTTCTCAACCACACTTAGTGGAAGGCTTCAAGCTACTTTGCCTAGTCAGTCATCTCTCTGGTCGACCACCTTGTCTGTTCGATTGTTATCTAGTAGAGTGCTCACTCCGGCGCTGACTTATATCCTTACTACATTTAATGCTCTCATGGGCGGCATGCCTCCACATTAATGGCGCGTGCCACCCTAATACCAACCCTGTCACCAACTTTGGCAGAGAGGCACACCATTAGAGTACTGTTCACCCTGGAAACTAGGGGATGATACCATTTGGAATAGTATTAGGATTGAAAATGACCAACAACTCCCAGATAAAGACAAGAGCCCTCTACACTTAATAGGGGCATCTTAAACATATCATCTACCAAGAGAAAGCTATAAATACCTCATTGTGAGTCACACTCTAGGTAATGTCATATAAACTGCATGCTCCTATTCTTCTATTCTATTACTTTATTTCTATTAGAATTACCTCTAAGTATCAGAGTGCCTTCGTCGAGTACACCTCAGCTAGTTTGACGTTTGCTATTTGTTGCAGATCTCAAACCTCAAAAAATATTGATATTGGATCATTCGACTTTCCTGATCGAATTAACCCAAACACAACCGTATTCACTATATACGACTTTCATCCTCATCACCTCTAAATATTAAAACTGTCGTGCTCTTTCTTTAACCATAGTAAGCAACTGCCCAACTAAAGCCAGCTGCCATAGTAATCTTCACAATCTAGTGGAGAACGTAGGAAAGTTATGACCATAATTGTGGTCAATTTACAATTTAGACTAGAATTTAGGATAATATAAAATTAAAACTAAAATTTTTAAAAAATTAGAAAAAAAGATATGGGTTATTCGGAAAGCACAATCAATGCCACGTAAGCAATCACCAATACTAACTGTATTTTTTGGTGACTCGTATCTTTTTCCTTTTAATTTTTTAAGAGTTTTAATCTTAGTTTTGTACTACTCCAATTTTCAATACCATGTTGTGAATTGACCATAAGTATAGTTTTATTTTTGCAATTTATCCAAATAATGTACTAACCTTATTAGAACTTTGTTCTTTAATACCTGTATACAATATTGAATTTTATTTATGTGGCCGGCCAATTTTCTGGAGTTTATGACCATCCCTGCAGTTTTGAATGAGTTCAAACAAATTTAGAGAGTATTCTCATCATTGCTAAGAGCACGTTGTGTTTATACGTCTCTAAATTTAGAGATTCCTTCTTTAAATTAGAAATGCGGCTTTTGGCCATCAGTTCATACACGAACTCGTCTTATTTCTAATCTCGTATCCTATATTGTCTTCTTGATAGGATTGTACTGGAATAATCTCGTGCGAAATATTTTTGGAAGGTGGATATTTGCTAGGTCATCTATATTTTTTATATTGCATTGTCGGCTTGATCATCTGGAATATTTTAAGCCCCATACAATGAACCACGCCAGATCCCCAGATTTTTCCATTATGCAAATTCATTGTCGTAATGAAAATTGAACCCATCATAACCAACGCGTAATTAAAAATCCTTAATCTGTTACTAGTTTATGAAATACCTACTTGGGGACGAGACAATCATCATACTTAATTTCATTTAAGTTTCAAGCTTATATATAAATAACTGTGATTTTCCAAAGTAAGATCGCGATTCGTGGATCTTTGAGTAGGTCAACAATAAATTGGAGTTGCAGATAATTGCTCCCATACAAAGATTTTTGACACAACTCCTAATTACGTTCATCTCATATGACAAATAGAAGAAATTACAGAAACAAAGATCTACAAACCCCAGAAGATGTTTTTGAAACAAGTTTAGAAATCATCCTTAGCCAAGATTGGGGGTTTCCATTCTAGTAAAAAGCAGCAGAGTCACACACAGAAAACAAGAACAGCTACCACATATCAACAAGCAAAAGAAATAAAGAGCATAAGAAAAAGAGCTACCTCATAATTATACAGTTCTATTAAGCTCACAATAAATTAAAAGTTCAAGACCACTATAGTTTTTCTTTATTCTCTCGCTCTCTCTTTCTTTCTTGGGGGATAGGGGGACTGGGGATAGAATAGACAAGTATAATAGTTTTCACACAACCAGGCCAAAAGAACACACTGACGGCGGCAGGAGCTACAAAGCCAATAAATGTATTACTTACACTGCAGTTGAGACTTTCTACAGCTTCACAGTTGCAGGCTGGCCAACAGAACTTATCTGGCAAGCTGTTTTGCCCGTTTTACCGTTATTGTCAACGTTACCTGAACTTTTACGACTCCAGTCTTCATTTTCCTTTATCTTGAGTAGTTGCTTTAAGTGCAGTTCTTCCACAGCTTTCTTGTTGCCTGGAGTAGATGAATTCGGTAACTGCAATTTGACATTTTGCGATCCTCCAACTTTCAAAGAATTGGGAGCTTTGCTATTTGCTTGCTCAGAGCTATTAGCCTGCAGGGGCAAACTTGGGAGTCCTACTGGTTTTGGTGTAGGGTTGAGTGATGAAGATAAGAAAGAAAGAACATTGGGCTTTGCCTTTATGTCCGCCCATTTGTTGTCAATCCAATCTTTAGAAACTCTAATGTCTTTCCTTGCGACAGTCAAGAACTTATTCTCACCTGCCATTAATGATAACTAGATCAAATCCTCGAGAACATTTTGGACGCTAATCCTTGCCGAGGTTGATAAAGTTTCCCATTGTTAGTTAGATTCAGACAATACGAAAGGAGAATCTAACTTTGCATATGTTATTACATACCGGGGAAGTAAACTTGCAGGTTACTTTCTGCAGATGTGTCCAATCCAATTACAACACCTTCCCACCAGCCATCGCACCACCATGCATCAACTGCTGTTCCAACCTCAAACCTAAAGTCAGAAGAATCCCAATGAGGCCAAGGCCTGACCGTAAGGCGGCCAGCACATCTCATACCAAATTTATCGGGAGCCGCTACTCTGGATGCCGGCACCCATTCCTGTACAAAATGCAAAATACTTAATTGAGAGTTTTATACAAACATGTGAAGGTATTTATCAATAAAAGTATATATATATATATATATATATTTCTATAAATAGTGCAATTTGTTACTGTCTTTGTTAGCATATAATGGTGATTTCTTGTCATAATACCAAATGATAAGTTGCATCCTTCTCTTGGTGTATCTTTGAATTGGACTTTAAATTGACTTCCAAATAGAGAGAGAAGAAAATAATAATAATAGTAATACCATGCAAAGTTTATATACCTCCAGTTTCCCAGGTCCATCAACGTCAAGTACATCATAGTATTGAACCTTCAGACGCTTTTCTGATGAACGCAAAATCTTGCACCTGAACCAGCAGCCTCGCATGCCGCTGTCCTGAGAAAGAAGCTCAATATCTTCATTGACTGTGGACGGCAATTGGGTCTGTGTGCTCAGCTTATTATCAACAAGCCCCTTCCTTGACAGTTTGATTTTCAATCTCTGACGAGTTGATTCACATTTCGCTACTTGATTGAGATTGAATTTGGGACCAGCACGCCGACTATAGACAGCTTGACCCAGTCCGAAATTCTTATTTCTATTGGAACCTTGGGTTGAAGGATCCTGAGGACCATGGCCTTCTCGTCCTCCACTTGAATTTTGGCCCTTGTTGCTTGGCTGGGGGAGATGGTATTTCAGAGAGTATAGAATAGGTTGCTGAGAGTACCCACGTAATTTACTTAAACTGAAGGAGTGAAAGCTGTTGTTTTTGAATGCTCTATGGCACACAAAACTTTTAAATGACAAACTTTGCGGAAGAAGGTCATCACATTTCTTGAAATCACAAGGAGTCAAAACTGCAGCTAGACCATCAATGAGTTCTGCACTGATCTCTTGCTCAGTGGATGTGACAAAAACTTCTCTAGATTGGGGGTATAGCTTAGGAAACCGAGCCTCAATGTCCTCACGGAGGATAAACAATCGTACTCTGACCATTTTCTCCCCCTGCTGATCTTCATATAAATCTTCCACATAACCAAGTTGTCCTTTTCTTTCTCCATCCATGATCCATACAAAGGAATATACCTGAAAGATCATACAAGGATTGTGAGAACAGTTACCAAATGCAAGATTGGCAGCATTTTTGAGACTCACAGGTATGGTAGTTCCATGTCTGCAAAAAGCTGGATAATGCTTCAGCTGCTTGTTGCATATCCAAGCATCACCTGACCAGATAATTTCTGAATTTTGTGCTACTGATAGTCCGGACCCTTGAGTCTGGAATTAAAATCTTCTGTGAGTAATCCAATGCTATCAGAAAATAGAAGGACCAGGAGAAATAACGAGAACTACCTCCTCATCAAGGGGATTTGTACGCTTGGAGAAAGGAGTCATCAAGGACATAAGATATTTCAGATGTGGTTTTGCATCAATTATTTGCTTATCTGCCAGAAAATTAGCCGAAAGAAATGTTAGAATATTACAGTTGAGTTCACAAGCTGGATTTCAAAATATTGCCAAATCAGTTCACAGCATAGATGACTCAAAGGCAAAGCACAGAAATACGAGTTTAATATACCTAGAGAATTAATTTCTAAAAACTTGACAGATGACGTGGTGTATGATAAAGATCATGAGACAGTTTTAAGCATTAGAAGAAACAGCATTCAAAACCATAAAAATAGGCAAACTGAAAACATATTTGAGCCAATAAAGTCAGCATGATTGCAGAGAAAAACACACAACATATGTTTCATCTATATGCGGTACTAAATTTAATGGAGCTACTAATCATATGTACAAGTCACCCTAACACGTCACACAAATCCTTTCCCGCCCTCCCCCCTCCTTTGCACGTGCAAATGCACAGCTACCTACCAAGTACATGCATATATAGTCATACATATGTATATATAGGAACAGCTAAATAATACTGTATGGACAAGAAACATTAGAGTGTGCATCCTAGTATTAGTAAAATGAAATTTTAGAGATTATGCATCAGCATCACCTATAAAATGGCACTTAGGAGATTAAGCATCAAGACCTTCTATCTTAAAATGGAACATTTTAACTTTATTTAGTAATCTATTTATTGAAAAGATGCAACCCTTAATTTACAATCTCTTATCTGGACTAATGTCAGCATAACCATCAAAGGCCAAATCACATAAAATCTTTTCGTACGATTGATTTAAACATTCTTGAGTAGCTCATCAATAATACCCTGAGTGAACTACCAATTGACTCAGATGTTGAAATGCAAATTCAAGAAGATACGCATGATCATTAAACCACAATGGAGCATGTCCTATTTTCATCATCAAAAAGGCTGAATTTATCAATTCTCTAACAAAGGAAAGTCTAGTGACAAAATAGGCAGAATCAAAAGGAGATAGAAAAAGTTTTACTTGAATGATGTGAAAAGAAGTTACTCTATTAAAATAGCTCCGATAGTAAAAAGCTCAAGCATCTACATGGTTACCTTGACCTCAATCTGGAATGAGGCGAGGACTCCAAAACTCTTGAAGAGGAAGTTGTTTGCATAGAATAGAGAGGGAAAATGTTTAAAGAGAAGAAACCCCATTTTAATGCTGTGGAACATTAAATTAGTGCTACCTCATGATGACGTGAAGACATACACGTGCATGAATTTGATTCATTTCAAGATAAGCGCCTCCTGAAAGTTTTAAATTTTCCAACAACTTACAGGTTCTCATAATAAATTTCAAAAATAGACATCGATTCCTATCTGGCCATTTACTGCATAAGCCTCATCCAAGCCGAGGTCAACGAAGCCACGGTTGGGGAGATAAAACACTGGGAAAGACATGTCTGAAGGAGATACACACAATATAATCGACATCAGAAAATTAGCAGTGGAAGAATTGAAGCAAGATTTTGCAATATCTAGAGTAATCCTATGCATGTTGAGTAGCACATCTTACAATTTCAAGAGACTTCCTGCAATAGCTATGTTATCTGCCATAGAAGGTTTAGCATCAGCTTCAGGAATTCTGCTTCAGGTAAACCTCATGGACGTAAATTCACATTATAGCATTCTCTTTCACAAGTTGGTAGTTTTATAAGGTTCTATAGGCTAAAAACATATACGCTGCTTTAACTAGGACGATAGTGGGATACTATTCATTCAGCGTAAAGGATAGAGTTTTCTCATTTGCTCCTGTAAATGGTCGACTGTTTTAGTACAGAACAATTCCATAACCCTTCAAAACAAATTGAAACCTTATAAATATTGCTGTCACGGGAGGACAAGTAGGGCTCTGCGCAAAGCTGCGTCCCTAGTCTGCTTACAAATAGATGCAACAAAGATTATATTCACAGAAGCCACCAGATAAAATCATTAAAAATAGGATAAGATTATCTTAAAGTTTACATTGGTAGGCATCCTGATCTTAACAATTTTCAGGCATGAACGCATGTCAACTGCCTTTAGTTTCAAAATTCCCTGTCTCTAATATTTCTAGACAATATCCGTTATCTCACTTTCTTATTATCTAAGTGCTCTTACCCAAATTTTCCTGCTTAAATAATTTTTTCATATATGTAAAGTAAACAGGCCCATCCATCGGTCTGTCTTCTTTCATGGGCAGACTTTGGGTTCAATATTTCCTTTTCATATGTAGAGGGCTGAAAGTGCACAAGGATGATAATATTTGTGCTCTCAACGGTTTCATTAAGTTATACACGAGATTGAACAACGATATTAGAGAAAAAGTAAAAAAACAAGAAAAGTAGCTAAAACACATATAGAAAGAACCAGCCATCAACTGTTTCCTGCAATATGCATTTCAATAATGCACAATAGTTTGTGGGAAATTAAATTAAAAATTAAAAAGAAAGAGGAAATTAAATTAGAAACCAAAAAGGACACACACAAAAAAAATAAAATAAAATAAAATAAAGCACAGCAACTTCAATAAAAGAACAACCTATGGTATCTCAATAGAATCATTAGACAAAGATCATGGAGTTAATTATGCCGCTAAGAAGTCAACATGCCATGAAGGTGCTCTGAACGGTGTTTTCCTAGGTGAAATGGTAAAAATACATCATAAGGAGAGAATATCAGTTTTACACATCATATAGCATATAGTTTGGTGCTTACAACTAACATAACGTAATAGATATTGGCCAGCTATTTCAAATACACCAGAATCAACAGCACCGGCTAGGCTATTGTGTAAAAAAGGAATTGGTCCATCCATCTCAATCTCGTACATGACCAAGAAGAACAACTTTAAAACAACAGCATGAGTTGATTTCTTGTTGTAGATTGACACAAGATATTTTCTAATGCATCTGAGATCAAAGCTGATTACCTACTTAGACATATTAACTCCTCAAAGATTGATTGGAGATAAAATATAGTTGTAATCAAATCTTCCAGGTTAGGTTTAAAAGGTAAATCTCTACAAAGTTTTGAATGTTATTTCGGATATTTTCCAGAAGAATTCTTGAAAAGCAGATTTTAGGTGTGTTCACACTGTTGTCTGAGTAAAGCTAGATTAAGAAAACTCTTCATTACTATCTTCTCCAAATTTGTGGTCAAAACAGGGAAAGAGTGAACATCTTCGTTATTGAGGTTTACATAAAACATTGGTAAACAAAACCTCCTAATTGAAAAATTGACAGTTGCTAAGCACTGGAAAGCGTGATAGACATACTATAGAGAATATAGAATAGTTCTGTTTAAATAATTACAAAGATGAATAGATAGTCAAAGGGGGAAATGCAAAGAATGTTCCAACAGAAATCTGCATTGAAGTAAATAGAAGATCAGCAATAACCTGAACTAGGATAATAGAGATAACTGAATTTAGTGATTTTGGTATGGGATAATAGGAAAGAGTTCTACAAAACTCGTATGCCTGACTCAAGAACTTACCAAAGCTAAAGTGAACTTCATTGTGCAACTCATTTATTTTATTGCTTACTGTCAGGTTGAATAACATGCTGTATTATTTATGTTAATCAAGTTATTACTTAAACAGCTAACATGCTAATACTGCAAGAGATGCTCAATGACATCGAGAAACTTATTAACAATTATATGACTTAAGTGCAGAAATTATATAAAAGAGTGTGTCAAAAATGAGAAGACAATGCCTAATGAACTTATAAAGGAAACAACAATGTGAAAATCTAGCTTGATGATCTTGAAGGAGTTTTGAAAAATCCCGATTCTCCCATAGAAACATATGACATCTCTAGGGCATGTTGTGGCCAATCATGATAAAACAAAACAATAAACTAGCAAATGTGACAACCACGTCTTTTAATACATAAACCATCAACACCGCTATATTTAACAACAATGAAATCTGATCCAAGAAAATGCCGCAAGAAAGCAAGAAATGTTGTAGCTTTTGAGCGTCTGACAGGTTGCAGGAGTTTCATAGGCATCCCAAAAGTGTAAAACACAGCATTCTTCCCTTTCCATTCCTCTGGAAAGGTAGTGAGTAAATGATAGAGACAAACTCAGGGAAATAGCCATCAGTAGGAATTGTAATACAAGCTCTAACTATTTCATTGTCCTATATATTCAGTACATAAAAAGATTACTTGTCTACTGATCAACCATCACTCATACAGACTGGCACACTGAGCCACTTACTTGAAGAGAGAATTTATCAAACTAATCTAGAATTGGGCACACACTAAGTCAATAATTGGACCGAGCTGTTGAGAGAGATATAGTACTTTGGCTAGAATTAGAAAACAAAATAGATTCCAAGGGCATGACATAAGAAAGAATGATCAAACACATTTCCCTGCAGAGTGCTCATCTCAGAACTGATTATCCAATTGATCCTTAGTTTGAAATTATCATCTGAACATTGTGTCAGTCTATCAAGAAAGTAATCTACAATCCATAAAAACAGCTCAAATTATATATACATTTACCCCTGCAAAATAATTAATTTCAGAGAATCAAACCATGAAAATTCTGCAGGAGCAATACATACTCGAATCAGCAAAGATTGGGCCGCTTTCTTTGGCTACTGATGCAAGAAACTCCACGACATCTTTTCTTGCTTTCCATCTTGTTCTAGCATCAACCGAACTTGTGGACCCGAAGACACGTAAGAAGTCCTCTGTGGCAGAATACATCATATGTCTTAGACTCCTCTCAATCCCCACCACAGCAAGGAAAGAATTCCCAGTGCTGTCCTTTAAGATATAGTGAACAATGCGATTTCTCTGCTCTTGCGAAATCACACGCTCTTCCCACGCCCTCAACACCTGATCGTCAGACATCCTAATCAAGCAAGAAGATAATGAAGGAGTAAGTGTTGTAAACAAAACATGCATTTCACCATTGACCCCTTTTTTAATGAAATAACCGATTCAGAACATGACCAACCAGAATTATTGCAAAATCCTATATAATCAAAAAGATAAAGCTCAAAGAAAGATACAAGGATTAAGAAAAAAAAGAACAACCTTGGTATTCCTGAAATAAACAAAAAGATCCTATCTTTGCACAAAAAAAAAAAAAAATGGGTTTCACTAGTTTTAACCAAGTTTATTCAACACACATTCCATATACAAATGGTTACACAAACCAGATACGAAAACCCGGAAATCTCCACTGATCAAACAAACACACAGACTCCGAAGAACCTTATCGGCTATGATGCAAGAACTCCAAGAATGACAAAGTAAAGAGAACCAAAACAAGAGTGCAGATAAACACAGAGGAATACTAATTCTAAACCGACCTCAGAAAAGCAGGTGGGATTGAGTTCATCGCGGAGAAAGAGACAGAAGTTTAGTAGGACGTTTGGTGGCAGCTTTTGGCGGTTAAGGGTATATGAAAGAGTAACGGAAGAGAGTATACTTAAATATGAGAGAGAGCAGAGGACACAAGACAAAGATGTCGTTGGGGGGCATAGCCAGAGCCCAAGTGCCTTCACTTGTTAATATTCATTGCTGTGGGTTTACTCATAATTTTTTGTAGTAGCTTTCCAATTTTCATGTTATTTCCCCTCTTTCCGCTTCGGCCGAATCGGCTCCTCTTTATCTTCCTTAAAAATAATTTCTACAGAAAAATTGAAGAATAATGGAAAAGGAGGCACGGGGATTTCAAATTTACACTCTTTTTGTTTTCCTTTCTAAATATAAAAATGATTAATATAATTATTATTACATCAGGATATTAATAATTAATGAATAGAGATTAACATAAAATTTATGATCCTGTTAATTAAACGATATAGGATTGTCCTAAGAAAAGCGAGATTATAACGGATTGTGAGGAGACAGAATCGGC
>JACGDI010005779.1:282967-301910 GCA_014898725.1 Jacaranda copaia
TACTTTATTCATATAATATCTTTTAACTTGATATTAGTATATAAAATATTATCAATGTAGTCACTTAATTCGTTGTAAGTAAGAATAATAAATGTAGTGATAATGAATTTAAATATTTAAAATATAAAAATAAATTATGAGCTTTCTATTATATATGTTTGAGCTCAAGCTTAATTCAACATAAAATTTTAAATTTCATTAGTTCAAATTTAAATCGAGCATAGTTATTCAAACTAACTCGCAAAGCTTACGGGCCTTAACTCAATTTATTTGTGCATTTGGAGGGTGTTTGAGTGAGCTTATAAGCTTTTTAAAATATTTTCTAAGAAATTCATGAGTTTATAAAATGTTAGAAAGTGGGTGGTAATTTTTTTAGGAAAAGAGTGCATAAGTTTCTAAAATAAAACATTAAGATCTTATAAATCCTTTTGAAAAAGATAATCAAATACTAATTTATGTTTAAACTTTTAACAAACTCATTTAAATTTAACCATCATGAATTCGCTGACGAGTTTCATTTCCACCATTCCTACTCCCAATCACTATTATCCATCTTTTATAAGGTTAACTGCAGAAGAGAATGAACAATTAATTAAATTCTCTAGCTCTAAAATTAGTCTTTTCAAATATTATTATTTACACATGCGCACACATTTAAAATTCATTTAAGATCAAATATCATACCTTAAATGTCATACAAATAAGTATACCCCTCAATCAATTGATCGGTGGCAGTGACAACACATTACAAGAAAAAGAAAATTAATGGCAAAATAGTAAGTGATAGTAGAAAAATCAATTTACCAATTATACTTATTAAATGACAAAAAAATTTATTTGTGTACTTTAATAATTTTTACAAATATAATATTAACAAGATTAAGTTAAGGCTGCACAATTAGTGATACTCTTATATTGACAACCTATTTGCAATGAAAATTTTGTGATAAATTATAGTAATAATTTTCATTGTCACTATAGGTATACCGTTGATTGTTAATCCTAACAATTTAAAACATTAGCTCTTGTTACTATATATTTAGGCAAAATGTGGCAAAATAAAAAATACTACCCCCCTCAGAAATATCACCAATGATAAAAAAGGAAACATTATGGCTTAATATATGTCATTATCGATAATTTTTATATTTTCACTCATTTGTCTGTCATTAATATTATAATTTTTTGTAGAGACATTAACATTCAATAATTAAAAGTTAGGTAGATAACAATAACAAAATTGTATTTTATTGCTTTCAAATTAGTCGGAAACAAGTAGGAATGATTATTGTCCTAGTCTAATATTTTTCATACGTTATATTATTTTTTGCATCACATTTAGACATATTTTATGAGTTTGTTAATGTGTAGTAGGTTGCAATAGTTTTATGTTCCTTTTTCTAATATTTTTAAATATATATGATTATTATTATTATTATTATTATTATTTACATACATTCATGCGCACTAAAAATTCATCACAATTCAAAACTCGTACCTCACATGTATATGTATAAAGGCATTGATATAATTAAATTACCTAACCACTTATTTACACATATATATGGTTTTCCTGCATGTTTAATCATATTTGATAAATTTACAAATATATAGCATGAATTTTTACCATTGTAATTTTCTGAGGATCATAAAGTAACCTAGACTTACCGATCATTAAACAAAATTATTTGGTGCAAGTAATACTTTGTTATCTTTATGAAAAGACATCCATGAATGTCCTTGCTCTGGATTTCATTGATTTAATTAAACAGATACGAGTTACTTATGGAAGAACAAAATTTTATGACTGAGAACCATTTGGTGGAAAGAAATCATTGTGCAAAAGAAAATAATTTGCTAGGCTATGTTTAGTTCATTTTAAAATATTTATACTATTAATGAAACACTCATTTTTTTTATATTTTTTTTTATATTTTTTTGAATGATTTTTCTAAAATGCTTTTAATTCTTTCTTTTTTATTTTTTTATTTCTAATAACTAGAAGGTATAAAATAACTATCAATAATTACTCACCTATTTTATGCCCACTATTGCAATTCTATCATAACTTTTTAATTTTAATTTATGAAAAAATAAATATTTATTAATATTATCAAAACAAAATCACATTATATAAACCGTAGATAAATATTGTTGTCATATAAATTAAAAATATTATGAAAATTTTAGCACATATATTGAATATGCCAAATCACTAACTTAATTAGGATAATATTGGAGCAAAAGGCTGAAGAGCTGCGTGTCTAGTTTTATTTTTAGGGGATGTGTTTCAATTCAAAATTTTATTTTATGTAAGTATTTTATTTGATCAATGGTGTTACATCAAATTTTTATATTATCCTGTGTTATTATACTACTTATTATGGTATTATTAAAATAGGATGTACAATCATCCAAACTAAGAATTGCTATTTATACTAAAACAATAAATAAAAAAATATATTTAATTTATGTAATGATTTAAAATTATTTTCAACTTCTTAAAAAAATTAGAGAAAAGAAACTTTATTTTCAAGGGGAAAAAAATAACAATTTGATAAAACAACGAAACATAACCCAAACAATGTCCCAACTAAAATTGTAAGCCCCAATCCAAACAGGCAACAGCCACTATGACTAGATTCCTGAGAATTTACAGAGAAAGCCCAATGCTGCACAAAGAAGTAAAGAATGGCTTACGTGTTAATTACAAAACTCAAACCCTAATTTAAGTAGGATGAAGATAACTAACTAAAATTCGGAAGTCCGAAGTAGCAAAAATTCATCTCCTCCAAGAGTCGCCGATAGGTAATAACTGCATTATTAAATCCTCAAATAAACACGAAAAAAGAGAAAAGAAGCCGGAATCGAAATCTATATCACATAAACCACGATGATTATCCGCAGTAAAGGAACAAGTAAAAGAAAATAAAGATGAATTATCAAGAAACATAGAAACTGGACAGTTGAGTTGGCAACCATCTTCAATTCAAACGTATATTAAACCGGAACCCTAGAAGTTGAGGATGAGCCATTGAGACGAACTTGCTCCTATGATTACAGCGGCAGCAGGATTTGGGAACTTGAATTGATAGAAACACGTGTATCGCGAGCTTTGAATTCCGCTTATTTATGGCAGCCAACAACGCGTTTGCTGAAAGTCAGTCATTTGAAAGCGTTTTGTTTGGATATACTTACGCGTTTTTCTAAGGGGATGCTAATAGAAAGCGTCAACTTATGTCTCATACGTAAACGCTTTTGTCTTCAAAGACGTCCGAGCACGTTTATAAGTGTCCGTTATCTACAACTCCGATCTTCATGCGCTGCGATTTTAAAAAATTAGAAGAATATTTTTTTATTTAAACATATATATATATTATTGAACTCTAATCTCATATTAAATATGTGAGACTTATGATAATAGATTAAATGAGCATTGACACGTATTAAGAGGATATTTACCAATATTATGACTTTTTATTTAAGCACTTCTTTATTTCATAAATAAATTTATTTAAGCATTTTTTTATTTGAATTTCGAGGTTGTTTAACTTATATCATAGAAAATTTTGAAAAAGCTTTTTCTTAAAAGAATTTGACAATATAAATTTTGATCAATTAATTTTAAAGTAATTGCTGGCCATGTAGAGAAAGAAAACCTAGGCAAAATCCAATTGGATGCAACCATATGAATCATCCCACATTGTGGTTCTTCGGCTTCACTTAATGTACCATATTGTGATCTCACTGAGATGTTAATCAGATTGAAATAAATTTATCTGAAATGATTAATGAATTAAATATATAATATTATGGTTGTTAATAGAACGAATTTTAATCCGAATTTGATCTGAATTTGATTCAATAATTTAGGATCTTTAACCAATAAAAGATTTAATAGATATAATCTTATTAAAAAATCTGTAATTTGAAATAAATTGAATGAATATGTATTTGACTTGATCCGATCTATTAATAATGGGAATTCGAATATATATAGTATTACATATATAGTATTATACATATATATACGTAGGGTTCCATAGCAACATCAAAATGAATTTTTGAACAAAAAAGTAATAAACTCCTATGTAATATATCAAATCAGTTAATTTTCATATAAAATGTTAGATTTTGAGGTTATTTACATCATAATTGTATCACTTATTTCTCTATTTTTATAACAAAAAATGATATAGAAAAAATAATGAGTAGGAGTTAAATATTGTGATATAAAAGGATGCAATGTAAATATCAATTTGACTGAAATAAGTTTTTTTTTTAAAAAAAAATCCTTTAAGTTTATAATTAATTGATTGAAAAATCAAGTATATATGCATTTATAATATCAAATAAGTATTATTATCATAACCTAAAATACGATGATATGATAAATGAATGTGATTAAATTATATTCTATTATTACTTTTATATGAAAAATAGACTTAAAAATTTATTTATTAATATGTTGTGTGTGTATATTTTTTTTAAGGATGAATGTTTTGAATTTAGATTCTACTAATTTTTTAAAAAAATAATAAATATATAATTTTTGGGAGTGTTCAAATTCGAATCTTTTTTTGAATATTCAATTTTTATATGAATTCGAATATAATTACAATAGTTAACATTCTATAGAATCTTGGGTCGGATTTCAATCCGAATCCGACCCATTAAAAGCCCAATATAATATGAATACTTTTCTGTGGGCCTTTTAGAGGAAGAAGCCCGAGGCCCATTCTTTTTCAACTTTAGTGGGCTTTTTACATGGTACAAATACATATGCTTGAATTTCACAGGCCCATTTAAACTCTAGATAAGGATAGAAAATCAAACTCTACAACCTCCACCACCACCCATCCGATTTCAAAGAGAGGCACTCAAGAAGTATGTTCTGATCTCAAATTTGCAACAAAGATGAACACTTTGAGGCTTCAACTGCCGTTCAGTCACCCAAATCTCAGCAATCCAGCAATAAATCTCTCAACAATCATCCCATTTAACGCCAAATCCAAGCTTGCCTGCCTCTCCTCCTCAGCATCATCCAAATCATCCCATGTTGCGAATTCAAAAACTAGAAGAAATACCAGCCATATTGAGAGGTCCCTACAGGCCAAGAGATTTTCAACTGAGGAATTGTCCGTAAAAGAGAATTCAAGAATAGTGGTACTTGGGTCTGTGTCTTTAGGAATTGCACTTTTTCTAATGGGTTTTGAGGATCACAAGGTGTTGGCTTTGGGCCCAGAAGGGCCATTGATGGAAGAGTTTTGGGACAATATGAGGAGATATGCACTCTATGTGTTGACAGTGAGTACCGGCGCTATTTATACGCTTTTGCAGCCGATAGTCGAGCTGTTGAAGAATCCCATCTCGGCTATTCTTATCCTGGCGATTATTGGAGGTAGCATTTTTATTGTCTCCCAAGTAGTAACAGCTATGGTTGGCTTGTCCGATTTTTCATATGATTATAGCTATTAGAGAATTTATGCAAATAGACTTTTTTTTTATATCTTTATTGTTGTCTTGTTAATGTTTTTATCTTAAACCAACGTTATACCCGTATTGTTATGATCCAATATATAGTAAGATAGCTAGAGGTTTCACAAATTGCAGGGCAAAGCAATAGCTGGGAATTGGCATATCCTTATTGATCATGGGTTTGATTTTTAAAGATGTCATTTTAAAATTTTAGTTGTCATTTACATACCAAAAAAATCTTAACTGTATGCTTTTGATTTGATTGGCCAATTTAATTAATATCGATAATGAATTTAAACAAATTGTCACAAATAGATATATAACAAATATGCAAATAAAAAAGATAAATCTAAACCCAATTAGAAAGTGGGCAACTAGCCTGTATGTTAAGTCTGCCAACTGACACTTTATCTCAACAATATTAGTCTTTACACATTAAGTGCGATTTTAAGGATTCGAATTTAATGAATTCCTACTGTATATATGTATAAATAAGAAAAAGAATAACCATACATAAAATCTCTTGGGATCACTAATATGCTTCCAATTTATCGTAAATAACAGAATTTTTACTTAATATACTGATTACTAATACAAAAAGATGACTCCATTAGCATGACTTACACATGATTATAGAATCTTACCTAGAAATTAATCTCTATATATATTAGCTAATTCAGAAGGGGTTCAGGATTAGTACTACTTTATTAATAGCTGGTTAGCAAGAAACAGATGAGACGGAAAGTGGGTACTTGAACGTGTTGGCGTACTGGAAAGAAAGGGCTTCTCCCGGATTCAGAGGCTCCCCGTCGTTGACAAGGCAATCATCGTATCCAATCCTCCGGAAGATCCTCGGATTAATCAACCTGGCGGAGCTGAACCACCCGCAGTTGAGGTGGATGTCGGAAATGCTGCAACTCTCCGACAGACAGACGTTCTGGATTTCGACAGTGTACGTGGGAATCCCGTTGGGGAGTGGGGAAGTTGCACCTTGAAATACTAGGATGTTATCCTTCGAACATGGGACTCCCATACGGACCCGGTTCGTTGATCCATCTCCATTGTTGTTATCATCGCCGCCATCGCCTTCACCACCGTCGTCCTCTAATTGGAAATATTTGCATGCTTAACTTACAATTATGAAAATAATTAATATTTAGTAATTAAGAAAATGATACCAGTACTTGAATTAGTGAATAGCTTCCTGGCAGTAGCTGCATGATTTCCCTTTGCAAGGACTCGTTCTTGACTGCGTGCAGCTTCTTTAACTGCTTCCAATGCACCATAAATACCCACCACTGCATCATCAAATTAATTACAATAATGTTAGATATGATAACAATTATCAGACAGAATTAACTGAGCTTCGAACTTCAAACGGCGTGGAATATATAAGAAAGAAAGCCCACGATACAAACATATACATATGTATATATATTAATAATAAAGCAATAAGAAATAAAAGAAGATTTTAAAGAGGGTCGATCAGAGGATTCTTAAAGTTTTAGACCTTCTTGCTTTGACAATAAAAAATCTCAAACATTGAGCTGCAGGTTTTCAACATTTGAAAGCTTGGAGAGTTATGCCTATATCTATATATGGAGAAGAAGAGATGGGGTAATGTACCGAAAAGCACCATAAGAAGAAAAGCAAAACCCCGGACCACGTAAACCTTCCATTCTTCACTAACACCATTCAGACTTTTCATCTTCAACATTCTTTCTTTGCGAACCTCAAAAACCTGAGCATAACTCGAAAATTGCAAGCCCCAGGTAAATTTTTGGAGAAATGAAGAAAGGGAAAATGACAGAAAAAGTTAAACAAACGCAAAGACAAAGAAAATAAGGATTGTTTAGTCCAAGATTAATGCATCTTCCGTTAGGTCATTCCCTCAAGCAAATAAACTGTATGTATATATGCACAGATATTAAGGAGATATTGGGAATGTGTGAAGTGCCTGGGAATGGCGAACCTGGAAACTGATCTAATGCGGGAGGACGGTATGTTATGAGGGTTCTATATATACCATTTATAGCACAACGGAACCACGCAATATTAAATTACGTTATTGCCATTTTTGAATGGCATTCGTGCGTGGTCTTGTACGATTTAAATCTTCCATTTAATTTTTTATTTTATTTTATAAAAATATAATATGTGTATTAAATATTTTTTTATAAAAATATTTGATTGAAAACCAAATACATTTGATATAAATACAGCAAATTGGAATAGAAAATAAAATAAAAAATACAATAGAAGATCCAAAGTGGGTCTCCTCTGACTACTTTTAGGATATAAATGAATTGAATCGGCAAATTAATCAAATAATTGCCACTTATAAATCTTGACTAAGTCATATTTCGATTAATGTATAATTGCTTTCAAATTGAGTATCGGGTAGCTTATTCATTTTTCAACCCTAACAACGCGAATTCTTGACTTATGAACCATTTGTAGTTACTTACATGTTTTAGGTTGATTAATCATGGCAGGTCTTTAGAACTTGGACGATATAGATACAAATTTTCTTGTATTAGTAAAGCTCATTTACATTGCTGGTACCATTGATATAATGAATATGACTTAGAGGATACGTGGTTATACTTATTTAAATAATTTTATGAACTTTTACATTTTATTATATATATATATATTCTTTTTTATTATTATTATACGATGTTAGATTTAATTTTAAAATGAGTTCGTGAAGTGTTTGAATAAAGTAAGATTTTAAATCTTATAAGATATTAATAATAACAATGTTATAATTAACATAGTTAAAATTAAATGAGATTTTTTGAAATATTAAAATAAATTAAGAACTTCTTACTTAAAAAAAAAAAATTGTAAGATTCTAACACCTTGTTTATTGAAACTTATAAGCTGCTTTTTAAAAAATTTACCAAACAATTTTTAAGTTCTCAAATATCTTATAAAATATTTTAAAGATCTTATAAGCTTACCTAAAAAATACACTCATTCATTGACGAAAAATTTGTAACAGATAGAGTTTTATCACAAATTGAGACAGTCCTAAAAGATTTTTTTTTATGAATTACTAACAAATTTAATAAAAAAAGAGCAAATACATATATTAGTAATAACTTGTAACGAATACAAAGAGTTTCTGTTGATATAAAGAGTACACCAGAAATTCCATAACTCTAGAATGCATGATAAAAATTCGATCATAAAAATACTTTATTTTCGTCACAGGACTAATTAGTATAAATGTATATACTAACACATTTGTAAAATAAATTCATGAAAAAATTATGTTTTGTGACTATTTCATTATATTAAATTTGTGATGAATTTTTTTCAATGGTGAAGTGATGTGTTCTCATAATATTGTAAATAATTTAATTTAATTCTAGCATCCGTGCATGTAAAGAAAAGAAAAGAAAAGATTTTGGTAAAAAAATGAATATGACTTCTAAATAATATAATTTAATCTAGCATAGTGATGTTTTTTCACTGGTTGTAGTGCGACACAATAAATTTCCAGAGTTACTAAAACGTCGCGGCTGCGCAAAAGGGGGAAGAAAATGATGCCTTCGCATTTACTCACTGATATTTCATGCATCCTTTTACCTGCATGTCATCCATCTCTTGCTTATTGAATTCGAGAGTTGAAATATAATCCTTAGATGTTTTATTGCATAACTATCCCACATTGGAATTTTTTCCAATCTTATATGAGATTTTTGAAGGTGGGCCAGAAGCAGCCCACTCAGCAAGCAACGGGACGAGGTGAATGGGTTGTGACGCCCACGGTTCAGCAGTGTTAAACCCACGAAAGTTCCCGGGCCACGTACCGCAGAGATGCGGGCTCGGAAACGAGGCACCTCCATGCTTAAAGGGTGGTTCTCGCCATTGCGCGGGGGGCTGAGACGCGTGAGGAGCCCTTAAGTTGACTCCTAGCTGGAGTCAATTTGGCCGACCCTCACAGTTTTTCACTTGGTCCTGTGTGCGGACTAACTGAACGGGGCTTACGATCTCGTGGCATTTCCTTTTTTCCTTCTTCCTTTTTTTTTTTGATGATATTTTTCTCTAGTATTAAGTTTAGAGTTATTTTTCTTTGATAATAGTTTTCTCAATATGAAGTTTAACTTAACTCTATTTCTTCAAAATTTAAAATAGGAATATAAATGAGTTGAATCAAGTAAATTTAGCCATTTTTTGAGATTGAAGTTAACAAGTTGAAAAAATTGAGGCTCAAGCATATTCGAGTTCATTTTGGCTGATTTGATTTATTAGTCTCAACCTTACGATCAAATTATAGGCTCAAGTTCGAAAAGTGAAATAATTTTGTAATATATAAACAATTAATATATTATTATAATTTTTTACATATAAATACTATTTTTTTTTAAAATGTAGACTCATGAATTGTCTTATGAATCTATCATTAAGAATTGTTTGCTTTGAATTGGACTTGAAATCTATGCGAAGTTGGTGCGAACTCAAGCTCAAACTGTTTTTGGTCACCTCATTAGGTTTGCGAGTTTGCATTCATAATTTGAAATTCATATTAGCGTGTGGCCATGGATGCAATTAAGATAATAGTAAAAAAGTAAATTTTAAACTATTCAATCCTAAACCTACACAAACATATTTAATTTCTCGATTTACTTATAGTTTCGACTTAGGACACAAATTTATTAATTATTTAAGTTATGCATCCACATCCCACCCAACATTGTGAGCCATGCGTTTGCTTCCGATGCACAATATGCACTCCAATTTACTGCACTTTAAACATTCCCGCCAGTTAATAAATACTAGACTGAAAGTGGTTGGCATTTATCCTGCCGTCCTTTGTATTTGCTATCATTCAAATTACTTAATTTATCATTTCAAGGTTACAGCATTGAAAATGAAAGATTTATGTGACTTTACCATGTCGGAAGTGCCACAAATTAAAAGAACATATTATCATTAATTATATACAGTGCTTGTCATATTTTACTGAGTTTGTTGGGTGAACTCGTGATCCACAAATTGACGACATGGTACGTACTTCTTACTTGAGAATATTAGGAAGAGGAAACATGGACCACAAGCGTAGAGTTGAGTGGAACTCCACGACGCGAGGTTTTAGAGATGAGATCTTTTAGCATGGCCAAGTTAATTTCGAGTCATTATATCTTAATTGATGTAAAGCGTTAGGAACATGAATTTTTACCACACTCATATTCCATTGCCCTTAACTATACTAAAAAATGATTATTATATTAAGGCGTACAATCATTTACAAACCCCAATAAAACCTTAAAAAACAACCATTTGAAACTTAAAAGGATCCTATTGCTACGTAGCCTCCTCAACTTAATATTCAGCATTTTTTAAATTAAAAGAAGGCATCTCCTTTCTGCGTCCGCGCGCACAAGCACACAAGCATATTTGACTCAACACAACCTAAAGTTACATTCAATTACAAATTCATTGTGACAAGAATAATGCAAAAATTATCAATTAGCAACAAGAAATAGTACATAAATTTTCACTGTTAATCGAAAATATGTATGCATATATATATATATATATATATCGTGCTAACAAAAACTGTCATGGTATAACTTATAAGGCTCTATTTCTTTGTCATCGATTTACAGTTTTTCATGTATATATCATGAGCTAATAATAGCCAAATTTATCAACTTACAAATAATTTTATAATTATTGAGTTTGTAAAAACTATGTATTGGGTAATAAAATAAAATTATCACCATTTAATATATATATATATATTATTATTATTGGCAACTATAACATAATTATTAATGTTAATATTTCTTTTCTTGTATTATGCAAATTTTTTGAGAAAGTTGGAGAATAATATATGTATTCCCCATTGGTAAGGTTGGAATCGAGTCGAACCGAGCTGAGTTTAGTTTGGGCAAAAATTTTTTAGCTCAAAATATATACTTTAGGCTTGAGCTCAAACTCAAGCTCAACTAACCTAAAATTTTAAGTTCAAGATTAGCTTGACTTAGCTCTATAAAATTTAAATTGATAAATAAATTGTAAAAAACTGCAAGCTCAAACTCAAATTTGAGTTTGAACTTAGAATATAAAATAATAATATAATATATATTTATTAATAAAATAAAAAATAATATTTAATTATATATTAACTTGCGAATTTCAAATTTAAATACAAACGAGTTGAGATCAACTCGTTTGCACTCCTGCCGTTGAAAACGGTTGAGAAGCCATTAATTAAGAGAGTAGAATGGAAGAAAAAAACGTATCAAGCGAGTAATTAAAGGAAAAGATTTGTAAAAAAGCTTCTGTCATGTCACTAAAATATTGCCATTTAATTCCAGGACAAAAAGGGGGCTGACAGCAATCAAATGCATAGCTCAGAATCATTCGATCTGAGTCCATGGGCTGATGGGCACAATATATTAATTTCCCAACTGAGATACGGATGGATACCTCGACCACTGTGCTCATCGGAGTCCGGGTGCCGGGGCCGGGGGTGCATTAGTAAGGTTGGACCAGCTGCTGCTTATCTTCTATCGTTAAAACTTGGTGGTCAGCAAGCAACTTCGGCTTTAGGCTCCACATGGACCACACCCTGCGACATCAAGCATTTTATGCAGGATCAGACAATTAAATCATGCAGTTTAATTCACTGTATCTATGATCGAAAAATATTGAAATATTAATTTCGAATTTAATCAGTTTTCTGATTATTTTATTGATTTATTTCATTGTCTTGCCGTGATAGAGAAATAACTTATATTTATTTATTATAGATAACAGAAGAAGCCAAAAGAAGTTTAACAATTCATGGCAATCAATTGCGTGTTTGGTTCTATCATGAAAAATATCAATCATCAAGAACACGAATTAATTAGTAAATCAACAATTTATATTTAGTAATTTACTACGAACTGCAATCACTAGAGAAAAATAATATTAGATAACAAAATATTCAGTGATAATTAACGATTAAAGTACCCACTAAATATATGTACTTATATATATATATATTAAAAAATCACATATAAAAAATATAATATCAGTCACAATATAAAAATTATCATTGATGATATATATTAAATGATAATCATTTTTATTTTGTCATAATAACTTAACAATAATAAAAATTAATATTTTATATTGCGTCATTAATAATTAATGACACACTTAGTTATAATGATATATAACCTAATAACAATAAAATTATCACTACATTTTATGTCAAGATTTTCATTGCCATTGCCGACATGTTGCAAATTATTAGTTGTTATGATTTAAATAATATTCTTATCATTATTAAGTTTGTAAAATCATTAGAGTAATAAAAGAAAATCTTTTGTACACTTCTTTAATTAGTACACATTCTACAACATATTTATAATAAATCTAATTTGTTATAAATTTTATAATATCACTTACTTTTTTATTGTTAATTTTCTGTATTTTCTCGTAGTGACATAATCTTTATATAGCCACACCATGATTTTAAAGCTTTCGTGTTTGAGTATTATAAATATTTTGTAGATTGTATATTAACTAAAGTGACAGTTGTATATAAAAATTATTGTTGCTCCATATATATAATTATTAATATTTAATTTTTTATCATTAATACTATTTTAATAGTGTATTGCAGAAGACAGAACCTGCACGTGAACAAGACACGGGCTCAAATTTGATACCTCAGAATGTGGTTCAAATAATTAATTCTCAATTTAATGGTTCCTATGTAATCCCTTGTCCATGAAGTGATCGGTTGAATAGCTTTTGTTGGATAGGGGTATAACAACACGCAACCTGGCATTAACATAGGCCAAAACTTAGGTCTTTCTTCTATAGGAAGTGACTTGTGACAACCATATATCGGTACATCGACAGGCAACAGCTAATTGATCAAACATCTTAATTAAACAAATAGCTACCCTCAAATCAAGCAGCAATAATTAACCGAAATTTCTGTAACAATACTAATATAGCAAGTAATTAACACTTTGGGTTATCTTTCACGCAATTCTAATTCCCATAATTACTATATATATATGTATATATATTCTCCTCCATTTGTCATTCTGTGCCACAACACAATTTCAATAGACTCTTCAATTTTTCCCACAAATTCATAGAGATGAGTCTGACTCAATTTATAAACTCGGTGTGCAATATTCTATTAGGATATCCCAGAATGCATCGGGCTGGCAAGATAGGGGGGTTTTCCAGTGTCCATGAGGCTGCTGGTCAAGAAGGTGGGAGGAATGGGTATGAAAAAATGTACCAAAATAGAGGGTCCTTCAAAATGCCACTTCATTACCCGCGTTACAAGAAGGCGGATTGTGAGACGATGGAAGAGTGGAAGCTGGACAATCTGCTTCAGCAGTATGGATTGGCTTTTGATGGTACTCTAGACCAGAAAAGAGTTTATGCAATAGGGACGTTCTTGTGGCCCAACCAACTCTAATCCCACACCCGACGTCTAACATGTGTGCTTATTCTTGGCTTAATCCTGTGCTACGTCTACGTGTGAATTTGTTGCTGTCCCTACAAATATACCCATGTTTATAAAAGATAAGTTCAAGGGCGATTTAGGTAATTTAAGAACTAGCTTGGTCCAATTTCCCCCCCGTGCAAAGGCCAGCATTCCCCGCCTCCGCTAAGGGCTGGCCAGGCCGGCTGGTTCAGTTAGTAGGCTATCTGCAGGCCTCTCAAAATGCTAGACTGGGACTACGAATGCTATATGCTTGGGTTACAAATCGTTCCTGGTCTGGACTTAGTAGTAACCAATAATATGATTTGGCCATTTGGGAGGCTTTGGGCTCCAATTGGGCTAAAGGTTGTGCCCTCAATTGAAGGCTGATGCAAAAGTAAACAAGCAGGGACATTGAGATTTCTAGACCGTGTTTGATTATCGTTTGAAAAAAGAAAATCCTTCCCTCAAAATATTCTAAAGTCCGAACATGTAGGATGAGTGATTTACCAAAATATTTGTAAAGACTTTACTAAAAAATTCTCAATCCTCATTCCTAAAATCATTATTTAATTGATCATTGTAATAATATTTTAATATTATATTCAATCATCACATTCATACACATTTTACATTTTAAATTATTATACATATCAAAATTAACATTTAATTCTAAATTCTCTCCACTTTCCAGATAAAAAAGCAATTAATCTGCCATCAACAGTGAAAATTATTTCCCCTCAAAAAATAAAAAATAAAAAAAACATAATCAAACATAGAAATACTCAATATTTATAACTATTCCTCAAAATATATACAAAAATCCATCACATTATGCTATTCCACTATCCCATTCCTCAATTCCACCCCCAAAAAATTCATTTTTCCAAAATATACAAACCAAAATACCAAAAAACATAACCAAACAAAGCCTTGCTTTCGTGGGATCTTGAATTTGGAGAAAGAAAATACTTTTGAAAAATGCGAAGAAAATATTTATGCATGTACGTACATATACTAATCACAAATTTTGATTGATTTATCATTTGTTTCAGTTTTTCTGTCATAATATTTATTTTTATATCTTACTAAAAAATTTAATGTCAACCCATAATTTATCGGAAAATGACATAAAGAAAAATAACTTTTATTAACCTAGTTGTTCGCCCTCACTTAAAATAATTTTTCTTGCATTAAATGCTTAATTCAGCCTTAACTTTTTAAATTACGACATCTTAAAAGGTTAATATCAACTCCTTTCACGACTGTAATTTCCGTAAAAACTATAAAATATTGTTTAAAGAATTTCAGGTTCAGAGCATCCCCCTTAAAGTATCTAATCCAACGTAAAATGACAGAATCCTAAAAGCTCTAAAGCCCACTTTAGTTCCTAATTCATTTTTAGTAAATCCTACACGGATCGGCAAAGATTATTGAATTATTATTATAAAGCAGGATAAACATGTCCGGGCCTTGCCGTCTGCTAGACGTACAACGCCTAGCGTTTTACAGCGAGTACTAGAAACTTCAGTCTGCTTTTTTTAGTTCCTTTAACTGCACCACCTTCCAAGTCCTGTCGGAATGGGCAGATTTAATCCGAACTGATCGAGCCACGTCTTCTTCTACCCGAATAATTCAGATGTCCCTTCTCTCTATTTAGTCATCAACCCAAGGGCATTCTTGTCATGCAAAATCCAAACAACTAGAAGTATAAGAAATCTTCGTATGCATATTCTACCCCATTTCTATTCCTTCTTCCCATGACTTCTGGTGAGATAAAAAATGGAGAGTGATTGTATAGCTGAAACAGCTACTAGAACTAAGAAGTGTTATCAGTTTATCGGGAAGACACTTCAGTATCTCGTCCTAGTTTCCTTCTTTCCTTTCTTATATTCCCATTTTTCAGGTTTCCCGATCTTCTTCTCCTATAATATTCAGTTTTCCACTTTGATCTTCCCATTGTTTGCTCATGTTCTGGATAGGAAGTATATGTTCCTCATTTGTAATGGGATCCTCGCGTTTCTTGCTAAGAACTTGAAATTCAGCTCCTCCAGTGGACTCGTGAGGACTGCTGAAGATGGTGTGAAGCAAATCACCGAATTGCCTCCAGTATTAAAAGTGGCAACGGTTCAGGAAAATGTTGGGCACCTGGAATATGCTAGTAGTCCAACGTATGTTGGTGCGGTTGCAGAAGAAAAAGGATCGGCCCTCGAAAAAGAACAAGATTCTGAAGACTTCCATAGAGGTGCTGAAGAAATGACGACAGCAAGTATTTTTTCAGAGAGTGACGAAGAAGATGATGAACTCAAAGAAGAAACAGCACTGCTGGACGGAGCTTCACCAAAGGAAGAGGTGAGCGATGCCAGCGTAAGCACAGAAGAGCTGAACCAGAAGTTTGAGGAATTTACCAGGAAAATGAAGGAAGAAATTAGGATTGAAACCCAGCAACAACTTATAACAGTGTAAAATCTTCAGAATTCAAGTCATCTCTTCTCATGCATCCCTTGGAGCCAGACAATTCCGCCGCCAGTACGTTATCATCTATTTTCCTTTGTAGTTAATTAATTAAGCACTTTTCTTTCTTCTTGATTCTTGAGATTGCACTGTTATCCTCTCTTGATGCAGAACTCCCAAGTTTCCCTCTTCGGTCCACCATCCCACTCAACAGAAACTGTTGGATTCTGTAATCTTTTACAGGGGGGCTGAATTACTGCACAAGCACAACATATGAAACTGAAAGAAGCTTTTAGGTATAAACGACATGCTGGATAGATGAAGTGATTAAGAATCACATGACATATTGTTTTCAAAACCTTCTTGATGATCATTTTCTCTTGCTCATAAACAGTATATCACCAATGCCTCAGAGCTAGGGCTGTTGTCTAAGGAATGGCTTATGCTAAGTGATTTAACAATACCTCCTAGTTGTAGGATGATAATGTTATATCCAGTGTATGTAGGCAAGATATATTGGCCAGAAAACGTAGGACTTCATAGTATTTGAACTTAGAATGAAATTTTGATTAGCAAACTAGGAGCCTTGGTTTAGTCTTCAAAAATATTGTTTGGCAGAAGATCATAGGAAGATGAGGTTACTGATTTTCATCTGGTAATTACCAGAAGACACACAAACTGTTAAATTAAAAAGACACCACCATGAAACTTAAACGTTTTCTACTGATGAGACTTTTGATAGATTTCTATGAATTTTATAAAGGGTGAACATTCGAGAAATACATCAAAGAGAGGATCCAAGAATCAATTTTATCCCTTCATTCTAATTACAGTTCCATTGGAGTAAATATCTCCCAATCACAACATTATTTCAACAATGCCAGTCCTCATTTTTCGCAGCCAATGTTGTAAGACAAATTTAAAGTAGCCAATAATCCAGCCAAGTTGTCACTTGTCTCCATTTATGTCATCCCAATCAACCAAAAATGTAATTCCAGTTTACCAGTACTAGATATGGTAGGGACAGAACCAGATATGCATCAAGGGTGAGACATTGATGATCCCACCATACAAGCATATGGGTCCTTCCAAATTGATTGAGCAATAAAATGGAAATCTCTTAAAAGGATAAATAAAGTAAATAACAGCTTCATGTTAGATATTTCAATGACAATAGCTTGTCCTTGGTTTGCTTTTTTGTGCTCAGTAAACACTGTACTTCAGATACTGACCTAACAAAGAGATTTCGAATTGTGGTCCATAAGTGGACTCTTCTTTAGTTAATGTTTGTCTCCCACTAGTTGAAATACAGTATGTAGCAGAACACGAGCAATCCCAGAAGGCGAGGGGGGGCCTGGTTTGGAAGAAACTCAAAATTAATGGTTAATGAATCCTGTCTGATGCTTACCTGCAAATTGAATAACAGACAGGGAGAGATCTAGAATGTACCAAGACCCTCGTGAGAGTGATTAGGATGAACCTCAGAGTTGCAACAAGCCTAAGTATTATCTGCAAGTGGAGAATAATGAAATGTGAACGGCATAATTCCAATCAGTTATTTTGACATTTGTACGGTATGAGATTTACTAAATCAAGACTTATGAACAATAATCAGAATCCAGCCACCCATCAATTATCCAGATCGGCGTGCCCACAGGACTGGATCATCCAACTTGAAGGCCCTAAGTCTTGTTCAGCTACAGTAATTCTGAACAAGAAGTCAACCAATAGATCAGAAGAAAATAACAACCATTGAATTTAATGATTGGTATAACTTTCTTTAATATGCTCTCCACTTGTCATGCAGCAGATGCATTAGATGCACTGCATAGTAAAGCTCTTCAACTAATGGATGAAGAAATTGCCTCAATTCAGTGCTAAATCATCAAAACCACAATACGCTTGTTGACAGGAAGGAATACAACCATCCACCAGATGCCAATTATTTACCCAATGCACCTACGTCTTTGAGGTTCAATCACAAAGACAAAATAACGGCCAATTTTTCGCTTACCTTTGTTAAACTATAGCACCCACAAAAATTAAGGAAGATGATTTCTAGAAGGTTGGAAGCAGCATCCGAAATTAAAGACCATCTCGAGATTGTACTTTATGAATTAGCACTCGCATTCTGATAAGCAATGTGCAGTCAAAAAGGTAAAATATGCAAGCAAAGGTTAAACTCCTTTAAGAAGATGTCAGAAAGGCAATGATATTAAATGTCATCAAATTTTACTTTTTTCATTATAAAACCTTCAGATGAGTTCTAAGGTCAAAGAACAGCTGTCTGTTTTTGCATCCATTTGTTTTCCTTCTTTCTCAATCCTTTGGATCCTGGTGAAAATTATATAATCAAGACAGATGCTCCGCAAGCAACATCAAATATAGTAGTAAAAGGTAAGAAGACAGAATCCAAACTGATCTCAAAGTATCTGAGATCAACAAATGGGCTAACAGAAAATGACTTTTTGTTTCTCATTGAATTCATGGAGATATTGACGCTGTAGTTGAAGTACTAAACGCATTGGATGGAGAGGAAGGAAGACAAGGGGG
>JACGDI010005779.1:302020-341168 GCA_014898725.1 Jacaranda copaia
AAACAACCAACAACAACACTATTTGCCCCTGTAAATAATTCAATTAATTCACTCCCCTGCCTGTTCTATTAAACCGCACGGCATTTTCTATCTCACATATAACTTATGAAAATAAAATCAAGAAAGGGGAGCAGTTCTAGAAAATACTAAGAACATTGGAATCTAAATCAAGTAAGAAGCGATCCATGCAAGTAATTTGTCAGAAGCAGAAGATATTGTCCAGTTTAAAATCCAGGAGTCAAGGAATTTTAAACTCTATGCAAGTGAAGTTTTTCCAAATATATTATACATCTGTGTACATGCATATGCATATCGACACACACACACACACACACACATGGGATCGGAGAAGCAGGTTCACAGTCAATTTGAAATGCTTAGTGGTTTTTGCAAATCAATGCACATGGACACCACAACAACCACATATCGCTGCAAGCATCCAGAGATAGCCTATTTCATACAATCTATATTACTTTTTAGAATACATAAAAACTCAGGAAAAGAGTGCCAAGACATCAGAATTACATTTGGCAAAAGAATCACCAGAACCTTAATTTCAAACAAGAAGCAAGTAAACAAAAGTTTAGGGCAATGAACTGATAACAAAAACTAACAATTAAATGGACAAAGCAGTTCCATTTAGGGAAAGAAACAGGAAAACAAGATCAAGATAACAAATTTAATTCTCATCTAAGTAAATTAATCTTACATTATTTACAAGATGACACCTCATCAAGAGTTCTTTTCATCTTTGTTCTTTTCAACACTCAATTATCAGTGCAACCACAACATCACAGACTGGGGCAACTTAGCTGAGCATCCTAAACTTTTATCTTTCTGATAATATTTTCAAGAAAAAGTACACAGATTCTTTTGTGTTTGTTTTACAACCGCAAAAAACACTCACACTGTATTCATGGGACTATGGGAGACTCCTTTTTCCAGTCACAAAATATTTCCCGTTGCTTATAACAGCTACACTTCTATAAACAAGTGTTCTCACAGTACATTTGTGGGTGAAAGAGTAACATCCACGACAACTTCATCAACAGCTGGCATGTCTCTTACTTGACTAATAAGTCTTGTCAGCTCTTTTTTAAGCTCTCTTTGAACAAAATCAGATCTCTCTTTAGTCAGCATTGCTTCCGAAAACAATGTCCCAGTGAGAGAATTAAATTCCTGATACCATTCATCCTTGATTTTTAGATTACTTTGTCCACTGTAACAGAAAAGTGAGCTTTCTTGACGCCACCGATCCAAGAGATATTTGCTAGGAAGTTGAAAATAGTTTTTGAATAACAGTACCCGAAGGGCATGCCGGCATAAAATTCCAGTTGACTCAAATTCCTTGCAAGAGCAATGGATTTGTTCATCTTCCGGCATCCATATTACAAGGCGCTCTCCGTCAACCTTCTTGAAATGGCGTATGAGATACGACCCATTAGCCATTTCTGATGCAACATATTGCATTGCTAATACCATTTCTTGTTGCATCCCATTAAATGCAAAAGGGGTAAGAATACTTCGGGCGTGCTCTTCAATAGGTAAGCACGTTTGAAGATGCATATACTGTGCCTCTTCATGTGACTGCATTTTATAATTAGATAATAGTCCTACCTACAAAGTCGAAAAGCAAAGCAACAAATAAATACTACAAAAAGGTAAAGCCAAAAGATGGTTACAATTGCTCAAACTGGATAATTAAAGAGTTATTTTGTCTGACACCAATAACATACCTGCTCCAAAAAGCCACGCAAACAGGTTTGAGTTTTGATTACTCTTTTCAAAAATACATCAGCAGATTTCCAATATGATGTAGAGTCCATTCGTGCAAGAAAGCAACCCCTAGTGTAAGGTAAAGCCCAACACATGCGATGGGCAAAGAGCAAAGCAATGTGCTTATCCGAATTAAGTCCAAAGTGGGAAACCATCTGATTCCACCTAAATTCAAATTCATCAGTACTTTCTAGATGGCATAACTCTGCAAACTCATATTTAAATTCCGGAGACCTTGGTCCAAGTGGAAGAGAGAACCAGCTGGATGTCCTTGGCAGGATTTTGTACAAGGAAATAACATGCTTTGTGTTTGGCAATTCACTTCTTACGGCTTCTCTGAGACCAGGGTCAATATCAGTTATAATTGTTTGTGGATACCTTCCTTTCATAAACCGGAGAAAAGCCTAAAGCAGCATTGAACAAGATAAGCAAATAAATTATTTGCATATAAACTAAGAATGAAAAGCCAAAGAATTTCAATGGCAACCTGCAAAGTCCAAGCAAATGACCGGGGGGTTTCATCTTGCAATAAAGCACAACCAAAAAAGAGAACTTTTCCATGGTTGTTAATGCCAAGCCATGCTCCAAAAAGCATACCATGGGTCATTGAACGATATGTTGAGTCAAAGCAAACAACATCACCAAACAAGTCATAGGCATGGACAGAATCTCCAAAAGACCAAGCAATGTTCTCAACTTTATCATTCTCATCAACAGTAACATCATAGACAAAGTACGGATCAGCCTCTTTATTTGCCCTGCAGGCCTCAAGAAGATCAACAGTGTCATTTTGTCTTTTTTCAGTCAATAAAGCGTCATTCTCTTGAACAACTTTCTTGCGGTTCTGGATGAAATTTCTGACATCTCTTTCCAAAAATGAGAGCTGTCCTCCTTGAATGCCCTTTTCGAGCTCAAGCACCTTAACTATACGATGTATTGGAAAACCAGCTTTTGAAAGCAGAAGAATGCGCTCTTGGTCTGCCTCATGAATCTTACGATAAGCTGGTAGCAAGCGAACTTGGTCATCCTCTAACAGCTCATGATTATGCACATTACTAAATTGCACAACAGACCACTGAGAAACCCCATCTATAACCTCCTTCGACAGGTACATTTTCGCATCACACCCACACCTAACAGATTTCCTGTCCCTTTGGTGCTCTCCCATTTGTTTCTTCCTTGCAGGAGCAAAACCTGACCTATAGCAAACAAAATCTCTCTTATAAACACCTAGTTGAGGACTCAATCTTGATCTCTCTTTCCTAATGGAAAATCCATTTTTCCTAGCAAAATTCCCATAATGCTCAAACGCTTCATCGTCGCTCTTAAATGCCATCCCCACGTAAGGGGCAATCATAGTTTCTATCGGCCCTGAATCATTCTTGATCAATTGGGATCCTGTACTAGTCTCATCTGTCTCTCCCTCGTATGTTATGAAGCACTTCCAATCCCCACATGGGCATTGCTGCCTTTTCATCCACACAGTCTTCAACTGTACGGATACCATAATTGATTAAGCCCTCCTGCTGAATTCTCATATAAGAGTATCCAAACTAAATTAATTCCAAAAATCTCGTAAAGCACTGATGTTAGCACGCGGAAAAAACCTGAAACCATAAACAATTCAATAATCTATCAAAAAGATGTAAAAATATAAGTTTGAAGAAATGCTGTGTCAAGATTTCAATTAATCACCAAACAACTCTACAAAGACACAATTTCTAAAGAAAATGTCGCCAAAATTCAATCTTTTCATGCCAAAACTCCTAGAGGATACTTCAGCGGCAAAGAAAGAAATTACGTAATACCCGCCCATCTGGCAAAATCAATTAACTCCGTACGCAGAATATAAGTTTAACGTTGTTAATTAACTCTCAAACTAGCACTACACAAGCCTCAAGCTTCCAATAGACGATTCAACTGGGCTTAACTATATTCTTTTTATTAAAATGGGTTCGTAGCAATCAAATACTATAAAATTTTCTAAAGATGTAGGTAGAAAATCAGAGAGAAAGAAATTAGTGGTGCAACTGCTGGAAGGTTAAGAAATTGTCGTACCGTGAAGAAACGAGCTTCGTTTATTCTTCTCATGTCTGCCGCACTTAGCGTCCTTTGCTCAGGAGTGAGCCTCAGGCTGCAATTTTCGTTTGTGATTGTGAACAGCTGGCTTTTTGTTACATGGGCTGGGCTTCTTTGTCCCACATCGATCCATTAGAGGACTTAATTATGAATTAGTTATTAAACGTGGTTTCACAAAATGTAATTTTATGTAATAATTATATCTTGATGTAATATTCTGAAAGTTATAATAATGTCATATTACTAACTTAATTAGGATGATAATTTTTAAATAATATTTTACTTAAAAAATAAAGCGTTTTTATTGGAACACGTTAGGTAAAAATTGAAGTAATAAATTTGGGATGGTATTAACTTTTATTTTGTTTCACTAAAATTATCAACAATTTAAAATATTTAAAAAGGAGAAATTCAATTAACTGATTTTGCTTTGTTCATCATATGAAAACATTTTCTAATTATGATAGAGTTTATTAACTTTGTTTATAATTTAAAACTTATAAATCATTTAGATAGATATCATTGAATGGTAGAAATTTTATTAAAATGCATTAATTTAAGATTTGTTTGGAAAGGAAAAAAAAATATAATAAATCCTTGATGATCGAAGAGGTGCCATTTGAAAATTAAAATAGAGAACTCACAGTTTTCCTTGTCTATTGGTTAATGAGTTAAGCCTTCAAACACAGGGATTGAAAATATATGTCATTTTATTCCCAAGTCCCAAAATGCAAATCGTCCACTCCAAGCGTGCATTTATTATTTCTGGTCATTAGATTCATGCATAACAATATTGTTTTTTTCTGGTCTTAGTTCCTATTTTTAACTCATTATGGTCTTCTGTTTCGGGATTTCTCCTGCAAAAGCAGAACTCCATATTGCGGTTTCATGTTCAAACTGCAGATCCTTCAGGTATGTCATTTCTCCCCCGTGCACTGCCATTTCGTGTCGTGGCTTGGATATCTATATATGTGTGTGTGATGGGAATCCGATTATTCGACGGATGAGATCGGAGGACAGCTTAAGTTGTTTCAAAATCCTCGATTCATCAGTGTAAAACAAGAAATGGTATCACACACAGACAGAGACACACATATATACATGTAATTTTCTGTTGCCTTGTCTTTCTTGGCTGTGATTGTAGTTCGTGATCCTTTTCCCAAAAGAGAAAGCCATCTTCAGGATTGTAGAAATTCCTTGTTGTTTTGCCGCATTCCAATCAAATTAAAGAGCTTGCCAGAATGAGATTTAAGCACAACAAAGCAGAGGCATTTTCATTTTCCGATTATGTCTTGTTGTTTAGAAACCCGATTTAGACAATATTGTGCATCCTCAGTGCTTAAGGTTATACTGGTTTGAACATTTATATCTCCTCTTCCTTTATTTGATGTTCCAATCTAAATAGTTGCGTTGCTCTGGATAACTAATCCATTAAACCTTTTCTTGTGGCAGACAGAGGAACCTTATTCAAAACATCAAAATAGAAGTGATTCCTCCATCTGTTTGGCAAAAGATAATTTTATTCCTTATTCTGGTAACTTTTGCTGAGACATCTGATTCCCCATTGATTTCATTTCAGTTGAATATTGCTCCAAGTTACAGCAAAACTTCTTGCTGCCCTGAAAATATCTGCAATGGCCGAGAGTGATGCTCGAGATCCACTCCTAGAACGGCCTCCGGATTCTTCACATCATTCTACTTGGAAAAATGCCTTAACGAAAAGAAGAAATCGCCCCAGCAAGACTGTTCCTGATCAAATCAGTCATCCAGAGCAGAAATCTGCATCATCCCTTCAGCAGCCCGAATCAATTTCTGAAAGTAAACTAGATTTCAATCTAGTACTCCTGCTCTTATTAACAAATGTAGCCGCAGGAGCCTTTTGCTTCTTTCTTGTTAGGTATCAAATCAAGGGCGATAAGACAAATGGAATTGTGGACGCCATATACTTTTGTATTGTTACTATGACAACCGTTGGATATGGTGACCTCGTACCAGACAGCACAATGGCAAAATTTCTTGCATGCGTTTTCGTGTTCATAGGCATGGCGCTCGTTGGGCTTCTCCTAAGCAAAGCAGCTGATAATATAGTCGAAAATCAGGAGATCTTATTGGTTAAGGCCATAAACATGCGTGAAAAATGTAGCCCTGGTGAGATACTGAGAGAAGTTGAAACCAACAAGGTCAAGTACAAATTTTTGACTGTCCTCTTGTCCCTTCTAGTGCTCATATTTGCTGGGATGATTTTCTTGAATCAGAACGAGAGATTGGATCTTTTTGATGCCTTCTATTGTGTTTGTGCTACGATAACTACTCTTGGGTATGGGGACAAGAGCTTTTCAACTGTGGGTGGACGTATATTTGCTGCTTTCTGGATACTGATAAGCACTATCTGTTTGGCTCAGTTCTTTTACTCCCTGGCTGAGTTATACACTGAAAGACGAAGGAGGTCGCTAGTAAACTGGGTTCTCACGAGGAAGCTTACCTGTTCAGATCTTGAAGCTGCAGATTTGGATAATGATGATGTAGTAAGGTATATGATACAAATAACTACTCTCCTCTTCTATTATTTAATATATATTCTTAACTAGTTTCCAAACAAAATACTGACAAGAGTGTTGTAATTAACTTGATGCAGTGCAGCAGAATTTGTGGTTTATAAACTGAAAGAGATGGGGAAAATTAGCGAGGAAGATATTGCAATGGTGATGGATTGGTTCAAAGTTCTTGATGTTGATCAATCTGGAACACTAACAAAAGATGATCTAGTGAGTGCTTAGGAAGTGAATATTCTTCTTTTCCCATTTTTCCTAAACTGATCAGTTTATGACGGGGGCTAGAGCCTGTAGTTTGCTGCATGCAGTTCTTTGAAGTGTATGGCGAGTCTTTCTTACGATAGTTTTTGTATATCAGAATAGGTTTCAGTTTGAGAATAATAGCATTGAAGGAGCAGAGATGGGCTAAGAGCTCAAGGCCCAAAAGAATGTTGTTTAAGAAGCTCATAAGTTCCTTTCGATTATGAGAACAAAGCCACATAAGTTTGAGTTTGACACTTGCGCTGCCAGTCCAGAATTGTTGTATGACATGTTTAAGATTTTGGTCAATTCTCCAGCAACTCTGCAGAGCATAATCCAGGAATGCTTCCACACACCATAAATTGAATGTTTACGGCCGATATTTGGCCGATGACAATACTTAAATGCCAAAACTAAAGCTGTGGAGGGGAAAACAGACCAGTAAGAAGAGAGACGCGTGCTTGCAAGTGATACAACAGTTAGAAAGAATTTGGTTGAAGTATTTGAAGTGATTATTTCAAAGATTTTCTACATACGAGAAATATTTAATGCCTATCATTTAGATAATAAGTTTTATTCTTAAGATTTTTTTTTTCAATATAAATATTGTATTTTAAATTTTATATTATCATTTAGGGAGTTAATTGTTATTTTGCATTATCTTGTAGGGAGTTAGATATTTTAAGACAAGTATAAATTTGTCATATTCTTAGCAGTTAGAGAATTGAGATTTTTGAGAGGCGTATAAATGCGCAATTATATGTAGCTTGTGACTCACAACTTGAACAATAAAGGTTCTTTGGTTTTCATGAAATAGCTTGTCCTTATTTATTTATTTTTTATTTTCTCCCATATATTTACGTGATGCATAAATTTAGTACTAGAGTAGGTTTAGCCTTTTCTGTTGGCCAATGGAATAACTAGTAGTTCACAAAACAATTAAATGATTCATGGATATCAGACTCCCTTAACTCTCCAAGAGGAGATTTGTATATTGAGAGAATTTCTCGATTGTAGATTGGAGGAGATGAATTTGCATATAGATGATCTCAAAGCGTGAAGCTAGGGAATTTGCCCAAGCACCACAACTAGATATATATGATCCTATTTGTCAAGGTTATTGACATGCTAATGTGGAAGATTCAGAAGAGGAAGAAGATGCAAAAGTCAAAATGCTAAACATGGGACGAGAAAATTAGTGAGATCAACTTGTCTAATGCCCTACTAGAGATGAAGATCTTCACCTAAAGGTAGATCTCCCACATTTTAACAGTAGTTTAAATATTAAAGAATTTATAAATTGGCTTTTAAAAGGTTCTTAAATAGTACAAACTTCAAGTTTTATAGTTATGTTTCCATCAATGGTCGTCTTTGGAGCTCTGGCTTCGCTAGTCTTCCCAATAACCATATTGACCACTGTGGGGCCAGTTGAGTTGGGTTTGGCTTTAGCTTTCTTTGATGGACAATCCTTAGCCCAATGGCCTACTTGCCCACAATTCAAGTATGGTTCGTTTGCTTTTGGTTTCTTAGCTTTTGCTTTGCCCTTATTTATGGTTTTAGTGTTCGAGATAACTTGGTTTCATTTTATTAAACTTTTTCTTTCTCTCAATAAACTCATTTTACCATGAGTTTGATTTTGGCGTTCTTCCTCAATACATGTTGCAATCATGAGATCATCCAAAGACAGCTTCCTTTTCTGATGCTTGAGTGTCATTTCAAAATTTTCCCAAGACTTAGGAAATTTATCCACTATGGACATGACCATAAACTTTTTAGGAAGTTTCATCTCAGCATTAGCAAGAGTATGCTCTAGGTAGATCAGTTCATGTGTCTGTTTAATTATAGACTAGCCCTCAGTCGTCTAATACTTTATTACTTGGAAAGAGAAAACTTCTCAAGCCCCTGGTCTTCAGTATTATATTTCTTGTCCAATTCATACTACAACGACTTAGCAGTGTACGAGTAAGAACAATATACATCGAAGAGAACATTTGACAGTGACAACAAAATGATCCCTCGACCTAACTGATCTTTCTCAATCCACTTAGCTATTTTAACTGTTTTAGGATCAATATCAGTTAGTCTAGGTCTAGTCACTTGAATCACAGAAAGAAAAACTTCATTGTGAACCAGATTTTCATTCGTTGTTGCCAACATTTAAAAAATTGGCCTCCAAACTTTTCTGAGAAGCCAAATAAATCAACTTTAGAGGATAGCAAAGAACTAGCACCAGAACCACTTGTAGAAGATGCCATTTTCAAATATATAAACAATTTAGATAAACACTAAGGATAATTTGTTCAAGATTGTAGGAAATATAATTGCAAATTATAAACACCAGATTATGGAAGAATAACAAATCAATTTATAATCATAAAGCAGTGTTTGTAAAAAGGATATAATGAATATTTCAAAAAACAACATACAATAGAACATATATTCCAAAAATTCAGTTGTAATTCAATTTAAACCATGCATAAACTAAAAGCAAACAACCAATTTGAAATATAAAAATAGAAATAACAAAGTTAGTATTCTAAGCTGAGAACTTATCTCAAAGTTTTGTATTGAAGAAATTATCACCTATACTAGTACAAAAGGGTGTAGTGAAACTTCATCCAGGATAAGACAGTCCAAAAGTTTTTCTGATGCAATCCAAAAAGCTTCACCTCGACCACCACTTAGTTTCTAGAAAATTGACAAGCGACACTAAAATGTAAAGATAGATATGAGAGGGATAAAAGAGAATGTATTATATTATGTGTCATTTGCCTACAGCAGCAGGTTTGTATAGGTAAGAGGGAAGGGCTAGAAAGTTGTCCAAGTTCATTCTAGTCCAGATGCATTCTGGAGCTAGTGCATAAACATGTCCAAATTCATTTTGGACCAGGTGCAATGAACCTATAAATCCAAAAATGTTTCTTGTAATTGCATAAATAGTTTTGCTACATTAAAACCAAATTTAACTTTTGAATTTTTTAAATCTGATTTTAAAATTTAAATTCTAAATAAAATTGGAATTTGCAACAAAAAGATTAACATGAGATAAGTCACCCCAACATTGGAGCAGAGTCGAATTGGGCTACGCCGAGCTGAGCGAGTGGCGACAGTGCGCACGTATAGGCATACCCTCATAAATTCCTTAATTAATACTTTATCAAGCATCAATACTTGAACTACATATAAGATGCATTCATATTTGGAAAACTTCCAATGTGGGATAAGTGATCTTGTATAAGACAAAAGAGCCTTTTATACTCCTATTTATTCCCTCACAATTTGTCTGACATCTAATGTGGGATTCCCCCACATTCATAACCTTTTGCACTTTATTTCCTTCTTCTCATTTCCACAACAACTATGGACTCCCATCAAATTAGCATCAATCCATAAAGCTACACAACTTTTTAAACATGTAATTAGTCTCAAATCCCAATTGATTTTATGCTAATTACAACAAAAGGATTCAAATACTTACAACATTGGATGGATCAAGATCATGAGAAATATCCAAGTGATAGAACAATGCAAAGTTTCTTACTCATTTGAGAAATATAAAGATGAAATGTACTACTATGTGCTAGAAATGGATGTCGCCACTTACTATTTGGTAAACCTTAACAATTTAACAATAATGGGCATCATTTCGGGTGAAGAATAGACAAATAGGGAAAAGATGATGTTGTTTTCACTAAATAAGACATTTGAGGCCAAAACTTCTAGAATAGAAGGTAAGTCTTTTAGAACACTAGCTTGCTTAAAGAAGGAGTTCAAGACTATTTGTCAAGAGACTCAACTAATTTATTACATTGTTTGTTATACTAAAGATACTTTTTGAAGAGTTTAAAATATTATACTTGAGGAGCTCCTAGCATGGTTGCCAGAGCAACAGTTAACACCATATTAATTTCATGCTTGGGGCTAGTTTGTTGAATCTACCACATTATTATTGATATGGAATAGCTTAATAGGCTAGCAGGCCCAATCAGCCAGGCAAGCCAACAGGCCCATTTAGCCCAACATTAGTTTTGGAGCTAACTCATTTGGCAACAACTTTCTGGTCTAGTAATCTGTTATCGATCATGCTCAAGGAGATGTTTCGCTGTGAACCTGGTCGACCAGCTAGGTCTGGTCAACTGTTGTCAACCTCAAGGCTCTCTTTGGTGTAGACTCAGATCTACGCCGCATTTATTATTCAGACAGACAGCATGCCTCTGTATTAATGATGCACAACAGCCAGAACAGTCGCTGCCACCAACTCTACCACCAACCGTATCACCACCTTTAGCAGAGAGGCGTCTACCAGAGGTACTGTTCACCTTGAAAAATAGAAAATTGTGCCACCTTAAATAGTATCGAGATCTGGAATAACCATTAACCACCCGGCAAGGACTAAAGCCCACTTCACCTAATAAGGGCACATTCAACAAATCATGCACCAAGAGAAGCTATAAATACCTCATAACCAACCATGCTCTAGGTAATACCAAATACACTATAAGCTCTCCATACTCTGTTCGATTAATTTATCTCGACCAGAACTAACTTGAATATCAAAGTACCTTAGTCGGGGTTACCTCAGCTAGTTTAACGTATGTTGATTGTTGCAGATCTCAAACCTCGAGAAGAACATAAGTTGAATTACTCGACCTCTCTGATTGAATCTACCCCAAACAGTACCCTTTCACTATATACAACTTTCTACCTCATCATTTTTGGCGCCGTTTGTGGGAACTTGAGATTGCAACAAGAAAATGGTAAACATACGCAAAGCCATGTCCAAAAGGGAAAAGAATAGGAGGTCCATATCTCCACCTCCCCCTCCACCCTTGTAAGGTGCACAAGCTCCAGGCCCCAACGCCCCTCAAGAGCAAGTGGTGACATTAACCATACCCCAGACAATATAGCTAATAAGCGAGCAAATCTCTATTCAAATTTTAGCCCAGCTGTCTGCCACGTTGAACAAGCACACCATAGTGCTTGCACCGACCGCCAGTGCCACCCCTCAGCCGCCTCTTTCAGAAGATAGGTCTCCCTAAAACAGCCACGGTCACCAAGAATCTAGGTGACTGCCCATCTACCGTGAACCTAGCCCTAGACGCACTCAGGAGGAAAGAAGATGGCCTGAATTATGAAAAGAGATCGCAGACTCGGGGGATCACGTTTGACCTATTTAAGCTTCGTAGCGCGATAAGGTTGAACGATCCAGGTAAAGCTACTGTAAAGATATTGGGGGAATTAACGGACCTCATAGCCTAACCCATTCGAGCCCTGCAGCACGATAGGGCCGAGTGGGCAAAGCCAAGCTTCAGTAGAGATGAGAAAAAGTATCCCACCAGGTCCAATAGTTGAATAGGTGCCTCGATGAGATCTCGAGGAGAAATACCAAAAGAGTATCTAACTTGGAGGGCTCTTCAAGATCTCGTCAGGACAGAGGATCTCCTTTTATCCTAGATATCATTGACAAGCGCATTGCGGTCGATGTGAAGGTCCCAACTGATCTATCCAGGTATGATAGATTGACGGACCCCAATGAACACCTAATGCAGTTCGAACACATGATGCAACTGCATGGTCACAATGAGTACATCCATGCCAAAATATTGGTAACCACCTTCCAAGGCATAACATTCGACTGGTTTGTGAAGCTCAAGCCATCATCAATCTATTCTTATGATCAGTTGTGCGATAAATTTTTGCACCAGTTCACTAGTAGGAGGAAGGCGAAACTCCCCCATACCCATCTCTATACCGTAAAGCAGAGTGATTGGGAGTCCTTTCGAGATTTCTTCACCAGATTCAACATGAAACTTCTCAAGATTGATAACCCCAGGATCAAGTTCTTAATCAATGTATTATTTTTGAGGCTCAGACATAAGGAGTAGGCCAATGCTTTGGTACAAGAACGACCCAGGTTGATGGAGAAGTTGCTCAACCTGGCCAAAAGATATTGACACAAAGGAGATAAATAGGCTTAAATTTGGATCCTCTGAAGTCGATAAGAAAAAAAAAGAGGACAACCAAAAACACAAAGAGAGAGGTCGATCTTCCGTAAAGCGATTCCACAACTATAAACCCTTGAACATCCCAAGGAGGGAGGTCCTATATGCCATCCAGCATGATAACCTCCTCAAGAAATAGAAAAAGTTGACAAAGACTGAGGCAATGAAAAAATCTAAGAACTATTACCACTTTCACAAGCAAAAGGGGCACAATATTAATGAATGCTTCAATCTCCAAGATGAGATCGAGAAGTTAATTACGTAGGGACACCTCAAGAAGTACATAGCCGTGGACTCCCAGGTCGAAGGGGGCAAAATCGATCAGACTCTCTGAAGAGAAAGGTCGATTAGCCTTAGAAGGGAAGAAAAAGGAAAGAAATTCATCCACGAGGATCACCCACCCATTCGAGAAGTCATTGATATGATTGTAAGAGGTTCCACTGGGGGAGACTCAAAATCTGTTCAAAGGCAAACTCAGAGGAGGCTTGAGTTGGCTAAGCCTCCCAAGTCAAGATAATATTCCATCTTATAACGAGTGCAGAGCCCATCTCATTTACTGATGATGACTTGGCACACCTCGAAGGCAAAAATGTGGACCATAAATCAGACTATCCAATGGTAGTCTCTGTTGAGATTGCTAACTTTGAAGTGCGTAAGGTCTTGGTCGATAATGGCAACTCAGCCAACATCATTTTCCTCTCTATATTAAAAAGAGTGAATATGGGCCACCTAAAATTTGAACCCACGCGCACATCGCTGGTTGGATTTAGGGGATCAGAGATCATACCGAAAGGGTCAATTAACCTATCAACATCATTTGGAAAGGCACCCAAAAGGAGGACTTTGATGGTAAATTATCTTGTGGTCAATGCCCCATTCACTTATAATGTCATCATAGGTCAACCCGCTCTCAATGACTTTCGTGCAATTGTGTCCACCTATCACTTGAAGGTCAAGTTTTTGACCCCAGCAGGTACTGGGGAACTTACAACATGAAGAAGGCCTGGAGATGTTACAACATCTCGATCAAGTCAAATGAGCAGAGAGCTTGACTGCAATTGAAGACCTTAGGGGATGCCCCTGTAACAGAACTTGAGGAATCCCAGGCCAACAAGAAGTAAAAGTTCGAAGATACTAGAGTGGAGCCTATCGGGGACTTTAAGACCATTAAGCTCGAACAAGGAAACCCCAGCAACACGACCCGTATTGAAACTAACTTTGGCCCCCACTTGGAATGTCTTATGGTTGATTTTCTAAGAGAGAATATAAACATCTTTGTGTGGAAGACATCCGACTTTCAGGAAATCGACCTCGGCATTACTGTGCACCGCCTTAATATAGATCCCTCGTACAAACTAGTCAGGCAGGAGATGAGGATGTTCAATGTGGAGAGGATATAGATCATCAAAAGAAGGTTAGGAAACTTATCGATGCCGGTTATATTATAGAAATTTAATATCCCTCTTGGCTTCGTAATGTTGTCCTAGCCTAAAAAATGAAGGGCAATGGCGGATGTGTAATGATTTTATAGGTTTAAATAAAGTATGTCCTAAAGATCCTTACCCCCTACCTCGGATAGATTAATTAGTTGATTCAACTGCTGGGTGTGAGTTATTGAGCATGATGGATGCATTTCAAGACTATCATCAGATTTTCATAGCTCTCGAGGATAAGGATAAGACCTTCTTTGTGGTTCCAAATATGCTATACTATTTCCTAGTCATACCTTTTGGTTTGAAGAATGCTAGAGCAACTTACTAGCGGCTCGTCAATTTTATGTTCAAAGAATAAATTGGTAAATCGATGAAAGTCTATGTTGACGACATGATTGTCAAAACAGAAAAAGCTCAAGATTACTTGCTTGACCTCAGTCACACTTTTGCGATCTTGAGAGACTTTGGTTTAAAATTAAACTCAAATAAGTGTACGTTCGGGGTTCAGAAAGGAAAAGTTTTAGTCTACATGGCCAGCTAAAGAAGCTTTGAGGCCAATCTGCAAAAAATTCAAGCAATTCTCGACGTCACTCCTCCGAGAATAATTTGAGATGTTCAGAGGTTAGTTGGAAAGATTATAGCCTTGGGTAGGTTTATCGCAAGATTAGCCAACAAGAGTTTACTCTTTTTCAAAATTCTTAAAAATGTCAAGAAGTTGGGCTTTCAATGGACTACACAGTGTGATCAGGCGCTGGTTGAACTAAAATAGTACTTTGCCTCATCCCTCATGTTGGCAAAACCTAAGCTGGGCGAAGTGCTTCGAGTGTATTTAGCAATCTCCGTGGCATCGTGGCATCGATCAGCTCAGTACTGATCTTGACTCGAGATGGCACCCATCGATCGATCTACTATTGTAGCAAGTCATTCCACAGGCCAAAGCATAATTATTTGAAAATCAAAAAATTTGCTTTAGCATTAGTGACTGCAGTTCAAAAATTGCGACCATACTTCCAATCTCATTCTATTATAGTACGCCGTTGAAATAAGTACTGACAAAGCCGGATACATCTAGAAGACTGACTAAATGGGCAATCAAATTGAGAGAGTTCAATATTACTTTCCAACCTCGAATAGCTATTAAAGCACAAGTCCTGGCTAACTTTATTGTCGAGCGAGTTGACCTGCCCGAGAAGAGTCCTGAAGGTCCTCTTGTTTGGATAATACACATCAATGGATCATCGACCACATTCGGTGGAGAAGTAGGTGTTGCTCTCTGCTCCCCAAATATAGAAGAGTATAATTTTACAATAAAGTTAGATTATGTAGTCACAAATAACGAGGCAAAATACGAGGTCCTTCTTGCGAGGATGAGAATAGCGCTCGAACGAGGGGTCAAGCACCTGGTCATAATTACAGACTCCCAGTTAGTGGCTGAGTAGATCGGCAGAAGTTTCAAAGCTAAAGACGCGATGATGAGCTAATACTTGGCCGAAGTGAAGCAGTTGCGACAATCATTCAAAAGGTTGACCCTTAGTTAGGTTCCTCGATCTGAGAATGAGCAGGTAGATGCTCTTTCAAAATTTTCCAGCTCCACCGGGGGGACAAGGGATAAGAAGATCACATTTTTGGTCTCTAATAAACCATAAATTAGGCCCTATGAGGAAAATTTGATAACAAGCATCGAAGGAATGACAGTTTATTGGTAGACTCCGATCAAATTATATCTAAGCTAAGGCACCATCCTCGAGGACAAGAATGAGGCTCGACACCTTTGCGGTTATGCTTTCAAATTTGCTATTAATAAGCATGGTTAATTGTATAAGAGGTCAATCTCAGGCCCCCCTTTGAGGTGTCTTGACCTCGATCAGGCTTTAGAAGTGTTACAAGATATTCATGCGGATATGTGTGGCAATCATTCTGGAGGAAGATCCCTAGCCCACAAAGTGATCAGGTACAGATACTTTTGGCCAACTTTGTTGAAAACCTCGGTGGATTATGTGCGTAAATGTACTTCATGTTAAGTCCATTTGAATTTTCCACACCAACCCACAATGCCGATGGTCAGTGTTCAAATTTCTTGGCCTTTTGATTGGTGGAGAATTAGCATTTTAGGCTCACTACCAAAATCGACGAGACAACAAAAATTTATAATTATCGCAGTCAAGAATTTTACTAAATGGGCTAAAGCAAAGGTGGTTCCAAAGATAATGGATGCGGCCATCAAGAATTTCATATGAAAAAATATTATATGTCGGTTTAGTCTACCCAAAGTCCTTATTTTTGGTAACGACACTCTATTCCAAAGCAAGAGCACCAGGGGCTGGTGCGAGGCTTTGGGGATCACACAACACTTCACTTCGATGGGCAATCCCCAATCAAATGGCTAGACAGAGGTGACCAAGAGAATGATCCTCAGCCACCTGAAAGCCAGGATACAAGATACTAGCTTAAATTGGGTAGATGACCTCTCTAGTATGTTTTGGGCGTACAGAACCACTCTTCAAATAGCTACAGGTCATACCCCATACAGTTTCGTTTATGGATCCGAAGCTATCATACCCTCAGAGCTAATTCAGCATACAGCTCAAGTTATTCATTTTTATCTACTAAGAAACACATTGGAGAGAAAATTTGATCTCAAAACTATCGATGAGCATCACCAAGAAGCTTACGATACTATGTAACGCTATAGGTCGAAGATGGTCGAGACTTATAACAAAGGAGTCAGATTGTGCTGTTTTAAGATTGGAGATCTCGTCCTCAAGAAGATTGAAGTCTCCAGGAGTGTTGGCAAGCTTGACCCAAAATGGGAAGGACCGTACACTGTTGTCAAAATATCAAAACATAATATATATAGATTAGCCAATATACAGGGAGAAGAACTCCCTTACCTATGGAATGCAACCAACCTCTGAAAATTTTACATTTGAGATTATGTTGTGCATACCTTTGAAGTCTTTAAACCTGAATAAAATTCCAACAGTATTGATATGATTTAGAGTCATAATCATAATCAAGCGGCTTCATGCCACCCCAACCCAAGTTAACCCTGTAGTCGATGAATAAATAGCTCGACTGTCACTTAAGCAACTTCATGCCGCCCCAACCCAAGTCGACTCGTAGTCGATAAATAAGCAACTCATGCTGCCACAACTAAAATTGACCCCGTAGTCGATGAATAAGCAGCTCGTGCTGCCACTCAAGCAGCCTTATGCCGTCATGACTCAAGTCAAACTCGTAGTTAACAAATAAGAAATCTCGTGCTGCCACTTTGGTTTCATGCTTCTATCCCCTAGAGTCGACCCTTGCAGTCGACGAAGTAGCAACCTGGCTTTAGCATCAAAATCAATCAACCCACATCGATCATGTCAACCCCAGGGTTGAAAATCTAGGGGTTAACTCAGTAGTCGACCAACAGGTGTTAAAAATCGACAACGCAGTTGAATGGTCGTGCAACAACAAAGCTACAACAAGTTGACTCAATCGACAACAATCTTATTCAATTTTCTTCACTATGAAGGCGATAGCCAGGTCATTCATCAGTTACTCTCCACATTTTTATGATAATTTAATTCGATGTAAAAATACTCAATTGCTATATTTAACATGACAAAATGAAACCAAAAACAGTCTTTATTCATCAAGTGATTGATTGTTGTTACATCAAAAAAAGAAAAAGATAGAACAAACTGCATATGCGCAGGATTAGTTTTGGCTAGTCCTTGCCTGCTCGCCTTCAGGCCATTCAGAGTCCGGATCAGGCATTGCACATGCTAGCAGTGAGACCACTTGAGGAGGTTTGGAAAGCCCAGCAACATTGCTCATAAAGTTGGTCGAGCGTAGCACATACTACACTATGTTGACCTCTTCTTCCCTCAGTTGCGCCACCAGGTCCTCAGCAAATGTGAACTCCTCGACAAACTACTCCAACCTAGCATCAACCGCGGCTTTTTTTTTTAGCTTTGATTAAAGGCTCATCAGGCACAGCGGTCGCATTTTCTGTCCTAGGGGTCTGTCCAGCTTTGCCCTTCTTGAGATTAGGATAGGGCTCCAGTTTTTCGTTCAGGGTAAGACTTATTTTGCTCTTTTTTTTAGGATAAAAATCATATCCCAAGTGCTCAAGTTGCTTCACAGCCCTATGGAAGGCTTTTCGAGCATTATTTAAGGACGCAACCATGCTCTCGTCCTGAAAACCAGGGCTAAGGATGAACTGTTCAACCGCTTCATAGTGCATCCTCAGGACATAGCAGTTAAAGGCCTTCCTTGCCTCATTAGTCACCTCTGCATAGCTTTGAGCTCGACCAAAAGTATAGCTCACTTACAAGTTTAGGTGAGCCTTTTTTAATACGTTGTCCATGTGACTCCGCTCCTCGACCGCCTGAACCAGTTGCTGATCCTTGGAGTCGAGTTGCTCTTGTAGTTCAGCCACCTTTTTATTCAGCTACTTGATTTGGAGTTGCGAGGACTTGAGCTATACTTTGAAGGTTTCCATGTCCTTCTCTTCTTGCAACCTTTTCCCATCTACCAGCGCTAGCTCAGATCGACGGAAAATGTTATAGCCCAGTTGTCCTACCTGGAAATTCAATTAAAAAAAATAATGTTACCACACAATGCCATCATGAAATGGAAATTCGATAAAAAATTATTGACCTCATGCTTACCATATTGCAGAGGTACGACAGTGCTTGGATAACCTTGGCCTGGCTAAGATTCATTAATTTTTGTTGGTCAGCTTCAAATAGCCCTGACGAGAGCTACTTCAAAGCGTTGCCATCTGTCATTCCTCCCTGGATAATGGAGGTCGAGTTAGTTATCTCCTTGGCTTGGTTAGTGGCGAACCGAGGAGTAAGCAGCTAGGGGAGTTGGAATAGCGAACCATCGCTGGGTTTTCCAAACAGGTTGTAACCTGCAGTAGCTTTCTTATGCCTTTTGTTCGTTACAACCTTTTTAGAGATTGAGCCCCCTACTCGACCATTTGCCTTTTACCTCGTCCAGTAGGGCTCCTAGGGACAGGCTCTTCCCAATGAGCAAACTGAGATTCCACCGCCTGTTCAATTTGCGCGGGCATCGAAGCTAACATCAATCGAGTGGAACCTATTAGTTTCACTTGATCTCCTTCTCGTCATGCAGTGGCTACTTGACAATGCTTCTCGTTTCTTTAAGCTCAGGCTTGGGATTCAAATTGGCTCTGTGTCATTACTTCTTCTCGATTTGCATGTACAAATAATATAAGTAAACATCAAAGTCGAGCAGGGAGATCAAGTACCTACAATCACAACGGTCGATGAGAATCCCTACCTAGTTGATCGCCCTCAGGTAGGTCAAGTTGGGTTGGTGATAAGCCAGCCAATACCAAACACCTTTCCTAAGTCAAAATTGAGGCCTCCATATGCCCAAATCTAGCTAAATTCCTGATGAATGTATTGGGCTAGCTAGGTGTTTGGTTCCCAAGCATCTCCATAGGCCCCCTCCACCAACCCCTTGGAATAATGAGAACCCCTTGCCCCTGGATATAGAAAAAATATTTTTTTCACTCTTGGCCATAAGACGAGGCAGGGGATATTAAAAATTTTCAACAAGGTCGAGCAATCAAGTAGTAGAAATCAGACTCCTCGGTATTGCCCGACTTTTACGACATAGCTAGCTGGAATAAATTTAAAAAGTTGGCAAAGGAGGCTGGTTGATCATGTAAGTGTATCAACACGGCAAAACTATACAAAGTGGTGAAATAGTTTGGCAGTAATTGGGTTATGCACACTTCCAGGCCTACTAGGAGGTTGACTATCGCTTATGTGAGGGGAAATCTAAGCCCACATTTCAACCCTTCCTCATATATCGTTATACACCCTCGGGGAGGTCGATGCATTCTGCCCTTAGCCCTTGGAACTAACAATTCGTACTCCTTAGGGATATGATATGTTGTCCTAATTTGTATCAGGTCGGCAGGGGTTATTTTGGATGTTATTTTAGTATAATAGTTCAGGGTAAACAATCAACCTTGAGTTGTGGGAACTCTGCTCAGGCCAGCCTCACCCTCAGAAATTGCTATCACATCACTCGAGCTACTAGAACTGCTCAAACTCAAGCTATCACTCGAAAAACTACTTAGCCCACTCTTGTGGGATGTTACAGATGCACTCCCATCCTTAGTCCCTCCTTGATAGGCCACGCTCTTAGACTTAGTGTCCTCACTATCAGAGCTGGTAGACATTTTGTTGTAAAAGAAAAAGGAGAAAAGAACAAATAAGCAGAGTAACTTACAATGAATATCTTGCAAGTTCTAAGCGCATACAAGTTGGAAAGCTTCAAAGGCAAGGATTCGACCATATGTAGTTCAAAAAAATTGTAAATGAAGGCATATATCCCCATTATTTATAGGTGTTTATGCATGGGAACCCAAGCATCAGTTATAATTACACCCTGTCTCTATATACTTCGTATTTTGTGAAGTAATTGGTGCATTAAATGCAACAGAACCGCTACAAACCCTGGTCGATAATTCAAAAACCCTAGTTGAATTGATATGAAACCCTCATCGAACATGGATAACTGTGATAGCTGTCTATTAACTCCCTACCCTTGCTCATCGGCAAGCTCTATTAGGACCACAAGTTGGGAGGACTCATGATATGGGATAGCCCAACAAGCTAGCGAGCCCAGTCAGCCAGGCAGGCCAACAGGCCCATTTAGCCCAACATCAGTTTTAGAGCTAACTCATTCGGTAACAACTATCTGATCGAGTAATTTGTTACCGATCGTGCTCGAGGAGATGTTCTACCATGAACTTGGTTGACCAGCTAGGTCTAGTCGATCGTTGTCAACCTTAGGGCTCTCTTCAGTGCGGACTTAGATCCACACCGTATTTATTATTCTGACAGACAGCATGCCTCTGCATTAATAACGCATGATAACTGGTATAGTCACTACTACCAACTCTGCCACCAACCCTATCACCACCTTTGGTAAAGAGGTGCCTATCAGAGGTATTGTTCACCTTGAAAAATAAAAAATTGTGCCACCCGAAATAGTATCGAGATCTGAAATGATCATTAACCCCCTGACAAGGACTAAAACTCACTTCTCCTGATAGGAGCACCTTTGACAAGTCACGCACCAAGAGAAGGCTATAAATATCTCATAACCAACCACGCTCCGGGTAATGCCAAATACACTATAAGCTCTCTATACTTTGTTCGATTAACTTATCTCGATTAGAATTGACTTGAACGTTGAAGTGCCTTAGCTGGGGGCACCTCGACTAGTTTAACGTGTGTTGATTGTTGCAGATCTCCGACCTCAAGAAGAACATAAGTTGAATTACTCGACCTCTCTGGTCGAATCTACCCCAAACAGTACCCTTTCACTATATATAGCTTCCTACCCCATCAATTATATAAATCCAAGGTAGAATGAGATTTTACAATAAAATGTCGAAGAACTATTACAAAAAAAGGACATATCTGGGAAAGCATGAGTTCTTGTATAGTTACAGTCTTGTTATGCCTAAAAAGGATAGAAGTTAGCAAATGTGCATAGACAATAGAGTCCGCAACAAGATCACAGTAGAGAACAAATTTTCCATTTTTTTTGTTTATGTGAAATACCCTCAACATACTTTGAACTTGATCAAGCTCCTACAAATCCCAGTATCGAGTGTAGCTGCAGCCTAAATAGCGAAACAAATACTAGATATTCAGGTAAGGTAGGTAAAAAAAACAAAAGAAAAGAAAAACCCTTAGAAAAGCTAATGCCAAATATGTGGCAACCGCCGATAAGCATCAATGTTTCCAAACTTTTGAAGATGGATGCAAAGTTATGATTTTCTTAAAGAAGGAAAAATCTCTAGTGGTACTTATAATGAATTGCGGTTGAAGAAGTATCAGCCGTATCGTATGTTGAAGAAAATTAATAACATCTACATAGTGGAATTGCCAAAAATATAAAAACTTTCAAAAATTTTAATGTAGTCGATCTTTATGCTTATCATGTATCCAATGAGCATCTTTATCCATCGTTGGTAACTTGAGGAGGAGTTCTTTTATTAAGAGGGGAAATTGATACAATAGTTAGAGAGAATCTTGGTTCAAGTATTTGGAGTGATCTTCTCAAAGAGTTTTTGCACATGAAAACTACTAGATGATATCATTTAGACAATAAGTTTTATTTTTTAGATTTTTTCTTTCTAGATAAATATTACACTTCAAATTTTACTTTACCTTTTAGGAAAATTAGGTGTTTTAAAGATAGGTTGCGAATTTATCATAACCCTATTCGTTAGAATGTATGTAGCTTGCGACTCACAACTTAGGCAATAGAAGTTTTTTTATTTTCACTTTATGAAGAAGGTTCTTTTATATAACTTTGTTATTTTAAAACATATCATGAACATACTTTTTTGGATAATTCTAGCATCAATCATAAATTGTAGGTGACTAATATTAATCATAGCAAATCTAGTTCATGCGATATATTTCAATTAATCCATGGTGTCCATTCATTGTAGCTGGTCACATGCTAAGCAAGTTTCATAAACTTGCACCTAGACAACCCTTACATGAGAACTACATAGAAGATTTGTCTTGACTACCAATAAAATATTGACACCTATTAAGAATACAAAAAAGGTTAAAGGGGGTTAAAAAATGTTGCCTTGTCTAAAGACTAAAGTGCCCTTACTATAGTTTATTATTATTTAACTAAAGTTAGGAATAAAATATCCTAGCTTTTCAAAAATTAATATTTATAGTTAGGACACTTTACTAGAAATTAAAAAATTATAAAAATATTTTAAAATAATTGGACTTGTAGTTCCAACTCTTATAAAAACATATTATGATTTATAATCAATTTATGACAGTTGGAACTCCAAAATCTCGACTCTCTTGAAAATAAATTTAGTTGAAAAATTCATTTTTCTGGAAAAGACTACGTTAGATGTATAATATAGCTTAATTGAAATATTAGATATTGAAATTTTCTTTTTATCAATGCACTGGATAATGTAACGACTCCCGAATTTTGACAGCTCGTGGTTGTGAGTTAAAGTATATATATATATATATATATATATACACACACTTTCGTTGCGTGGACCATATCGGATTATGTATGTACTAGTGACAAGCCATCACTCTCTCTTTTTAATCAAACATTTTTATACTTATATTTTTAAATCGAGATTTTATAATCACCTTTTTTTTTTAAAAAAAATGATAATTCTTAAAAACTCAATTTTAAATTTGATCACATTTAATTTTAATTTGATCATATTATTTTAAATCTATCAATTTGGATGTTATCCCATATCAATTTGAATTTTACAAAAATAATTGAATTGAATCAATTCTCTTTTTAATTCAAATTTTTTGAAAGTTTGTTTAAACATTTTTTATATTTATTTTTTATAAGTCGATAATTTTGTCCTCAAATTTTTATTTTGTTAAATGTTTATAATTTTTAAAAACTCTTTTAAATTTGATCACTTGCTATTTTAAATTTGAGTGGATTTGAATCTCATATCAATTATCAGTTTGATATGATCCCACATCAATTTGAATCTATAGAGATACTTGATTTTTATAAATTATGCGGCCAGCAGCAACCCACTATCTGTCTATCTTCAACATGCCCATGGTCAAAGTCAAACCTCATTTCAGCATTTTTATTCTAATAGCCTAGCCCTCCATCGATTAAGGAATTCAAGATCAACTCCCAACTTGAGTGTTTTTCATTATTTAGCTGCAACCAAAAGATCCATAATCGATTCTTTATGCCAACAAAGATATTTGAGACAAGTTAACTATTGTAGAAAATTTATTAAAGTATATATATATATATATATATATTATAATTTTAAGATATTACTAAAATTGATTAATTTAGCTATAAGTGCGACTGATGCTAAAATTCCCCTACTTTATTTCATTCAAATTATACATGCAAGTTATTCATGCAATAATGTATCTTTTCTTTTCTCTTCTCCCAAATTTTACAAGTTGCATGAATGAGTAAGCTGAATTTTGCTGTTAAATGTTTTCATGACATCTTTTTAATTGTCAAATAAATTATAAAATCTTTTATGAAAATATGTTAAAAACTGAAATCAAAAAGCGTTAACAGCCTGAAAGTCTTCCCCATAAATAAATCCAAAACATTTTATGATAAAATATTAAAAATTGAAACTAAAGGTTTTCTTCTTCTTTTTTGTTTTTTTTTTAGTAAGAACAAATTTAAGGTGTTAACAGTCTTAGCATCTTCTCCGTAAAACGTTAGGAAATTTAATACCTTATCTTTTTTAACGTTTTTTCTATTGGAAGGGGATAAGAGTTTAAATGCTTTCTTTTAACTCAAAAATGAGTGGAAAATGGGTTGTTATGAAAATTTCTCAAGAAAAGCCAAAATAAATATTTTTTGAAAATTTATCTACAAAAATCAATTTTTACCAAATTTTTAAGAAGAAGAAGAAGAAGAAAATTCAGAAGCATATATGCAGATGCATACAGAGACAGAGGAATTCCACTCAACGAGCAAGCTGATTTGGCAGGGGATAATTAATGTGCACTTAGGTGTAAAGCAAATAATAATTCTTTTCAAGACTGAGTTTGAGCTGTTAAGACACCATTAAGGTCCACTAACCTTGGAAATTTCCAGGTTCTAAATCATGGATTCTCTTACAATATCACTGGCATTTTCCTTTTCCTTCCGCGGCTCAATCCTTTGCTGATGCTTAATTTCAACATACCTGCAACTCCTATTTGAATTCTTTATTCCATACTTTATTTTATTTTTTATTTCATTTTATGAATATATGTTAAGTACATTAAATATTTTTTATAAAAATAAATAATTTAAAATGAAATACACTTGAAATGTATTTAATAAGGTGGAATAAAAAATAAAACACACACAAACAAAAAGAGATCCAAAGTGTGGTAAGAGGATATTTTAGTCAACTTAGATAAGCTCTACAAAATATCTTATAAAATGTTTGAAAGCTTATATAATGTCAAAATGTATTTGATAATTTTTTTTGGAAGAGACCTTAAAAGCTCTTAAAATAAGATGTTACGAGTTTATAAGTTCTTTTTAAAGAAATAAGGAGTTCCTAATTTAATTAGAGAGTGTTTGGCTAAACTTTTTGGAAGTTATAAGGTATTAGATTTTTTTTAAAAAAAATAAATTTTTAAAGTGTTTGAATAAAATGAGATTTTGAAGCTTTGAATCATATTAATATCTTAAAAATAAGCTCATTTAGCCAAACACCCTCTTATTTTTAACATTTTAATAAGGTCCTTAATTTTAATCATAGTAATTATAAAATTGTTATTACTAACATTTTATAGGCTGTCAAATCTTATTTTATTCAAATACTTTAAGAACTTATTTTTTAAAAAAAGATATAATACTTTATAAATTTTAAAAATATTTCGTAAAATGTAAGAGTTTAAAAGATTTTTTAATAAATTGAGCCCAGCACCCTCTAAGTCATACTTTTGTTGCACTTTTCGGCCGCATGAATAACACAAACAATATTTATTTCTTTAATTTTTATTATCGTTACATTTATTTCCATGGTAGAAGCCCTTTAGAGTGCTCAAGAATGATGCCCGTAAAATGTCAAATATCTATGATATTTCGCAAATATATTTAACATTGATATGCTAATATATATTTAACTTTTACTGTTAAACTAAGGAATAAAATTTAGAGGGTGTTTGGCTAATCTTATTTAAAACATCTCGTAAATTCTTACATTTTATAAAATATTTTTGAAACTTATAAAATATTATATTATTTTTAAAATAAATTTTTAAAGTGTTTAAATAAAATAGTATCTTGAAATTTATAAAATGTTAGTAGTGACATTTTGTAATTAATATATGATTAAAATTAAGTTAATTTGTTATATTTTTTAAAATAAGTTATGCACTCTTTATTTTTTTAAAAAAAGAATTTATAAGCTCCTTATATGTTATTTTTAAGAGATTTATAAACTCTTTTTTAAAAAAATTTATCAAATAAATTTTCATATTTTATAAACTCTTAAACATTTTATAAAATATTTTGAAGAGTCTATAAGTTCACCCAAACACTCTCTTAATAAATAATTTCATTGTTTGTGCATTTCAATTCGAGGCATACATCATCATTAATACACATTCTTCATATATTGATTTAATGAATATTACTTTCAATGATTACGAACCATAACTAATAAAGTAAAAAATTCATTAGCATAAAGGGTAAAATGATTATTTGTCAAACAAATAAATAAACAAAATTGGGTCAGTTGTTATTACCCTTTTTTATAATAATATAATCAAATGAGGTACCTTTTTTTCCACAAGTACAGAATATCATCCGCCAGCTTTGAGAGTTAAAGTGCACCCTCCAACACATAGCCTGGCATCACTCGGACCCTCTCATTCATGTGAGAACAAGAACAAGAACAAGAACTTGAACTCTCAGCTTACCTACTGAACCCGCGTTATGGAAACAGCTAATTATCGGTTTGACTACCCCAATTGAAGTCACTTTTGACAACATAGTTAGTGGAAATTCCATTAAGGCCAAATAATTCAAGACTTAATTAATCTTACAAGATAATCAATACATGCTTTGAACATTGGATTTATTCTACTCCACTATCTTTGTTCTCTTCTCTATTTATTGCAAAACAGTTACACATTTTGGTGTTGGTAGAGATAGGGATTCTTCCCTTTGTCGCTTTACCAAACTACCCTGTATTCTCACTTAAAAATTGCCATATGGCAAGTGCCTGGCCAGTTTTTATCTTTGTCCAAATAACATACTTCCAAGCAAAGATCATTTGGGCTTAACTTTGAATTTTGATTTATTTATTTTTTAAACTTATCCTTTCAAGCCACTTCACTCAGACCCATTTGAATTTAAGGTTTTGAGGTATCAAAATCTAATTTGAATGAATTCCCACTGAGCAGTTAAGCAAGAATTTAGGAGGGTTTAACGCTTAAGCAATTGATTTAGTCCTAAACAAGTGCTTTCCATCAACATTACAAGATCATGACCACACTGTATCTCTCTTCCTTATCCTTTACAATCATGTTTAGGGTGACCATTTTTCAAAGCTTATATTGAAAGGGTTTTTTGTGAATAACAAGTTTTGTTCAACTGGAGGAAGGCAGCAAGCGGCTTATGCTATTTTTTTTTGTTTTTTTCGTTTTAGTAAAAAGGCCAAGGGAATGTTTGGTTGCGTTTTTTATTTAATTTTATTATGTGTTTATTATATATTTTGAGATAATGTAAAAATTATTTTTTGTTATGTTTATTTATATTTTGATAAAGATATTTTTTGTTGTATCAGTTAAATCAATTTTTTTTATTAAATTTTTGGAATGAAAATAAAATTGAATATTTTTTTTATTATTAAAATAATAATAACAAATATATAATATATATTTATATATTAAAAAGTATATATTTTAGAGAAAAAATAAAAATATATTTTATTATATTTCTCCAAAATAATATTATTACGCGAAAACATAACCAAACACTCCCCAAGTCTTTGCGAGATATTTCTGGTTGAGTGTGGACATGAAAATAAAAAATTAACAAAAAAAAAAAGTCTGCGCGAGATACTTCTTGATATTTTAAGACATAATTAGGAGTTTGGTTTGCCAATTTCTGTACCAACTTATCATGGGATTAGCAAAAATTGATCTTTTCCGAAAATTAATACTTTACAATCACACCCAAAAAGATGAAGATGAAGTCTACATTTCATCTTCTTGTTCAAGTTCGTGAAATTAAAGGCAGTGAAAAAGGTACAAAAGAAACGATTTTTATTTTACCGTATGTGTTTGTTAAACATGGAACGGTTGAAGATTTGAAAAGGAGGGAAAGAAGGGGAGGGGCGGAGGGCAGCCGGCTGGGCCGGCTTGCGATTGTTGCTTTCCAGAGTTTGCTTCAGAAGAGGGGAAAATTCCATCTCATCCCCTCTCTTTGCGGTCAATTCCTTACAAGTATGGACTCTCATTGTGGAGTTGGAGTATTATTTGTTTAATATCTCTCTCCTAAAACATACTAAACCCTTAACAACTCCCTCTTATATTACTCCATAAAACCCCAATCATTTGTGGTGTTATTCCTGAGGAAAGCCATTTGTTCAATAAGAGTGACAAGTAGCAAACACAGAAAACCAAAGAAGAAAAAAAATGCCTGGCTTCGAAGAAATTGGTGGAGAAGATATTTCTCTTCTTTCTCATCCAGACCCAGTTGTCTTAGAGCTCAACAGGTTGCAGAATCAACTCAAAGGTTTCATGATTTTCTCTCCTTTTCTGTGTATTTGTCCCTTTGGATATGTGTGTTGTTTTTTTTTTATCAAAATGTTACAAGAATCAATTTTAGTATTTCATGGTACCCTTTTAGCTGTTGTTCTCTTCTTGGGAGTTGGCCTGTAGTATACCTTGTGATGCTGCGTTATGTAAAAGTTTGATATCAATTGTGCCTGTTGAATACGGAATTATGGATAGAATTGGTCCTATTAACCAGTAATTTTGCCCTAAGCTCGTATAAAATCAAGTGTTTGTTTTATTTAAAAACCATTTTCTTCTGTTTCTTATGTCAAAATGTTCCTTTTATGGTATCATTTTGAATAAATATGCCACGCATGTGCGGCTGCAGTTAGGAGTGCAGCTATTCCATGGCCTGGTACATTTTGCTGCAGCAGAACGGAATTTTAAGCTTGGTGGCAAGGAATTGACCTCTTTAAAACTGAAATTTCATATACTTTCATTCGAACTTTTATTTTTCTTAGAATGTTTTTGGGACAAATTCTTTTTACAATACTCCAAATTTAAGCATTCAAATGTATTGTTTGAGGAAAATCCTTGTTGTCTTTCTAAAAACATAGTGATGTGGCATTTGATGATGCTTTTGGTGGTTTGATAGCTTTTGTTTAGAGTAAATAGAGTGGAGCAAGCATTACTCAATCATTGTAGGCTGACGACGACTATAAAAAATTCGACAAATGGGAAGTTGTCAAAGTTGCTGGTATAATTAGTTTCTGTCCTGACAATCTTATTCAGATAGGGACTTCTTTCATTACGTAAGGCAACATTCTTTAATAATATCTTTTATGTGACTATTTATTCTGGCTTTTTTAGGGGATCATAGCATAATTTATGGAACTCTTTTAATTTTAACCACCCACTTGAGAACAGGTTATCAGGGCTTTTTAACTTATCTGTAAGCCTAAAATGACTTGATGGCATGAGACATTCGGGACCCATTGATCTTCCATTAGCATGATTTTCAAATGTTCTTACTCTGCTTCTCTCCGGTCTCTGGAGCCTTTAGCATTTCCCCGCTTGTTATCTAGTCTAGTGTCGACATTTTACTCTGAAAAAAGTTGGATTCTATTGGATGACAGGCTTTTGAGTTTCTTTCAAATATTCAAGTTGAGAATTAAAATAATAATAATAATAATAATAATAATAATAATAATAATAATAATAAGCTATCAAATTATAGGGTTCTGTTTAACCAAGAACATCAACAAAATGTCCAGTAGCATATCCTTGCCATAAGTCTAAATGATTTGGAACATGCTGCTAAATTGCATGCATCTACAGGTATTTTCTGGGCATCAGTTCCATTTTCATTGGTTTATAGAATATTCATTTGCCAAATTTCCTGTCTAAACACATGGAGTTCCTCAATCACAAGTACTACTCCTTTAAACTAATGTCTTTTTGAATCAACAGAGGAAAAAGATGTGAAACTTAAGGACATGAGATTGAAAGAAAAGAATTCATGATATCTCTGAATATTTAATCTTAGCATATTTTAGCTTCGCAAGCAATGCCAGGGTTTGCACCATTTCTTTTGCCAAAAATTAGCCATAGATCATACCACAGTTTGGAGAGCTTTGTCTTGGATGATCGCATACATGATAGAGACCTAACAAACTAAATTTTGTGTCATTTCAGAGAAGGAGAGGGAACTGGTGAAGGCTCAAAGTGAAATTCGGGCACTGAGAGCAACTGAAGTCCTCAAGGATAAAGCCATGGAAGAGGTACTTGAAATCAGTTCTCCTGTCTCCTTTGATGAAAGTATGCAATTATACATCCATAAAATTCTGTTCTAACGCAAAATAAGCAGTAACTTTGTATAAGATACATCAGTTGCTTAACATCATACTGCTGAACAGTCATGTAGCTCTGAGTTTTGCGTACAGTTGCAATTAGAATTTAAATATGGAAAAGGAAAAGAAAATTTTAAAGAGTTGCTCGCCTGACTGTATAAATATGAATGTGTTACTCATCTGTCTTATGCCTTCTGACATGGGTTATCTATGTACTATGTCTTATTTCCAGCTTGGAAGTGAAGTTAGAAGGTTGGAAGAGAAGCTAAGATGCAGTGAAAACCACCTTGAACAAAAGGTGTGAGTAGATTTTCTAATACCCCATTTCCCTTTTTCTTTTCCTCTTAATGAACATTCAACTTAGGATGGTCAAGTGTTCTGGGTCTGGTTGGTGCAGAATCTTGACATCAAGAAACTCACTGATGAAAAGAAAGAAGCATTGGCTGCACAATATGCTGCTGAAGCAACTCTTAGAAGGGTTTATGCCAATCAAAAAGATGATGATTCTGTTCCCATTGAGTTGGTCATTGCTCCTCTAGAGGCAGAACTTAAAATGCATAAGAATGAGGTAATCAGATGATCTTAAAGAAATGTGTTTTTTGTGGTGAAATAGCCAATGGACGAGACAAAGCTCTTGTTTGATTTCCCCTCTTCCTGACTAGCCTTTGAACTCATTGTCTTGGAGCATTTCAGGTGGCAGCATTACAGGAGGATAAGAGGGCACTGGAACGACTTACAAAATCTAAAGAAGCAGCATTGCTTGAAGCAGAGAGAATATTGAGAAGTGCCCTAGAAAGAGCACTAATTGTAGAGGAGGTTCAAAATCTAAACTTTGAGCTTAGGAGGCAAATTGAGATATGCCAGGTATAGTTTAGATCAATAACTGTGAGGCTTATCCATATATTAAGTTCCAAAATACTAACAAACATGCATATAAATGTTCACAGGAGGAAAATAAAATACTTGATAAGACAAATAGGCAGAAGGTTTTAGAGGTTGAAAAGCTTAGCCAAACCATCAAGGATCTTGAGGAGGCCATACTTGCTGGTGGAGCAGCTGCCAACACTATTCGTGATTATAGACGGCAGATTTCAGAACTGAATGTAAAACCTCATGCAAAAATACAAATTTACAAGTGGGCTCTCTACATTGGATGTCAACTGATCTTAGTTTTCTTCAACTTCGTAGGACGAGAAGAGGACACTGGAAAGGGAACTTGCAAGAGTCAAGGTTTCGGCAAACCGAGTGGCAACCGTGGTTGCTAATGAGTGGAAGGATGAGAAGGACAAAGTTATGCCTGTCAAGCAATGGCTGGAAGAGAGAAGGATATTGCAGGTATGCCCTTGAAACAATCATAAAACAAGAGTTCTCCCCCCAAGTATCTATTTCCTTGGCTACTTGATTATGTTGAAGTTTCTGTCAGCATATCTACAACCTAAACCTTACCGGCCTTGATGAATGTTAGAATGCTTTTGGTTTTTCTCTTAACTGTGAAGCCTCTATGTTGTAGGCAGAGATGCAGAAGTTAAAAGACAAACTAGCCATATCAGAGAGAGCTGCCAAGGCAGAAGCACAAGTCAAGGTGACACTTCAAACCTCATTTCAGCTACAAATTTTGAGTCTAAAGATAGTAAACTCTTGCCTTTGTGAACTTAAGGAGCTAAACTATTTTGGTCCAGGAGAAGTTGAAGTTGAGGTTGAAGACACTTGAAGAAGGCTTAAAACATGTTCCTAGTTTCTCTATCAAAACTAATGGATCCCCCAAGAATGAAAAATCCAATCACTTCTTTGGGATCCTATCAAGTAATAAAAAGAGATCTACATCACAACCTCGGGGATCTGCCATTAGTAAAAGCTCAATGCAGATGACAGATGAAAAACAAACTTCATTCGCCAATGCAGAAATGAAGCAAATTAGTAGTTTGAAAAAGAAATATCCTTCTGGAGAAAGTTTGTTAAAAAAGAGTTTGTGGGCTTCCCGAAATAAGGTCATTGACAATAGTGAAAAGGAAAATGCCAAGATGAATGAAAATGCCATGGTCAATGATGAAATGTGCAACAGTGATGAAGTTGGAGAAATTGGGAATGTTAAAGGTACAACTGGTAGCAATGAAGAGATGAAAGGTTTGGAGATCGCTGATATTGACTGTGAAGATATGGTATCAGGATTTTTGTATGACAGGCTTCAGAGAGAAGTCACAAGTTTGAGAAAGTCCTGTGAGTTGAAGGAGAGTACTTTGAATTCTAAAGATGAAGAAATCAAGGTAGTCTTACCTGAAACTCTTTGTCTAAATATATATGCCTGTTCGAGTTGAAGGGCATGTTGTGTAACCACACCAGCAATATTTTGTCTCTCTAGGTGCTCATGAAAAAGATTGAAACACTGACAAGAGCCATGGAAGTGGAATCGAAGAAAATGAAGAGAGAAGCAGCAATAAGGGAGAAGGATTCAACATTAATAAAGGTGGATCAGAAGATAAGAAGCACAAACTCATCCAAAAGGTTAGCAATGTTCTCTCCTCTTTACCTCCTTATTCTTCCTCATGAATTTATCCTTCAGTTTTCTTGTACCAGTTAGTTGAAGACGCCCATCTTACCTTAGAGATGCAATATAGCTTCTCATGATTCAAGTCCCTTACTCGTTTCCATTGATTAGGTCCATAAATGCCTATTGAAGATACATTGCTGGGAATAAAGGTGGGGATAATCAAGAAGTCACTATAGCATTAGATTATTTCATGATTTCTATGATGTAAATACCCAGCCCATTTGTTTGGTGTTAGATTCCAAAAATAATGTTAGAATTGTGAAAATGGTGAGTGGGTAGCTGGCTTCATGAGTTGTAGGGTGTGAATTTTTATCATAATTAGTCTGATTTGCCTGTATGCTTGTATAAACATTTTGCTGAGTAAATTATTTAATAAACTACTTGTTTATTTATTTGGCTAATAGTTATGTCAAAAATTCAATAGAAGAACAAAAACAACTTGCCAGGAATAACTGGGAAGTATAGCTACTAACAAAATAAAATCCCAAATATGACAGATCTATCTTAAATCATCAGATCAAATTCTCTTGCAAAATATTTGCAAATCTCAACTTCCTACCGTACTTCCTCAGTGCTATTGTTGTTTAAAAACTGCTCATTTCAGCCACAGAGAGCAGTACTACAGAAGTTATGGCACCTCTCAATTTTTCCTGTTTCCGCCCATTACATGTACTCTTCAATGGAAAATTGCGGTTGCAAAGTTGTGCTGTCCCACAAAAAAAATAGAAGAAAAAATGTGATAGAGGAAAAGAAAACACATGTTCTCTGTAGTTCATTCTAGTTCTGGAATTGTAGCTAAACATGGCCTCCATTTCTTGGACCCTTTTCTTTTACCTGCAGACTGAAGGTCAAGACCTCTCAATTTTAGTTCTCAATGAGGAGTGAAGTTGTTTATAGGTGTGTACTGGCAAGACAAATAATCAAATAGAATTCTCCACTATTATGTTATAATAAACAGCAAGAACTGTTAAATACTATGAACTTAACAAATTTTTTTTCTTCTAGCCCAATTCTTGCACCCAACTCCACATGAAGAGAGGGGTTGTGCGCCTTTTGAGGTTGACCCTTAAGCTATTATTTACTATTAATCAAGTCAAATTCTTAATGCTTGCTCTTCAGAATGCACATGGAACCTTGAAACCTTGAAACCTTGAAGTCAACTCCTTGGAACCTAATGCTTTCCCACCTTAATATTATATAAGAGTATTCGACTTTTTTCCTCTTTCCTGTCTCAGTTGTGGTATTGGGGAATATAATTCTATAAATGGGTCCAGGCCAGCCAGAAGCCCAATTACTTGACTAAGCAGCAACTACCTCATTGTGACGCCTGAACTCCAGTCATGATGTCACCGAAACATTAGCGGTCAAAAGCCAGCCCATTTTGTCTGGAGTCTGATGAAATGTAGCATGTATTGCCTTCCAACACAACTCAAAAACACCAGCTAACCCTTTCTCAGAAAATCGAGTTTCCCATGCCGTGTGTTGATCCGAAGCAAAGATGACAAGTCCTTCCCATTTTTTGAGAGCTTTGGATAATTCATTCATCCAAATGAGTAGTGCAGTCAAAGCTCAGGCTCTTCCAAGTGCAAAGACCATTGTGTTGGAGTTCTAGAGTCTGGACTCTAGACATTATGTCAGTGTATATTTCAAGGCCCAACAATTTCAAAGCTCTCTCCAACTGATTCAGGTCAACACATAGAATTATCAAGCATCTGCAACATTATGCCTTTTGACATCAGCACCAATAAATTTAAAGAGCTCGCAACCTCCATGCTCGAAGATTTCTCTTTCAATGTCCTCTCCATGAACAAGAAGCTTCACCACATAACTGAGCTTTGGATTGGAATTCTGAGTGCAACTGGTCAGATCATAAAATTCTTGAGTCGGTGCTTGAGTTATTACATTAAGAAGACAACAAGAACCTCTCATTAGGAGTTTATGCTCAAGGCCAGAAGCCTATCAAATGTCCTCATGACATCATTTATACAACCAGTTTTCCTGTAATATTGGATGAGCTAGTCGGTGCAGCGTCTGCCTCTTTAACCTTCCCACTGATCAGCAAAGCAAAAAACTCCTACTGTTCAGCGTGCAGGTCCTCAAGCTTTCCGTTCCTCCAAAATCTCCAGGCTTCATCAATAACATAAGGGCATAAAAGAGTATTATACAAAATAGCACTCAACTCCAATCCTTGGTCTTTATCTCTCTATTACAGCAAGTGCGCTTTGTGTCCTAATAAGTAATAATACCCTAAGTCAGCTTGATCCCCCTTTTCTCCATTTCCTTAGATATTCATGTTTCTTGTCATGGCCTCTTGGCTATTGCCGCAGCATCCAACAAATTATTAGACAGCTAGGGCAAATTGCAAAAATGAGACCGTTGAAATGAACATTTGGCAAAAGAGGACTGAAAATATTTGAGATATTAAAGTAGGATAATAACTAACAAAAATTAAAAAAAAAAAAAAAGGACTATGATGGTCGGAAAATTGTGTCTATGGCTGGGTTTTGCTTATATGGCTTTTCTCAAGCTGGCCCATTTTTGACCATTTTCTATCCCATATCATCTTGGATTTTTTGCCACATCAACACCACCTCAAATAAAAGGTCACATCATAAAATAAAAATTAAAACAAAAAAAAAGAAACAAATATTCAACCAATCCCATTCCCCCTTGGCCCCTCGTTTGGATTCCATCGACTTGCACCACGCCCAATTTTCATCTTCAGACTTTAGTAGCTCCCCCACTCAAATTTGTGCCCCACCCATAGAAGATCAGAGCAAGTTCCAATCGCTGCCAACATGCCAACGGAGCAGCAACCGCGATTGAAGCTTCAACTGGTCACATGCAGATGGCTGGGCTATCGGGCTTGTCAACGACCCATTTAGAAATGAAGAAGTGAACCTCTCATGATTCAAATCTTTAGATCTGAATATTTTCTTATTATTATTGTAACAATTTTTAGGCCTTGTTTCACCTGCCTTGATCTGATTTTTCCTGTCCTTTTTTTCTCTTCCTTTTCCAATGTGATGGCAATACTAATCTAATCTTAGAAAAGAATTTTTGCTCGTTGTGAACAGTTTTTACCAGTGATGATGAGTTTGGAGATTCATATATGGATTAATTAATTTATTCTCCTCATCCGGAGTTCATGAAGTAGTAATAAATGGGTGTTGAAATTGGCGTAATTAATCTGTAGAAATTAGAAGAGATAGAGGGAAGAGAATTTAGGGATATAGGATTTACCGTGTTTTTAATTAGAAAAATTCCCCCCACCCACCCAATTCTGCTTATGTGGCATTTTAGTGAGCTGATATGGCATTTTAATTGAGGTGGCAAAAGATATGAGATGACATAGGATAAAAATGGTCAGAAATGTGCCAACTCAGCATCAAGAAAGCCATGTAAACAAAATCCGGAGATGACACAATTTTTCAGCAATCATACTCCTTTTTTTTCGATTTTTTATTAGTTACGATCCTACTTTAATACCTCAAACAATTTCAATTTTTTTTGGCCAAATTTTCATTTCAACAGTTCAATTTTTGCAATTTATCCTGGGCAGTAAGATCTCTATTTCCTCATGAAGCATTAAAACAACAATCAAAATTTCCAAATACCCCATCATAACATCCATATTCCACTGGCCCATACGCATCAATGACCAGTCCACCAAGTCAGCTCACCAGAATTACACACAAAAGAAAGATTGCATCGATCTTTTCAAACCATTGAACTGCCTTTTCAGGCAAAGAAAATTGCCTATCACAGCTAATTATCATCGACGAAGTAACATTTTTCTGGGCTTCATCTTCTTCTCAAGCATCTGACTACACAAACTTTCCTAAATACTTCTCAAGAAACTCGTTTTATTGCCAAAATTGTCCAATTTTCTTGAGCTAATACTTTCTGTGCTAACGCCCCAGTCTTTCTTTTGTAACTGCACTTATCAATTATTTCATACTTTGGGAAATTATTGACAAACTTTTACGGGTTTGAGATTAAAATAATATTCACGTCACGAAATCAAGTGGACGGAAATGTATTTTTCGCTTTGCATTGGTGCAAACTTGCAATAATCTCTATCAAATTTTTTTTTATTTTAAGTAATGGCCCTCTTACGATTTGATTAATTATAAATAATTATATTAATGTGAAGTGTTTTATATGCGATTATTCCCTTATATAATTTTAATTGTCCACAAACCTCGTGTTATAAAGTCAAAGACATTTAGCCCTCACTAGTCAATGAGGTTACACACGTGCCTCTTGTGTAATTGGTATTTGTATTTATCAATTAAAAAGTCATGTTTACTCTTCTTTTAGATTTTTTTTTTTCATAAGGTAATTGCAAAAAACTCCCCTATGAAATGTCTCAAAGGCAACTACCCCTTATGTAACTTTAATTGTCAAAAAATCTTGTGTTATATAGTCAAAGGCATTTATTTAAATCCTTGTTGGCCAATTGTGTTATGCACATGCTCATTGTGTGATTGGTATTTGTATTTGTCAATTGAAAAGTTATTTTTGTCATTTTTAGACCTTTTTGCAATTAAATATTTCACATTGGGGTTTTGGCCAAGGACAAGCCAAAAGATCCGGAGTTCAATTTCTTAATCTATTGGAATTCTGAACAATAAAAATTGAGCATCAATATCTAAAATGTTTAGGTTTGAATCCTCATTCCAACAATTTCTCAATGATTAAAATAAGGGATGGTAGATTTCATGCAAATCAAATTGCAATTCTACTAAATGTTCAGGCTCAAAACAAAAATGTCCAACCACTTAAATTAAAAAAATTTCAACATGAAGTCATGCTTCTAAATCAAATCGACAAGAAAATTTCTTGTGGCCTGCATATTTAAAAGATGACCTTAAACATCCCAAGCAATCTCATCCAACAGCCCAAAACTTTAGCAGCAATCTGAGCATTCAAAAACTAAAATTCTGAAATGCATTTTCAATGACTCCCCCTATTTCCAACATTCATTTAATTCAGGTACTAGCATCAAGAACGAATTCCAGCAATTTCAAGCCATTATGCACATTGACCATGCAACAAAAACAACCGCAAGCACTAACTTTTCAAATCATGCCAACAAGTCATAACAAAATTGATCTAAAAAAATAAAATCCTCATATTCAAGCCACAACACAATACACTGTGCAGAAGCACGACTGAATTACTTCACAACTTAGCAACAAAAATGTACTATCATTCACAACTTAGCAGTAGCAAAAATTTTCAATTGCAAAAATGCAACAAAATTTTCAACAGCAAAAATTTTCTAGCAAGAATCAACACCCCAAACCAACTTCCATTAAACGGCCTCCATGCAGCAAATTTACCCTCAATCAAAATGGTAATCTCCCTCTAATGCTATGTAGCAAATCTATTGAGTCAAAGGTGTCAGCTAGGGATGGATTCAGAAAATAAGAGTGTGGGGGGCGGGGGAGGGGAGCAAAAATTTATAATACAAAAGTTGAAATATAAATTTCATAATTCACAATTCAAATGTATATTTTCATAAAAATTGAAAAAAACTGTTCTTGATAATATTGATAACGGAAAAAGTTCTTTAAATTGTAGTTGTCAAAAGACAGAGAAAAATTCATTTTTTATATATTCACTTACATTTATCTTTTTTATCTTAATCTTGAAGTGAAAAAAAGAAGAAGATATTTTGGTTGTTTTGCAAGTCTCATATGCCCTAAGGCTTTCTAAAATTCATCTTGACAATATTTATAGTGATTTTTTTTTTCAATGTTAGCACTTGAAACATAAAGAAAAATTTATTTTTCTTTTAAATATTTACATATCTTTGTCTTTTTACCTTAATCTCATTGAAGTTAAAAAAGGTATTTCGGTTATTTTGCAAGTTCCTTAAGGTTTTCTTTGAAGAAATCCCAATAATATTTTTTTTCAAATAAATAAAATGGAAGTGACCTAATGAGCCTAATTTAATTGTCTTCACCTTTTTTTTCTTTTTTCAATTTATACACATGCGAACTAACAGTTTGTTAGGCTTTAAATTCCTGATCTCACACTTATGTGTGTGGACATGATACCACCAAGCCAACAACTTGATTACTTAATGGTAAATATGTAATCAATTGTTTTGAGTTTTACAAATTAAAAAAGGTAAAAATTTAGTCAATAATTTTCGTTTTATCTTTAGTTAAAAATAAACTTAATCTAACCCTATAAATCTAAATAATTAATTTTTAATTTAAGACTCGATAGGAAAAGTTAGATTTTTAGAAATTAATGAATGACTATTAAAAATAATTAATTTAAACAAAATTAAATAATTTATTTTTTAAAGTTAAATTATTTAAAGAATAACTAATAAAAATTTAATATATATGTTTATAATAAGTTGGGGGTGGGGG
>JACGDI010005779.1:343241-375556 GCA_014898725.1 Jacaranda copaia
AATTGTTATCCACTACAATACAATTGAAAGAAACAATAAAAGTAAAGTAGTAGAAAAATGTGCCATTAGAACATGCATTGCTGTTTTATGGTTGGTGATGATGCATCATCTTGTGGTCCATAATAAAAAGAATCATCAACTATTGCCCATTATAAAGAAAAATTGATGAAAATAAGAAAATTGCGTACAAATAAACAATTATACTAGTCCCACTATGTAATGCCGATCGATGATTTTTAATTCATTGTGATGATGGAAATATAGAATAATGTGAAAAGATTAAAGATGGGAGACTGACGGGGAAATTTGCAGAGAATTTTCTTGACCTTCTTGTAGCAGCAAGGACACTGGAGATCAACCTCGAGCACCATAACAGTCACCTGTTTCATCCATAAATAAATAAATTGAATCCCAAACTGCAAATTATAATTCAATTCTTGAAAAATTACCCAAACTCATCAATTCAGAATTGATATATATATATATATATATATATCAAACAATAGAAATGATCAAATTAAAACCATCTGGAAAAAATCTAAGTATGCCTTCTCTTTGACAAAGAAAGTGATCATCAGAAGTTGGAGAATTTGATCATACCTTCTCAGCCATGGCTGCAGATTGATCTGGATGCAACCACTGGTGACAAAGTTGAGAGAGACTTTTGGGGAGAATAAAAAAGATTGGGAGCCCCTTTGGGAAGAAGAAAGTGGGAAGCTTAGTAAAGAAGTATAACGTCACGTCTGGTACCGGATATTGACGTTGAAATTTCATAAATTTATCAAAATTGATTTCCTTTTTTTTTGTTTTTTTAGGGTGTGTGTGTGTGTGTGTGAATTCATCAAAATTGTCCCTCTTTCCCTTTCCATGGAGAATACTAGGGTGGTTGGGGTGGGGTGGCCTAAATTATAAATTGCCGGCTCTTTACTCTCCTGTACGCATGTGCTGGCTTTTGACAGGCACTACTCACCTTCCTGTGTTTTAATTAATCCACTTACATTGACAAGCAAATTGGAGCTTTAATTGAAATTTATTAATTTTTTGGTGTGTTGGAGTTATGCTATGGGGCATGCACCCCACATGGGGCAGCCATGGACTCCGACGCACTTCCAGATGCATGCATTAGTAAATATTGGAGGATTAACAGAACCCTGAAATAATTGGCAAAATTACCAACTTTTTGAATCTTGATATATTATTCACATTTGTTGATTAAGTGTAACAAAAGTTTCAAGATGTATGATGTTAGCCTCTTGGTTGCTTCAATCACATAAGTCTGTCTGTCTGTCACTGATCAATTTATTGAGCAGCGCCATCACAATATTTATATTTATGCATAAAATTTAATGTCCAAATTCAAAAAATTATATGTAAGTCCATGTATGTAAATATGTTCAAAATACAAAGTAAAGAATGATCTCTTTCTCTTTATTTCTAAACTGATATAGATTAATTAGTTAAAGGTTTGGTACAAATTTAACTTAATGTCACTTTTGGGTACGTTAGCTGTGTGATTTTTGTACTTAAAACCCACGCAACTCTTAACTAATTTCATTAAGTGCTGTCCAATCTATGTTGACCTTTCATTCGGTTAAACCATCTGCCTTTTGCTAAAACACGAGATATGATACATCACTTCGATGCATCAAAGATTGTGAATAATTGAGTAATGCTTTTAGATTTCATACCATTTTATTCAATTTAAATCTTGATCCACAATCAAATCAAAAATACTGTAATGATTAATGAATCACCTCAATAATAAATGACAAATACTTAAATATACTTTGTATTTTGATATTAAAATACGATTATTCAATCATATTCACAACATCATAATATTAGTTCCTGCAATATTTTACCTTTTTATTTGTTTCCCTAAATTTTGTGTTGCAAGTCATATTGGCCAGGCAATAATTCATACAAGTGCTGCCACTGATTAAAAAAGTAGGAGATAACAATAAAACCGAGGAAGAGAACAATTTGGCCTTCACTTTCAACAACGACATCAAATGAGGCCAACATTAATGATAGGGATTTGAAGAAAAAGTGAACGAGCAGCGACTCCTACGCCTAATGAGGTTGTAAATTATTGAATTATATACTCTATTCCAATTCCTATGCACGAATACACTTTAATGAGGCTGTAACTTATTGAATTATATACTTATTATCTTAATTTGTATTGTCATTATCATGTGCTTATTTTTTGTTGGCAATTCTATTTCAGTACTATCCAAACAGATGACATAAAATTGTTCTAATTCCTTAACAAGTCGAATGCGTATAATTGCTAAAATGGATGGCTCGAAAGACTTTAGCCTTGGTTTACAAAATGATATTATAAAGTAAAATTATGATATTATTCATACATGGCATAAAATTTACAATCCTAAATTGGAATAAATGGCATAAGATGAGCCTTAGAATATAGAGATCCAAATTCAATTAATTATCCATTCATTTTAGCTATATTTGATTGAAAAGTTGGGCAAGTAGTTTCTGAATTCTAATCCCTAAAAAGGATACGACCACGATTACTTAAATTGGCGATATTGATGCTTACTAAATATGCAGCATCGGGATGGTAATTTATGACTCTTGTTGAATAGTTCAAATATGTTTTTTTTTTAAAAATTCTATAAAATAAGGGTCTTTTTTCCTTTTTTCACATACACTCATTAAAAGTTTGTAAAAAGTTCAAATTTCAAATCTCAAATTTGCAAAAATTTCAGTAAGATTTCTTTTTACACACTCATTCAAATAAGGCTTGTTAGAATTTGAACTCCAAACCTCAAGCCTATATATTAAGTACCAATATCACTAATTTACAAAAAAAATTCCTGTAAAACAAGGATTTTTTTTTGTAAAAAAAAAAATACGTTCTCAATGATTTGTTAGAGTTCGAATCCCAAACTTCAAATTTATATGTGTCAGAGCAATACCATTAGGCTAACTGATCACTCGATTAAAATAAAAGTTAAGAGTAATAAATTTCACCTTATGAAAATACTTTGATATATAAACAATAATTGATTTAAAACAGGACTATTAAAAAAATAGTGGATTAGATTTCTAAAACCTAATCTTAGCTAAAAACCAATTTTACGGGAAGTTTCAACGAACATTTTCATATGCTAATCTAATTTTACCACGTCACCGGATTAATCTCGCTATAATTATGATTCCTTTAGCCCAAATCCTAACTTTGGGTGGAACAACTGCCATGATAATTATTAGTGGGTAGAAGTCGTTGCATGACCAGGCAAAATATTACTCCATTTGTTAGGCCTACATAGGGCACGTCGGAACCACAGAAGATAATGCTATTCCCCAATTGAATGTGCGAGGGAATCGTACGGAGAGAACACATGGAACCCAATCCAAAATGTATAATTATAAACCTTTCTATCGGTTTGTGTTTTGAATGGAAAATTTTGAATTCGATGAGTGATTTATATATACATATATATATAATATATATGCACATACATATTAAAATTTTAATAGATTTTTTTTTTTGTGGCATAAGGTAAGATTTGATAGATTATGTGCGAAACTTATATTATTGGGTCAAAGGTTACTCGATAGAAACGAATTTAAAGTTGAAGTGCCCGTGTGGTTTTATTTTCATTTTCAACTTTCATTTCCATCATTTTCAAAATTTTTAAAAGTGGTTAGTAAAAACGAGTTAAAAATAAGTTAGTACTTGGATGAATTGTTGGAAAAGTATTGATTATGTAAGGTTTAGTAGGTTGTATGTTGAAATAAATAAAAATAATGGAAAAGAGAGAAAAAAAATATATAAGTTATTGGGAAATGTGTTTTAAAAATGAAAATGAAAATTCAAGTGAAAACATATAAAAAATTATATGTTTCATTTTTTAAATAGTAGAAAATATAAAAAAGTGCTTTGAAAAAGGGCTCAAAGATTTTAAATTAATTGTCAATATTACATGAAAATTTAAAATTCACTACAATACAAAATTAATTAAAAGGAGTGCTCAAAAAATTAAAATTCGTTGTAATTTAAAATTAGCCGGACGAGTCCACTGAATCTTTTATTTCGAATTTGAAATTATTTACTTTTAAAATCAGTACAAACGTAGCCTTATATTTAAGTCGCATCAAATGTTATATTTTAAATTAACGCGTAATTAATAATTATAATTAGTTTTATTAGTGAGTTTCAAAACATAGTTATTAGCCATTAATATTTTCATATACTGATATTCTTTTTGCATAACCAAAGAAAAAGCAAAGAAAGGAGTGGAGATCAAAAATCCCTTGCACGTGTTTTCAACGTACAAAAAGAAAGATGGATATATTCGAATTGGATGCGGTCACTGGGGCTATGCACTTCTTTTTTCCCCTTCTGTTTTTGAGTGATAACAATTATATAAATAGAGATATCCTAAATCCCCCAAAAAAGAATTATTAACGGAATGTTCAATTACGTTTTTTGTTTGAATTTATTATGTGTTGTTGGAGAATAAATTATTAAAAAATGTAAAAATTATTTTTTAGTATATTAGTTTATATTTTGATAGAGACATTTTTTGCTGTAACACTCAAATTAATACTTTTTTGTTGGATGTTTGGGATGAAATAAAATTAAGTAATTTTTTTAATATTATAATAATAAAAAATATATATATAATGTATACATAAAATATCTATCTATCTATATATATATCGAAGAATGTATATTTTGAAGGGAAAATAGAGATATATTTGATTATATTTCCCCAAAATAATATTGTTCCGGAAAACATAACCAAACGAAGCCTAAAGTATGCTAATAATAAACGTGGTTTGTCTCTAGGTGATTCCATCTTAAGTGAACATTGGGAACTCGCTTTCACCAACATCAAAATACAATATCATAATTTTAGATAAGAAAACTGCCGAAATCTTTGGGAATGTTTGGTTATGTTTCCTAGAAACATAATCAAACATACATTCATTTTTAATTCGAAATGTTAAAAAGATTTTCCCAAAATATTCTTTCTTATCGCTTATTATCTTCAAAACTTCTTCATTTTTCAATATATACATACATATTATTTATATTATTATTCTAACAATAAAAAAATCACTTAATTTCACTTTTATCCTAAAAACCCAACAAATAAGTATTAATTTGACTGCTACAATAAAAAATATCTCTCCCAAAAATATAAACAAACATACCAAAAGTCCCCTAAATAAATTTTAACTAATCCCCAAAAAATAACCAAAATGCATTATATTTTCCGACACAATTTTCATATTTTTCAATTTCACTTTCAATATTCATTCTCCTAAAACCCATATTAAAATCGCACCAAAAACATAACCAAACATTGCCTTTATTTTCAATCGATTTTAAATGTCTCAAATGAATAAAGAATGAGATATTTGCAAGAGTAGGGGAATGTTTGGTTATGTTTTTTGTGTTATTTTGTTATGTGTTTGTTATGTGTTTTGGGAAAATAAATTATTAGAGAGTGTAAAAGTTGTATTAGAAAATGTAATTGATTGTTTATTATATTTTGGAGAATAGTTAAAAATTAATTTTGGAGAATTTTACACTATGTTCTTCTATGTTTTGGTAATTTTCTAGAAAAAAAATTTTGGGGAATAGGTTTTTGGGAGAAATTTTGGAGAATGTGCCATGTGTTTCTTTTTATTTTGGAGAAATATGAAAAATTATTTGAGAACGAATTGTATGTTTCTTTATGTTTCAGGGAGAAACAAATTTTACTGTATATATCAAATCAGTTGCCTTTTTGTTAGGTTTGTAAGATGAAAATATTTTTTTTATATATTATATGCATGTATTTTTAAAGTTGGATGATGTGTGTGTGCATATATATATATATATATTGGTAATAATTGAAATACGAGTGTAATTAATTTAATTAATTATTTATTTTGAAATTTATATTGTTATAAATTTAACATTAGTAAGTGATGTATTATTTGAAATAAAATATATATTAATAAATACTAATTATTCATGAAATCATAATTATATCTTAATTATAAAAAAATAAGCTTATATCATAATTGTTAATACCGACTTATAAAAAATTTTAATTACTATACATTAATTATAAACTAATTACTATTTATTAATTACGCCTTCTTTTGGGTTTCATGTCCGTGAATCGTTCTTTAACAAAAGTGTACCATGGACTCCGATTTGAGGTTAGGGATTTTGCAATCAAATCTCAAATTTCTGCCTTGTTTGTTTGAACATACAAGTATCAATTGTCATTCTTCTCTATTTTTCGATTTACCCGAAAAAAGAGTATCCCATGTTGTGGTATTTTTTGTTAAATGTTGAAGGGGGTACCTATCTGTGGGCCAAATGCATGTGGGTGGGGAGTACCATTCACAAACTGTATAGTTTTCATCGTGATTTGACCGTTTCTACTCTATGAATGTCTGCAATGCATGAATTGGGAATATTTTGCCGTGTCTATGCTATGTAATTGTCATAATTGAAATTGGGTAGATGGGTCTTGTCATGGTATTACTTTTCACCTGCATGTCTATGTGTTAACATGGCAATTGTATTTCATGTTCAATTATGCAAGGTTGGACTTTTCTAAGTATTCTTAGTTATGCCAACTGTATGAGGATCATCTATTTAACTGATGAAGTTGGCATGTTATGGGGTTCGAGGTCAACTAATTATGAAGTTTTGGGTGAATATTGACTTCAAATCATTATTATATATATTTGAGGTTGATGAAATACAGGTTACTATTTTTTGGTCAACAATAGCAAGCCTGAGCTTATCTTTGTTGTGGCTTTTGTTCTTTTACTATATGTTGCTAAGATGTGTCAATGTGATTGTTTCTTCACATTATATGCACAAATATAATCCTGCAGAGTGTAGGCTCCTTCTAAAGTTGTTTAAGTAAGGCTGACAAACACAGCTTTACTTATCATATCCACTTTAAATATGTGGATTAAGGAATCCATGATTTTTTGGCTGCATGTCATTTACTAATTACCTACATATCTTCTATATATACATCTCCTAACACTTCTCAAACTAAAATACCATTGCACACTGCCCACACTTTCACTCCCTTTTTCATATACTCAAACACTGCACACACTTGCACAACGAGTAGCCAAACAGCTTCCACCTTAGGGGACAACTTGGGGCCTGTTGGGAATATGGATGTTGAGTCTGGAAAAGGGAAATTTGAAAGAATCATTTATATCTTCAGCCCTTAGTTCTACTGTGAGTTTTTTCTAATTTGCTAGTTTGTTGGGCTTACTTTGCAATGTTGTAAAGCATGTTAGTACTATAAATGAAAGATTCTGAATACTTTATGCATTTTGTGATGATTGCCTGTTAGGGAATTATATGGTAGTTTTAATGTTGTTTCTCATACTTTCATACCTTTACATGAAAGATTGTATGATTTGTACAAATTTCTTTTCTAATTTGCCAGCTAAGTTGCTCCCAGAGTCTGTTACAACCACCTCTATTCATGTAAAGGTGCCATGCTTGGGGTTTCTCCACCCCTTGGGTGGAGAAGTATACCTCCATGGTCACCATTATATTCTATATGTTGGAGGTAATAGAATTGCCTCCATTTTTTAGAACCACATTGTTAGTGTGACTGTTTTCTGTGAAGCATAAAACTGACTGCCATGACATAGTCACTAGTGACTACACTAGTGCATTCCTGTGTGCTGTTAGGCTTTGTGTGAGGAAGTAGTCACTTTGGAGTCCAAAGTCTTGAGTGTTGCAAAATGAGGCTTTTATGTTATCACGCTAGCAAGTCCTCCTTTTTTATTTAGCTCATCAGTTTAGGGTGTTCAGTCTTGAGTCTTAAGTAATGAGTATTTTAAATTATCACTCCATAGGTGGTCTTTTTTGTTTTTTAAACATTTAGGCAGTTTGGATGCTTGGCTTGTTTTCTATTTTCAGTTGTTTAGCCCTCCCTTTCTATGGTCATCATTCTAGGTATGGCTTGAATTTCCAATTGTTGTGGGGTGCCTTCTGATAATAGTGGTTGCTTTGTGTCTCAATGTTTTCTTGTGACCAGTAGTGGCTATTTATTTACACTTGAGTGGCAGCAGTTGCCTAGGGGGGGAGGGGGTTTAGGTGTCTCATGTATTAGGGAAAAGTCCATGTGTGTGAAGCCGAGTATACAACTATGTCAAACCATTTTTACTTTGTCTTTGATGTATGTACGGAGTGATAACACATTGAAAAGAAGGGTGGGAGTGCATTATATGGGATGTGGTAAATCACCCAAGATCTTCAGCTGGCATCACTTCAAAGTTCTCCCTTGTCATATCATTGTGGCTATAAATGAAGCCTGGCTCCAAAATCAATTTTGTGTTGGTGCTTTGTTTATGCCTTTATGTAGAAATATTGGTCTCAAGTTAATGTTTTAAAATTATTGGTTAAGTGTATAGAGCTTATTGTTATAAATGGAAATTGTCCTTAGATTATGAATTCCTATTAGTAATTAAATGTTTATACTTATGATTCCCCTGAACAATTAGTTGGACATTTTGTAATATAGCATTTTTATTGTTTGTTTACTTTCATTTTAAATGCTCTTTCTTGACTCTTTTTCATTTTTTAAGTGCTCAATTCATGTTAATTACATTTAAATGGGATTTGCACACCATTTATTTAAGATGGCACAAAATCATATTTCCAATCCTATCATAACAATTGATATCAATATTTGCATAAAATTATAAGTAAAAGATAAAATAATTTATAAAAAAAAAAAGGAAAGTGAGAAGGTATTCATACAAATACAAAAGGACAAATTACAAATGCCAAACCATTTAAATAGCTTACTTAAATAAATAGGTGCTAGTTCAATTGTTTAAATATTTTATTTCCAAGAAGTTTTTATTTCGTAATACTTAATCAGAAAAAAAAAACGAAGTAAATGAAGTAACAAAAAAAAAAAAAAGATGTTGAGTATGTTAAAAAGATTATGTTGAATCCAAAAAGAACAATAGAAAGCAGTGAAATTATAGTCATTTGATTTGAACAACAAAATAGAAATTCACAAATTAAATCAGTAAATTATTTAAGTCCTAGTTAGATAAAATACGCATAAATGAGCTTATTTTCATTCCTAAATGATTGATGCAGTTAGACATAATCTTAAATAAATTATCTAAATAAGTTGTTTATAGTTTGTTTCAATAAATAGCAACAAGTGAGAGATATTTTAATTTGAGTTAATGAAATAGTAATTACAATGTGGCGAATTAGTTAAATTTATTATTTAAATTTTACTTAAATAAAATATGAACAAATGAGCCTATCTCCATCCTTATAAGCAAGACGGGTTTATAACATTTAAAAGTATAATTTTAAATTGTTATTTCAAATAATTATTTAAATTTTACTTAAATAATATATAAACAAATGAGCTTACTTCTAAATAGGTTTAAGCAAGATGCAGTTAAATTATTTAAAAAGATTAATATCTATTACATCGATTATAAAAATGATTTAAGTTGTACTTAAATAATATATAAACATATGAGCTTATTTCCATCCCTAAAAGCAAGATATAGTTAAATTATTAAATTATCATATTTAGATGTAAAATATGAAATTATTATTTAAAGTTTACTTAAACAAAATATGAACATATGATGTTATTTATCGTATTTAGATATAAAATATAAAATTATTATTTAAATTTTACTTAAACAAAATATGAACATATGAGGTTATTTACATCCCTCTAATCAACATGCAGTTAATTTATGTAATAAAATTATTTAAATATATTTTTTATATTTATCATTTAAATTTTCCTAAAATAAGATATCAACAAATGAGCCATGTGTAAATAATGAGCCTATCTCCGTCCTTATAAGCAACATGCAATTATAACATTTAAAAATATTATTTTAAAAAATTATTAAATTTTACTTAAATAATATATGAACAAATGAGCTTATTTCTGAATAGGTGTAAGCAAGATGCAGTTATATTATTTAAAAAGATTAATAAGCCTATTACTTCATTTATATTTATCATTTAAATGGTACTTGAATAATATATGAACAAGTGGACTTATTTCAATCCCAAAAAGCAAGATGAAGTTAAATTATTAAATTATCGTATTTAGATATAAAATAAAACTATTATTTAAATTTTAATTAAACAAAATATGAACATATGAAGTTATTTACATCCCTATAATCAACATGCAGTTAATTTATTAATAAGGTTATTTAAATATATTTTTTACATTTATCATTTAAATTTTACTTAAATAAGACATCAACAAATGAGCCGTGTGTAAATGATGAGCCAATCTCCATCCCCATAAGCAACACGCAGTTATATCATTTAAAAATATTATTTTAAAAAATTGTTTAAATTTACTTAAATAATATATGAACAAATAAGCTTATTTCTGAATAGGTTTAAGCAAGATGCCATTATATTATTTAAAAAGATTAATAAGCCTATTACTTCATTTATATTTATCATTTAAATGGTACTTAAATAATATATGAACATGTGAGCTTATTTCCATCCTTAAAAGCAAGTTGCAGTTAAATTATATAAAAAGATTACTTAACTAAACTATTTAAACTTTTTCTTAAAATTTTGCTTAAATAAAATATGAACATATGAGCAAATTTGACATCCCTAGTGTTATGGGGTATATAATTTTGGGTTCAAAAAAAAGATTGGACGAAAAAAGGAACATATGGTTATGCTTTTAGTTACTGTGATGTACAACTTGAGTACACTATGAAGATGGATGTATACTTCTTGAACACACATGGTTTAGTGTGCGCACTATCAATATAACTATAAGAAATTTAATTTTTTTTTTCAAAAATATGCCATGGTGCTCAGATGGATCCACACGACCAACAACCTTTTAACATGTCCGACCAAGGCCATGCGAGGTCCAGTACCATGTATTGTCCTCGCGATAATGAGATTACATTCATTGAGCTGTGCTATGAAAAGTTTGTCAATGGTCAGCCATTGAGCAATACTTTTTCAAGTTTCATGTGGGGAAAAATTTGCAACAAATTAAATGCCCATACCTATGGTTGGTTTACTTAGGTTGTGCCTCGATGTAAAATTAAGTGGAATCGATTCCGAATAGCATGGTGCTTATTCCACCATTCCTTAGTCATTCCTTTCATTGTCCATTTATTTATCCTGAATAGGTTCAATTTCTCATGCTTGATATTCACAATGCTTTTAATGGAATAGGAGCATCAAATGACGCACAATGATCGAGCATGGGTTGCCACATTACAACTTTTGTACAGAGATGTTCTAAAGTTCCATTGCGATGGGTTCATAGTTCCAATCTTCTTCACAACCGATGAATCCTCTAATGGCCCAATGTCAATATGAATTCTAGAAGAGGTAGTTGTTCTAGATTGTCAAGCAATCATGGTGAGGACTTGATAAACATAGTTGTGACCTCAGGTGGTCCTTCACATAGAAGAAAAATAACCCCACAAGTGGAAAAGGAAACTCGTCAGAATGTGGCCCTTGACAAATGGGACAACTTGATGGATGCCAAGTCAAATAAGATCGGAAGTAATGTCGAGAAGTTAATAGAATCTAGTATTGACTTGCTCCGATGTATGGAAAGACTCCTCGATAGCCTTTTTGCCAAAACTATTAATGCTTTATAGAGTACCACCATGCGTTCCTTTTTCACTTGCCTTAGAATTTTGGTCGAGTCGTTGGAGTACACATGACCGTCGTCCCATGTGTGCCCATATCTGGACTCGATAGTCTTCCATCGATGTTTGTCCCAATTTGTGTGTTTCTTGTTATATATGTTAAATTTATGCATTTTAGGATGTCGTACTAGACCTTATATTTCATGTTGATGATGTTATTTATATTTTTGAGTTGTACTATTGTAAGATTATTTGTTGCGTAGTATTTACTTCACTAAGTTTCTCATTTTGGTATGTCTGTTACATTCAAATATATGAGTATGTTTTAATTACATTAAATAAATAGTTTATGCGTTCATTTTCAATAGTATGGCAAGTGGCTTGAGGTTAATGTATCATACTCAAGAGAGTGATGGTGAAACTAGTTCGAGCAACCCAGGAAATAACATTTCACAAGGACCAGAGGAGGTGTTTTTCGTCATGGAGAATTTCGCACCGAACTTAGCTCCAAGAAGGGTTCCCCGCAATAACTATTGGATGCAAGGTGCTAACTGGATAGCCAAAATATTGAATGCACACCTGCAAAGAATTTATAACAATATCCTAATGACAAAACCTGTATTTGAAGCATTGGTTGACTTAATAACATCTTGAGGCTTACTAACACAAACTTTTACATCATGAGTCTCTGTCGTTGAAAAGGTCACAATGTTCATGCAAACTATTAGGATGCAGCAAAGACAATGTAATAGCATGGAAAGGTTCCAATATTCCTTGTCAACCATCAATCGCCACATATATAGAGTTTTACTTGCGCTTCTCTGCTTGGCGCTCAAAATCATATCTTCACCATAATTTGCTGAAGTGGCACCACAAATTGTTGAGAATCCTGAACATTATCCCTCCTTTGAGGTTCGCTTGATTATGATTAATACTTCTTCTTTATATTAATGAATCAATTGGCATAACCTCATCCAGTAACATATTTTTTACAATATAGAGAGTAATAGGAGCAATCGATTGCACCTTTATCACAGTGTGGATCCCTCATACTCAGCAAAATGCATACAGATCACGAAAGGGCCAAACATTCCAGAATGTGCTTTCTATATATGATTTTGATCTTATGTTCATGTACGCGAATGCGGGAAGGGAAGACAGCACTAATGATGCTACGATTTTGTTCACGGCGATTCAAAACGACCTACGTTTCCCATTTCCTCCACCAAGTTACCAGTTATAATAGAATTATCCATATTGTACATTTTATTATGAGTAGTCTCTAAGTTGGGATATAATGATTTAAATTGTGTCATTTGCCCAATCTCAAGAAAGTACTATCATGCAGATGTCAGTTTTACAAACTATATGTGTTTTCTTGCACCATATAAGCAATCATGTTACCATCTACAAGAGTTCAGAAATTCTACTTGCTATAATAGTCCTAGAGAGATGTTCAATCATGCACATTCAAGATTAAGGAACCACATAGAACGCTTAGTTGGGGTTCTAAAAAAAAGGTTTCCAATTCTAAGATGGGGCATGCCTAACTACTTGCTCCATCATTAGTGGGATTTGGTTGTAGCTTGTGTTTTACATAAGTTTAGTCATGATGATAAAATTTTTAATGAGCCGTTCACAGAGGATGAGACAAATTAGCATACCTTTTACCATAGAGGTCATCCAAGCCAACAAGAGATCAATGCACAATCTGCATTCAAAGATCAGATAGCAATGCAAATGAGGTACGATAGCATGAATTGACATAATCAGGAGCCATAAGAGTGTATATTATTATGTGTGCTTTTGTATTACATATTGTATCATATGCAATGTCTACTAGTTATGATGGTTGTTGTATTACCCACTTATATGTTTTTGAAAATTGTCTCTGTGCTATGTTTCATTTGGACATAGTATTGTGGCTTATGTCATTACGTGTATTCTAATTTTATTTTTTTTGGTATCATATTAATCATGTGTGTATTGTATGTAGCTTATTAGTCTGATGTCAACACTGATGGGTACACACAACCCTCCTTTATGAACTTGTGGGGCAGGACCAATGAGGATATATATGGCCAAAACACCTATAAATTACAATAGATTTTTCTATAGATGTCCAATGGAAGGGAATCACCCAAGATCTTTCATATAGGTTGACTCATGGACTTAAAGTCGATAGGGTTTTTTCAAACAACGCAGTACCAATGATTTTACTGGATCATCATGCCATTTGAATGTTGGCAATTCTACACATCCTATGTTAGGAACACTTCTATTCATTCGGACATCAGCGGTGGTTTTACCAGTGATACCCATTCAGGACCATCACATGCTACATATGCTGGTTTCATTGGAGCATCACTACTTATCCCATTATGTGGATGTCTTATCTTTGTCGTACTTGTAGCTTTAATTCTTCTTGTTGCTATATTTATCAGGTTACTAGTAGTAGGATGACTTTTAATGATATTTCAAAAAATGTGAACATGTGAGGGATTTTTGACCTATGTTTCATTACTAAGTCTACTTACGGTGAAGTTACTTTGACTAAGTTAGCGACATGATTTTAGATGTACTATATATGTTGCTCATGCCAATTTTTAATATGTATTATTTAAAGATTCATATGGGTGAAAGTATGATGAATTATATTCATTACCAATACAAACATAGGTGCTGCTATGAGCCGACGTTGATCTTTAGATGCTTATACTTCCCATACACCTGACGTGTGGGGTCTAATGTGGAGGAGAGATTTATCCACATGTTGTTAGATGCTAACACCATCATTTTCTTGACTAACAACATGTATGATGAGATACATATGCTCGAATTGGCATATAAGTTGAGGCAACATTTCCAGCATCCTTCACCATAGAATTTGTTACTGAGCGGTTCTATGATTTGAAGCATAAATACGAAATAATGAGCCTTATCTTGAAGCACCCAGGTGTATGATACAATGAACATATTAGAGAGAAGTATGTGCCACCACATTTGCATTATAGATTTGATCAAGTATATGTTTAGTTAAACAAATTATGACTTTAAATTATTTCATATGTCACGATTTGAACTACAATCTAACAATTTTTCAATCATATTCCTTTAATAGATAAACCCTTTATATTCGCATTATTTTGACCAAGGGGAGCCCTATTATGATTTGTTGCGTGAGATATTTGCAAAGCCGACAACAGATGACCATATCAGTAATATGAAGGATTCTACTGATGTTGCAGTAGATTTTGGTGGGGATTACCTTAACCCAATTGTTGTTGGGGATTCTGTAGCATCCCATACATCATTTCATAACCACGGTGTGCATTTACCAACATTATCGCCAATACGTTCAATGAGGGAAAGAGATGCCCATCATGATGCTCCATATGTAACTCCACCACATGATGCCAATCACAATCAAACTGACAAGTCCTCCGTGGATGGTCAAGCTGCCAAATGGCGTGGAATCCTTCCAAACACGAGGAGACAATGTGGATCAGGTTCCACTAGTACTAGCAAGATCAGCATGGCCTAGTGCAAACCTTGCAATCTACCATGCCCATAGTAGGCCGTTACTATAGGAGATCTTTAGGATTTATTGCTAATCAATAGGTGAAATGATGAACTATGCTTGAGTACGTCATACTACTACAATTAACTCGTACTAGTCGTCATTAATTGTAATTCTTAACTTATTCTATGACTTAGGAATCAACTTATTTCTTGCCAAATAAATGACTACAACTCCATTATGGATTGGTACATTTCATTAAACTAAAAATTCACAAAATTATTATTTACATTAACATTTTTCCCTCTTTACTAAACATCTAAATTAACAACATTAATATTGAGATTGATCTACTGATATTTTTAAATTCCATTAAAATAACTATAATATATTAAATTAATTTATTTATCAATTTAATAAATCAATTCTATTAATACGTATAAACATAACATATTTATTAGAATAAATGTATTTTTGGTACTAGTAATATTGCTTATTAAAATAAATGTTTTGTGAATAAATATATATAAATATATTATTTATTATAATTTATGTTTGATTAAAATAAATATCCTAAAATCACCAAACACATTTATAAACTATCGCCCCTAATAAAACGTAATTAAATAGTACATATCAAATATTTTATGATTTCTTTATTGTTAAATTACTAATATGTAAAATATAATGGTTTATAAGATAATATGTTTATTTTATTAAATCAATGTAGTTAGATTTAGATAATTCATTTTTTTTGTTACAAAAATAATTAATTCTTTAATTTTAATTTATTACTAAGTAGTTATCTTTTATTGGATCCATACATTATTTAAACATAATACATCATATGCCATTTTCTATTTTAAACAAATATAAATTGTTATAATAAATTAATTACACATCATTTAATTACATTTATATTTCAGTCATTACACTCATAAAAATATATACAAACATTACATAAAAAAATTACTTTCACCCCACAAACTCAACAAAAATTCAACTGATTTGACTGCTACAATAAAATTTGTCTCCTCCCAAAATAAAAAAGAACAACCACCTCATTCTTAAATTATTTTTCCTGTGTTTCCAAAACAAAAAAGAACGCGTAGCACATTCTCCAAATTTTCTCCCAAAAATCTATTCTCCCAAAACACGCATAACACATTCTCTAAATGTTCTCTCAAAATCCTATTCTCCCAAAAAACATATAACACATTCTCTAAATTTTCTCCCAAAAATTCATTCTTCCAAAATATTTTCCAGAAAACAATCAAAATGCAAAAGAACAAGCCCTTGGTATGTTTGTTTATATTTTGAAGGGAGATATTATTTTGTTGTAGCAATCAAATTAATGTTTTTTTATTGAATTTTTGGGGTGAAAATAGAATTGAGTGATTTTTTTATTGTTAGAATAATAATAAAATATGTGTGATATATTTAATATATATGTATGTACATATTGGAAAATAGAGAAGTTTTGGGGATAATAAAGGATAGTAGATGACATTTCAAAAAACTTTTTTCGTGTTTTGGAGAAAAAATAAGGATATATTTGATTATATTTTTCCAAAATAATTTTATTTTGAGAAAACATAATCAAACATTCCCTAAGTAAACAAACAATTTTATTTCATTAAAAAAAATACTCATATTGATTATAGTGTTTTGAAACTTCGATTTTATTATTTGAACAAGATATTCTTAACTAGGTATGTACAGTTTTTGAGTTATTCCAATGAAAGTAAAAAATAAGAATATTAAAAAAATTAGTTCCTAATCGGAGATTGAGATTGTTGTGGGCCGGACATGGCGCGAGGGACAAATTAGAAAGCAAATGGTGTTGCCATTTGCTAGGTCCAATGTTTTCAAAACCAAACTGGTCAATGAACTGGTAACTTTATTGATTATTGATTCAATCGGTTCCAGTGGTCAAACCGGTATGACGTCATAATTATGTAATAATTATATTTAATTTTATAAATATATATAATATTTTAATATTATAAAAAAATAAAACCTTCAATTGATATAAAAAGAATATTATTTGAAATAAAATTCAACTTACTTAATTTTAACTATTTTTAAGTACATTTTTTCAGAAAATAATACTATTTCACAATTTATTAACTATAAATAAATAAAAAATAATGTTTCATATTGATTTAAGTAATCATTCATTTCTTGCTTCAATTCAAAGTAAAAATACATTCTTCTACACTAAATATTCAACATAATTTAAAAAAGATTAAACAAAATAAAACAATAAATTAGACATAAGCATTTACACATAACTACCACTTTATTAAATTTCAAGAAAATAAATTCATGTTTCAAAAAACTACATGTCCAAAATCTTTAATCATAATTTTTAACTCATAATTTTTCTTTTTTTTTTCACTTTTTTTTATTCATAAAAAAATGTAAAATTAAAAAAAAAATCAAGTGAAGCGGTCCGATTTTGACCGATTCATTCGATTCTTGATCGATTTTGACATCGACTGATTTTTATGCTTTAACCGGACCGGACTAGCCACCGGACCGGTCCGATTTTCAAAACATGAGCTAGGTCAAATAATCAAACCTTCCTAATATAGTCGACAGCTACAAAGGAAGAATTTATTACATTATTGGAACAATGAGATTGTATTTGAATGTTTTGTTTATAACAATAACTAGGATGTATGTTTGAAAAGAATTTTGTGATTCATATTTTTTCCTGTTTAAAATGAATTTATTTGTTTAAAATATATGTATATTTTATTTATTTTAAAATAATAATTGATACTTTATGTGAAATCATATTTGAATTTAATTGATGTAATAATAAGATGATAGAATAGATTTAAAAAGAATTTAAAATGAAAATAAAGAATATTTTCATAAAAATGTGCATAAGTTAACAGTTTTCAATTTTCAAATTGTGATGAAATTGGAAAAAATAAAAAAGGAATTGAAAGTAAAAAACAAATGGGCCATCAGCATTCAAAACCTTGTTGCTTTTGGGCCAGCGTGCGTTTTTCTGACGTGGATTCATATTGGTTAACCTCAATCAAATGGCCCAGCACATTCAAGGTGCGCTAGTTAACCCACAGAGTAATTCCCGATTAACCCATGGAGCCTAGCCCAGCCTACACTTCGTCGTGAAACTCTAATCTAGATCTGATTTAATTGAAATAAAGCCAATCATATAGTAATTGTATGTCTACTTGACACAAGAATGATCTACACTCTAAGAAAAATTGCCAAATTTTGTGCCTTGAATTTTAGCTTCTTTTTTGTGTGTGTAATTTATCAAATATTTTTGCTGTCTAGGTAAATCTTTAGATTTACTGCGTGTTTGATTGGGTCCAACCAATGTGTATCTCAACAACAATTTTCAATTCTCCAAGCTGAATCGTAGAGCATCATAAGAGTAAGAGGAAACTCTCTCCTTTTTTTTTTTTAAATTGACATATTTGAAAAATTTTACAAGTTCTTGTATATATATATGTGTATATAAGATGTTCAAAATTTTAAAATTATTGAATTTGAAAATAAATTAAGAATTTTTTACTTTTCAAACAGAGATTATAACTTTTTATTTAAAAAATTTATAAACTCATTATTTAATAATCTTACCTAATACTGTAAGTTTAAGATATTTTTGAGTTCACAAAGTGTCTTCTAAAATATATTTAAAAACTTACAAATTAGCCCCAACACTTTATCAATCACTAGCAATTTTAACACAATCTCTACATGTGCTAAAATATTTATAGTATAACATATACAAAATACATTTCTTTATGTTTGTATATATTGCTAAACTTTTAATAATTTATTTAAATTATTATAGATTAGGTTTGTTGTAAGTGATGACTATATAAATTGTAGTTATGATGAATAAAAATAAAAATAAAAATAAAAATATTTTAGATACACTATTGGAAAATATAAAAAAAAAAATGAATCCTTTATTAATACTATAATCAGTTCGAATCTTTTGTCTTAGAAAGTTTCACTTGGACAAGAAAAAAAAGGGGAAATAATAGTTTATCTCGATTCTGAAGTGGAAAAAAATTTTGAACTACTTTTTGCCACTATTCCTATTTTCTTTCCCTTTCTTTTTCTCTATTTTATGACACGGTCAAATTCTCAAGTAATTGCCTAGTAGCTTGTAGTTCAATAATATTAAATTTTTTTTATTATATGAAAAGTCTCGTATTTGATTTAAATGGGTATCTTTGTGGTGCACTTTTTATGTGCTCCTTGATTGTTATATTGTGAAGTTTATATTTCCATCTTCTTTATTTGATATTTATATTTTATTAATTTGTTGTAAGTTTAATTTTTTTAATTTGATATATATGCTTGTTGTAAAGGATATTTTTCATTATTTGTAATATTTTTTTAAAATTAAAATTAAAATTAAAAAATCTCAAGTAATCTAACCCTGATGGAGTTAAAATGAGAATTGCCTTCAAAAAGCTTATCGGCAAAGTTTATTACTTTTTGAGGTCAGTATGATTTTTGTCATACTCTCACTTTACGTGAAAAAATAATCAGCAATCATTTCTTTTTGGTCCTTTTCAAAATTGCTGGCATTGTCCCTTTTAAGATTTTGTTTTTTCATAAGATTCAGTTCGGTGGATTGGTTCGTGGATTGAGGTGTAAATGAGTTGACTCGAGTTTGAATTTAGTAGATTCAAACTCGACTCATTTATTAATTTACAAGCTTGAACTCGAATTGAGCTTGACAGAACTTAAAAAGCCAAGTTTAAGCTCAACTCGTTAAAATAGACGAATGCTCGATGAGCCTTATCGAGCTTAACTTGATAAAGTTCATTATAGAGAAGCAGAAAAACTCAATTCGTTAAGGTCGAACTCAAGTTCGTAGAGGTTTGAATTAACTAGAGCTCATTTAAACTCAAAACAAAATTTATAATTATAAATTTTTTAAATAATTTTATTTTATATTTTTCTAAAAATAAAAAATTGAATTATTATTATTATTATTTTCTTATCTTTATAGATTTTATTTTATTAATTTAGATTATAATTATATATCTGTATGTATATATATAATAAAAAAAGCTTATTTAGACTCACGAGCTTTTCGAGCCAAATATTATTAAGCTTGGCTTGACTCAAACTTGCAAAGATCAAGCTGAATACGAGCTTTCATCAAATCGAACTTAAACCGTTCGCAAATAATCTCATCTGATTTACACTCCTACTCATCTCCAAATGAAGACACTCACACAAGGCAGTGCCACCAACACAATTACAAGGTTCCAATCCAAGAAACTAAAATTTGAAAATTTGCTGGATTTTTGTTTTGACAAATTGGCTGGAAGCTGGATATTTATATGATTTTTTTTTATTTTTTTGTAAATTTTTCCCAAAAGAAAATTCAATTCTCCAATTAAATATGCAGGAAAACTGAAATTACATCGGGCCATGATTTTTACTTTTCTGGACGTTTGCGATAATCACATAACAAGAATAGCAGTACCTGCCATTAAAAGTAATTCGGGTTTCATAATGGAAAATTCTAATCTGAAATATGCTTATAATGCAATTAATTAATGTACAATTCATGAGGATATTTATTTGGCCATCGCACGGAACCAAAAATTCAGTTATTAACCTTTCTTTTAGGTGTTTTTTCGATTTGATAATTCATTTTAATGATTTTTATTTAAGCATATTATTATCCTAAAATTTAATGATAAAACCATTTTTTTATTTGTATATTTTTTATAATTTCAGTAACTTTAAAAGAAAAAAGGTATAGAATTATATGATAATGATACAAGTCAACACTGATTAAAATTGTATGGCAAAGATATAAAGATATGTGCAAAATTTTGTATTCCTATGATTTGACAAATGAAAACTAAAATTTAAAATCCAATCAAATATCAAATTCTATCTGTCTGGTATGGGTGAAGGGCTCCTTCCCCCCTTCCTTTCTTCAAACTCCAATTCATATTTTTCACATAAAAATTTATAATCAAAAATAGAAAAAGATTCATTTTACATTATATTTAAAGAATTTTTCAATTTAGGACAAAAAATAATGTAATTTAATTACTATCAAACGGATTGCAATATTTTTCTATTTGTAAAGATCCCACCAGCATGCCTTCAAACTTTTAAGTTCAATTGAGTTCAATCCATTTGTCTAATAAAAAAAATCATTATAATTAGAGAGAATGATTAGCATCAAAGTAAGTGCAGTTATATTTATTAAGTAATTAATTAGATTTGGTCAAACTAAGATAGTACGTGGGTAATAAGTTGATAAACTGGCAACTTATAAAATGTCAAAAATGTTTAATAATTTTTTTTTCATAAAAAAGCTTAAAATTTTCACAAAAGATTAGGGTTTTATATTATACCTTCCAAAGATATCTTCTTATATTTATATAATTTCAAAAAAAATTAGTTAAATTTATCCAAATACATTCTGAATTTTGCCCCCACACGATTTTTCTCATAATTATGTATAAATAATTCTATTCATATGGAGCTTGTTTTAAAATATTTGCCTTTCTTGTTTTATATAATATCTATTGTTCCATATTTATTGACAAGTCACAAGTAGGTGCACATATATGGATGTGTTTTGATAGTAGATCTTGTGTGTGAAATTGGAGATTCTGCTGGCTGAGAATCAGTTTGGCTGCTCCAAGACACAAAGCAAAACATCAATCACTTTTTCATTTCATTGCCCCTTTTCCCCCACTTTTCTGTTGTCTTCAACCAAACAATCCTTTTCGCCATTTCAGTACAGAGGCCCAACTTGGGGAGGGGAGATGGCGATAACCCTTATCTATACACGTGTCGCTCCATTATTGGTTCTCCGAGGGACCGAGGTCCCACCAGATTGCAGCTTTTTAACTCTTTGGAGGTCCTGATAGGCCTGCCCGAAACCGACCTAAGTTTGGTTTTCTCCGTACGATTTATTGCCTGGGCCGGGCTGACGCCTTACAGTCACATTTTCATTTTTTCTTTTTATAAAGAAAAAATCCACCAAAATATCACCTGTTAATTAAACTATGTAAAAAGAACCAACTAAATCCAAGAGTTAGATTTTATTTTTAATTTAAATTCAGTAATTCATTTGTATTTGGCTGTGGCTCTATTTATCTGATAATTTCATGGTCCTCATATGCTTTCAGAAAAACACATTGCCTTTGTGAATCCACAACTAATTCATTGATATATTGCCCATAATAACACTGCGAACCACATACATGTAGAAATTCCTCCAAATTAAAACAAAGAAAATACCTTCACGTGGAAGTCTTTTATTTTGAACATTTTGTTTTATTTATTTAATAAATTTTTTTTCGAAAATACAATGTTTCTTAAACAGCATAAATAATTGTCACATGTAAGGCATTACAATTACGATGTTATCCCATGATGCGGGCATCAGTCCAAGTCTTCAAAAAGCTGCGTATGAGTTACTGGGCCTGCGTAATCAAATAGACTATTTAATTAGGCAAATAGTTTAGCTTAGCTGGGGTGAGAGCTCACAACTGCGGTGAGTATTGTATAGTACAGTTAACACAATCTAAGATGTCAGTTCAACATGGATGAAGGTATGTTTGGTGGAGAGAAAAAAAAGTGAACGGCTTGTTCTTTTGCATTTTGATCATTTTTTGAAAAATATTTTGAAATAATGGATTTTTGGAAGAAAATTTGAAGAATGTGACAAATATTTAAAACAAAAAATAAGAAAAATGATTTAAGAATGAGGTGATTGTTCTTTTTTATTTTAGAATGGGACAAATTTTACTGTAAAAGTCAAATCAATTGAATTTTTGTTGAATTTGTAGGGTGAAAGTGATTTTTTATATAATATATATAGATATTTATTTATAGTTGGATGATGTGTGTGTGTGTATATATAATGATTGATATATGGTTGTAATAAAATGATTTAATTAATTTAATTTGTGATTTATTATGAAATTTATATTTTTATAAATTTTAAATTAGCGAATGATATATTGCTTGAAAGAAAATATTTATTAATAAATATTAATTATTTATGAAATTATAATTATATCTTAATTATAAAAAATGGGCTAATACCGTGATTACGTCATAATTGTTAATATCGGCTTATATTTTAAAAATTATTGTTCATTAATTATAAACCGATTACTATTTATTAATTGAAATATAATTATTTAACTATTTAACTATTTTTTATTTTTGTACAAATAATACTTAATTATTAATAAATTTATTTAATAATTTATATATGTAATACTTATAGCAATTCATTAGTTTAAAAATAAATAAATAAATTTATATTATTGATGCGGCTGAAAGTCGCATATATTGAAAAGGGTAGTGTTTGGGATGAATTCGACCAGGGAGGTTGAGTATTTAAAGTTGTATATCTCTTAAGGTTTGAGATCTGCAACCACAACACACATTAAATTAGTCGAAGCGCCCTTGGCTAAGGCACTCCGACGCTCAAGTTAGTTCTGGTAGAGATATAGTAATCGAATAGAATACTGAAAGTATAGAAAGTTTATGACGTATTTGGCATTACGTTGAGTATGGTTGAGTATGAAGTATTTATAACCTTCTCCAGGCATGATTTGACCATAGTGTCCATATCAGGTGTACTGACTTTTATTTTTACTAGGAGGTTGATGGTCATTCTATGTCCAAATCCCGGTACTGTTTCAGGTGGCTGAATCTCCTATTTTTAAGGATGAATAGTACCTCTGGAGGCGCCTTTCTGCCAAAGGTGGTGGCAAGATTGGTGGCAGCGACTGTACCGATTGTCACGCATCATTAATGCGGAGGCATGCTGCTTGTCAAGCTAATAAATATGGCAAAGATCTGAGTCAACGCCGAAGTGGATCTTGAGATAGATGCATGTCGATCAGACCTGACTGTTAGAACATCTGGAGTGGTCCTGAGGTCGATGCAGGTCGACCATGAATCCTGCCAAGTGAGGTCGATACAAGTTGACTAAACAGACTTGATGTTGAGCCTCCTGGGCTATCTCAATTGATATTGGGCTTGTTAGGAAGAGTAGAAAAAATATTTCTTTTAGTTCGGGGGCTGGGGGTTTTTGCCATTTCAAGGGGTTGGTGGAGAGGGCCTATGGAGATGCTCAAAAACCAAACACCTAGCTGGCCCAACACTTTCACCCAAAATTTGGTCGAATTTGGGCAAATGGAGGTCTCAGTTCTGACTGAAGAGAGGTGTTTGATTTTGGCTAGCCTATCACCTGCCCAACTTGACCTGCCTGCGGGCGATCGATTAGGTGGAAAATTTTTGTTGACTGTTTTGATTGAACACTAATCTTTCTGCTCGATTCTTATGTTTGCTTAATTTGTTTGCCCATGCAAATTGCGACAAAATAATGGTCCGCAGCTATAATGAATTCTAAGTTCAGGAGCTGAAGGTCGAGGAGCACCGTCGAGCTGCTGCCGCTCGACAAGAAGGTGTTGCTGAGCAGGCAAGTTCAATGAGGTCGACGTCTGCACCGCCCTCACCATAAATCGAGCAGACTCCTGAAACTCAATCTGCTCACCAGGAGTAGCCCATACACAGTAACCCCGTAGGTTGGGGCAAGAGGCAAATGATCGAACAGAGAGGTTCAGCCCCAAAAAAGGCTACTGAGGGCAAGGGAAAGTAGAAGGTCGTGACAGGTTATGACCTGTTTGATAAATCGGGTGATGGTCTGATGTTTCAGCTTCCTAGACTATCACCTCCCTGATTTGCCACCAACCAAAATAAGAAGGTAACTGACTCAACCTCTATCATCCAAGGAGGGCTGATGGGTGCCGAAGCTCTGAAGTGGATGACCTCACGGCTTTTTGTGAATGACCAACTGAAGCTGATGAACCTCAGTCAGCTCGGGACAATGAAGGCGATGTCCTACTACTGTATTATGGTAAGTATGAGATCAATAGTCTCGACCACAATTTTCCTTTTATATATTAGTTTGAATAATGATATTGTTGCGTTTCAGATAGGACAACTGGGCTACAACATGTACTGACGGTCTGAGATGGCTTTCGCTGCCAAGGAAGAGTTGGAGGTGGGATGAGAGATGGAAATGCTGAAGGTACAATTCTAGTCCTCTCAGCTCCAGGTCGAGCAACTAAACAAGAAGATAGCCGACCTCCAAGAGCAGCTCGACTCAAAGGATCAATAGTTGATCCAGACCATTGAGGATCGGAGTAGAATGGACAATATTATAAAGAAAGCCCAGCTAGACCTACAGGTGAGCTTAAGCTCTGGTCGGGCTCAAGGTCATGTGGAGACAACCAGCCAAGCTAAAGAGGCGTTCCTCTGATATCTGCCCACAGTGCAACGCAAGGCTATTGAGCAGTTCGTGGTGAGCACAACTTTTCAAGATGCCAGCGCAATTGCATCACTTGACGATGCTCATGAAGTATTCCACAGAGCCATGAAGCAGCTTGAGCACTTAGGCTGTGCTTTCCGAGCTGAGGATAGGAACCGAACGAGCCTCATGCTGAACAAAAGATTGGAGCTTTATCCTGAGCCATAGGAGGGCAGCGTCGAGTAGGCCCCAAAGGGTAGACCTATCGTTGCGGCACCTGATGCACCACTAACTGAGGTGCAAAATAAGAAATCCGAGGTCGATGCCAGGCTAGAGCAAATATCCACTGAATTCGTGTTCGCAAAAGACCTCGTAGCCCAAATAAAGAATGAAGATGTTGATCTGGCACAGTACATGCTATGGTCAACTAACTTTATGGGCGACCTCCCGGGATCTTCTGAAACTCCACAAGCAGTCTCTTCGCTAGCCTGTGCAGCACCAGAATTGGACTTAGACTGGGCTAAAGGTGGGCAAGAAGAATCGAGCCAGAATTGAACCATAACTGTACCAATTTTTTTCCTCTTTTTTCTTTTTAATGTAACCTGCCAGTGAGTGATGAATAAAGGCATATTTTCTTTTTCATTTCCATCATGTCATGTCATACATAGCCTTTGATTTTTGTTGTGATAATATGAAAAATATTTGATTGCCTGTCGTGTAGCAATTGTGTTGCACGACTGTGTCGTCGATTGCATAATATTCCTAGTTGATTATTTGTTCGATCCTTAGGGTTAACTACCCATTAAAAGGAGTCGCATTCTTTGCCAACTACGAGGTCGACAAAAATCAAATTGTTGCCTAGAGAAGCTCATTTGTCAGTGTAGAGGTTGACTAGAAACTTGGACGGCTAGGAGCCATTTAAATGGTAGCAAGGAGCTACTTACTCATCGACTATAAGATTGACTGAAAGCTTGGATGGCTAAGAGCTATTTGAGTGGCAGCAAAGGGCTGTTCGTTCGTCAATGATGGGGTCGACAAAAAATTTGGATGGCTAGGAGTCGTTTGGGTGGCAGTAAGGGGCTGCTTAATTGTCGACTATGTGGTCGACTAAAGACGTGGATGGCCAGGAGCTGTTTGAGTGGTAGCAAGGGGCTACTTAGTTATCGACTACGAGGTCAACTAGAAACTTGGACAGCCAAGAGCCATTTAGGTGTCAACGAGGGGCTGCTTAGTCGTCGACTACGAGGTCGACTAAAGACTTGGATAGCTAGGAGCTATTTAGGTGGCAGTAAGGAGTTGCTTAGTCGTCGACTAAGAGGTCAACTAAAAACTTGGATGACTAGGAGCCATTTAAATAGCAACAAGGGGCTACTTAGTCATCGACTATGAGGTCGACTAAAAGACTTGGATGGCTAGGAGCCATTTAGGTGGCCGCAAGGGACTACTTAATTATTGACTACGGGGTCAACTAAAATTATTAAAAATAACAATCAAGCCAATAAAATTGTAATTTTATTCAAGCTAAAGGGCTGCAAAGATAAGTACTATATATTTTTAAATATAAAACTTCTTGAGATTGATGGCGTTCCACGGGCAGAGGAGTTTCTCTCTTTGCTTGTTGGCCAGCCTATAGGCATTATGCTTTGCTACTTTGATAACGGAGTATGGCCTTTCCCATTTTAGTTCGAGCTTGCCCACATATTTGGAGACCACCTTTTTGAGGACAAGATCTCCAACGTTGAAATGGCGCTCTTTAATCCTTTTATTATAATTCTGGGCCATCTTCGACTTATAGCGCTGCATGGTATTATAAGCCTTCTGTCGATGCTTATCGATAGTTTCAAGATCAAGCTTCCTTTCTGACATATTTCTTAGTAGGTGGAAATGGATGACCCGAGCAGTATGTTAGATCAATTCTGAAGGGATGACAGCTTTCGACCCATAAACTAGGTTGTAAGGGGTATGACCGATAGCTATTCGGGGAGTTGTCTTGTAAGTCCATAGCATGTCGGGCAAGTCATTTGCCCAATTCGCACTAATGTCCTGAATTCTGGCCTTCAATTGATCGAGGACAGTTCAGTTGGTCACTTTGGTCTGACCATTCGACTAAGGGTTGCCCACTGAAGTGAAATGTTGTGCGATCCCCAAGGCCACGCACCAACCTCTTGTACTCTTACATTGGAACTAAGTACTGTTATCCAAAATAAGGACCTTGGGCAAGCCAAAATGGCAAATAATATTTTTTCATATAAAACATTTTATGGTCATATCCATTATCTTAGGGACAACCTCGGCTTCAACCCACTTGATAAAATATTCAACCGCTATAATTATAAACTTCTACTACCATGTTGATTTCAACAAAGAGCCTACTATATTGATTCTCCACTAATCAAATGGCCAGAAAATCTAAACATTAACCATCGGCGTGATCGACTGGTGCTGCAAATTAGAATGGACTTGGCATGATGCATATTTGCGTGTGAAATTCACGGAGTTTTTCAACAATGTTGGCCAAAAATACCTATACCTAATTATTTTGTGGGCAAGGTACCTCCCTCCAGAATTGTTGCCGTACATGCCTGCATTAACATTCTTTAATACTTCCAATGCCTGATCCTAATCCAGGCATCTCAAGGGGGGTCTGGCGAAGGATTTTTTGTAAACTGATAGTGCTCATCAAGGGTGAATTTGGAGGCTTGACCTCAAAAGCACTGAGCATCATTCCTATCGTTGGGGATAGTACCTTGGCTAAGATATAGCTTTATTAGGGTCTGCCAAGAAACTGTCGTCTCCTCAATAGTTGTTATTGGGTTCTCATTAGAGAGTATAATTAATGGCCTATCCGAGACCAAAAATGTGATTTTTTTGTCCCTTGTTCCTCTGATGGAGCTGGCAAACTTTGAGAGAGCATCTACACGTTCATTCTCAGATCGAGGGACCTGGCTAAGAGTAAATCTTTTGAATAATTGCTGCAACTTCTTTACTTCGGCCAGGTACCGAGTCATCGATTATTCTTTGGCTTTGAAATTTTCCTCGACTTGCTCCGCTACTAACTAGGAGTCCGTAATCGCAACCAAGTGTTCGACCTCTCACTCAAGTGCTATTCTCATTCCTACTAGCAGGGCCTCATACTCAGCATCATTATTTGTGACTGTATAATTTAGTTTGATCGCAAAATCATACTCCTCAGCATTTATGAAGCAAAGAGAGACCCCTATTCCACCTCCAGATATGGTCGATGACCCATCGACGTGCAAAGTCCAAACAAGAGGGGCTAGGATACTCTTCTCAGGCAAGTCGACTCATTCTGCAATCAAATCGACAAGTATCTACGCTTTGATGGCAGTTCAAGGTTGAAAACTGATATCAAACTCCCCCAGCTCGATCGTCCACTTGGTCAATCTACCTGACATATCAGGCTTTGCCAACACCTGTTTCAATGGTTGGTTGGTTAGCACTATGATAGAATGAGACTGGAAGTACGGTTTTAGCTTTTGAGCGGCGGTCACTAATGCCAATGCAAATTTCTCAATTTTCAAATAATTATGTTCTGGCACTTGGAGTGATTTACTGCAATAGTAGACTGGTCAATAGTTTCCATCTCGGGTCGATACCAGTACTAAACTAATCGATGCTTTCGAGACTGCCAAATATATTTGAAGTACTTCTCCCAGCTCAGGTTTCACCAACATTAGGGGTGAGGCCAAGTACTGCTTCAACTCAATCAGTGCCCGATCACATTGTTCCGTCCATTAAAAATCCATCTTTCTAGCATTCTTAAGAATTTTGAAAAAGGGGAGGCTTTTGTTAGCCAATCTCATAATGAACCTTTCCAATGCCACAATTCTCCCTACCAATCTCTGAACGTCTCGAACTATTCTCAAAGGGGTGACATCTAAAACTGTTTGAATTTTTTGTTCGCCTTAATGCCTCTTTAACTGACCATATAGCCTAGAAATTTTCCTCCTCAGACCCCAAATGTGCATTTGTTCGGGTTCAATTTCAATCCAAACCCCCTCAATATCCCAAAAGTATGACTAAGGTCGAGCAAGTGGTCCTGAACTTTTTTCGTCTTGATTATCATGTTATCGACGTAAACTTTCATCAATTTTCCAATCTAGTCTTTGAACATAAAGTTGACTAACCACTGATAAGTTGCCCCAGCATTGTTCAATCCAAACGGCATGATAAGGAAGCAATATAATCCATTAGAAACAATAAAATATATTTTATCCCTATTCTCGGGTGCCATAAAGATCTAATGATAGCTTTGAAATGCATCCATCATATTTAATAATTCACACCCAACTGTTGAGTCGACTAGTAAATCTATCCGAGGTAGGGGTAAGAATCGTTAGGGCATGTTTTATTCAAATTAGTAAAATTATTACAGATCCGCCACTATCTCTCAATTTTTGGGACTAGGACAACATTACAAAGCCAAAAGGGAAACTGAATCTCTACAATATATCTGCATTTAAGAGTTTTCTAACCTCCTCCTCGATGATCTGCATCCTCTTAGCATTGAATGTCTTTGTCTTTTGTCTAATTAGCTTATATAAGGGGTCAGTGTTGAGGCGATGTACAATGATGTTGAGGTCGATCCCTTAGAGGTCGAACGCCTTTCAAGTAAAGACGTCGATATTTTTCCTCAAAAAATCGATCATGAGATACTCCAAGTGGGGGCCCAAGTCTGTTCCAATGTGTGTCATCTTTTTGGAGTTATCTTGTTCGAGCTCAATGGCCTTAAACTCCCCGACGGACTCCACTCTAGTATCTTCAAGCTTCTGCTTCTTACTAACCTGGGACTCTTTGGGTTTCGCTACAGAGGCGTCCCCTGAAGTTTTCAGCTGCGGTCGAGGTTTCTACTCGATTGACTCGATTGAGATGTTATAACATCTCCATACCTCCTTCAGGTTGCACAAAAGCTCGTCCGTGCTTGCTGAGGTTGAAAACTTGATTTTTAAATGATAAGTGGATATGATAGCACGGAAGTCATTGAGGGAAGGTCGGCCTATGATGACATTATAGGCAAATGGGGCATTGACTACAAAGTAGTTCAGCATTACTATTCTCCTTCGAGGAGCCTCTCCAAAAGATGTGGACAAGTTGATCAACCCCTTCGATATGATCTCTGACCCCCCGAATCCGACCAGTGATGTGCGCACAAGCTCAAACTTCAATTTGCCTATGTTCACTTTAGGGTGGATAAGAAGATAACATTCACTAAGCTGCCGTTGTCGATCAGAACCTTGCGCACCTCAAAGTTTGCAATTTTCATGAAGAAGACTATCAGATAGTCTATCTTGTGATCAATATTTCTGCCCACGAGGTGGGCTAGGTCGACATCGATAAATAAAATAGGTTTTGCGCTCGTTGTGAGGTGAAAAGTTATCTCAACAGGCAAAACTTTATTGGACTCAAGCCTCCTCTGTGTTTGCCTCCAAGTGGACTTAGAGTCTCCCCCAGTGGGACCTCCTGCAATCATGTCAATTATCCCTCTGATGGGTGGGCGATCCTTCTAGGTGGGCTTTTTTCCTTTATCTTCTCTCCTGGGGCTAACTGACCTTTCTCTATGGGGAGTTCAGTCAGTTTTGCCCCCTTTAGTCTAAGCATCCATAGCTACGTATTTTTTGAGGTAGCCATACCTAATCAACCTCTCAATCTCATCCTGGATATTGAAGTATTCATCCATGTCGAGCCTCTTCTGTTTATGTAAGTGGCAGTATTTCTTTGATTTTTTCATAGCTTCAATCTCTGTCAACTTTCTAGGCTTTTTAAAGAGGTTATTATACTGGATAGCGTAAAGGACCTCTTTCTTTGGGATGTTAAATGGCGTATAGTTGTGCAAATACTTGATCGAAGATCGACCTCGCTTGTTGTGTTTCTGGTTGTCTCATTGCTTTTTTTTTCTCAACTTTGGAGGATCCAAACTTTAGCCTGTTCATTTTCTCTTGTGTCATGCACCTTTCTATCAGGTTGAGCAGCTCCTCCATCGACCTGGGATGTTCTCACACCAATGTATTAGCGCATTTTTTATGTTTGAGCCCCAAGAACAGCACATCGATCAAGAACTTAATCCTGGGATTATCTATTTTCAGGATCTCCATGCTAAATCTAGTAAAAAAATCACGGAAGGACTGTCTCTCGCCTTGCTTGATGGTGTGGAGATGGGTATGGGGGAGCTTCGCCTTCCATCTGCTGGTAAATTGGTGTAAAAACTTATGACACAACTAGTCATAGAAATAAATCGATGATGGTTCAAGCTTCACAAATCAGTCCAGTGCAATGCCTTGGAAGGTAGTCACCAACATCTTGGCATGGATGTATTCATTATGTCCATGCAACTGCTTCATGTGCTCAAACTGCATGAGATGCTCATTGGGGTCAGTAGAGCCATCGTACCTCGGCAGATCTGTTAGGACTTTGGCGTCAACAGCAATGCGCTCGTTGATGATATCCTGAATGAATGGGGACCCTCTCTCCCGATGAGATCTTTGAAGAGCATCCAAGTTTGGTGCTCTATCAATTTTTCTCCTCAAAATCTCATCAAAGCGCTTGTTCAGCTTCTAGACTTGATGGGATACTTCTTTCCATTCATCCCGATCCGCCTGGGTGGCATTTTGATCAAGACCCAGTCTAACACGCTCAGCTTTATTGTACTGCAGGGCTCGAATGGGCCGAGACACAAAGTCTATAGATTTTTCTCTTTCCTTATGGTAGTCACACCTAGAGCGTTCGACCTTATCGCATTGCATGGCTTGATTAGGTCTAACGTGATCTACCGAGTCTGCCATCTCTTCCTATATTTTTGGT
>JACGDI010005779.1:375656-387215 GCA_014898725.1 Jacaranda copaia
ATGCTGCTCTGAGTGTGTTTATCAATTTTTTGCTGCAATCTTAATAGTTCCCATGGACGGTGCCAAATTTGATGCGGCTGAAAGTCGTTTATATTGAAAAAGGTAGTGTTTGGGATGAATTTAACTAAAGGGGTCGAGTATTTAAAGCTGTATATCTCTTGAGGTTTGAGATCTGCAATCACAACACACGTTAAACTAGTTGAGGTGCCATGGTTAAGGCACTCCAATGCTCAAGTTAATTCTAATCTTGATATAGTAATCAAATAGAATACTGAAAGTATAGAAGGGTTATGGCGTATTTGGTATTACCTTAAGTGCGGTTGAGTATGAAGTATTTATAGCCTTCTCCAGGCATAATTTGACCATAGTGCCCTTATCAAGTGTATTGACTTTTATCTTTGCTAGGGGGTTGATGGTCATTCTATGTCCAAATTCCGGTAGTGTTCCAAGTGGCTGAATCTCTTATTTTTTAGGATAAATAGTACCTCTGGAGGTGCCTCTCTACCAAAGGTGGTGGCAGAGTTGGCAGAGTTGGTGGTAGCGATTGTATCGATTGTCATGCATCATTAATGCGGAGGCATGCTGCCTGTCAAACTAATAAATGTGGCAGAGATCTGAGTCAACGCCGGAATGGGTCTTGAGGTCGATACATGTTGACCAGACCTGACTGTTAGAACATCTGAAATGGTCCTGAGGTCGATACGGGTCGACCGCGGACCCTACCAAGTGAGGTTGATACAAGTCGATCAAAAAGACTTGATGTTGAGCTTTCTGGGCTATCTCACTTGATGTTGGGCTTGTTGAGCTTACTAGATTATCACATATCAATTATAGAAAATTAAATCATCTTAAATTATTTATTAAACAAATAAACATAATATTTAACTATACACGAATGAAATATAAAATATAATTAATATATAAATAACAAGTATTTAAATAATTAAATAAATTAATTTAATTAATTTAACTCGTTACTTAATGCCTTTGGCTCATTATTTAATTAATACATTATTTAGTAAATAAATTACTTAGTAAAGAATCAAATAATTTTTATTTAAATTTAATTAATCTTATCAATAATTATTTTAATTGTATTAATATTAATATATTATTAAATAATAAATAAATTTGTTTTTATAATTTTAAATAAATATAAAGATTAATATTTAATGAAAATTAATATTCAATACATTACCTAGTAAATAAATTATTTAATAATAATATAAATAGTGTTTAATTAAATTTAATTTTTTTCAATAATTAATTTAATTAAATTTTTAAACACAAGTTTTAGAATTTTATAACTAGTAAAGTTATATTTTTATATAAATATAGATATATATATTTATGAATGAGTGAAGTAAAATAGTAATAAATTAATGAGTGGTGTGAAATATAAAGTGAGAAAATGAGAAGATATGTGAGAAAGGTGTAGTTTTTAGTGTGTAGGGTATTTTGAGATTGTTTTGATTGGAATTTTTTTGTTATAAAATTTTTATATTTTAGGAGAATATTTAAAGAATGTGTGCACATTTTGAGATTATTCTGGGAATTGAAAAATATTCCTCCATAATACTGAAGAACAAACCCAGAGAGATGAGAGAAGGATGACAATTCTTATCCAAGCAGTATAGAGTAGTTGAGAGAATTAAGAAACAACTTATAATTAAGAGACAGTTATTTGATGAGAATAAGTACGATTAAGTAACTGATTTGGAACACCAAATAAAAACATATATTAAATTCGAGTTAGATGTATGATATTATATTTTTAAGCAAATTTTCTTCTTTTTTCAATAAAATAAATTTGTATATTTGACATAATTATAAGGGGAAAAATTCTCAGGCTCTTAGCATACTTTTGCAAACTTTGTTGTTTTCGAAATCCCTGAAATACAATTTTTCATAAGAAGACTATTGAAGTATACATAAAGTGTTTTCTACCTTAGTTCTAAGAGAGAATTATAAGGTGAGAATTTTATTTATGCATAAGTTTAAAAATAATCTTTAATAATATGTAAATAATGCTTACACCTTAATATATGCAATACGATATAATTAAGTATGTTGTTTACGTTTAAGGTTAATCCTTAATATATATATATATATGTATATAAATGTGTGTACACACATATATTATCATCATTATTATATGTACAATTATTATTATTTTTAGTATATGTATTTTTCTATAGTACATAGTAAATATGTTGTCTTTAATATATGTACTCTTTTAAAATATCTTAGCAAATATGACATTTTGGGTTATGTTGAATATAACTATTTTATTGTATGATGTAAAAGTTTTGTGATACACCGACTCAAAATTAATTTTGAAATTTTATTAAACTTCATTATGGTGACTTTTGAATTTTCTACCAATTTTATTGTTACAATTGCACGAAATATTATAATATAAGTTATTAATTATTATTTTAAGCTATTGATTATTTTGCATATTGCACATATTCAAAATATTTGTCTGGCTTTCAAATTCACATCTTTGTTGTATTTCGTGAATGGGGAAGAATCAACAATACAAAAACTCATGAAGCTTACTATTTAATAATTGAAGATTTTTCATTAGGTGTAATCTGTGTATCAAAAATCATTTATTTTGTTAAGTAAACTTCACACACTTTTAAATTTCCTTTGAGTTGTAAATTAAATTGCGTTCTTGTTTGCGGGGCCTGACCTATGAATCGCGTCATGACAAGAAGTTTGAATTACTGAGCCCCGACCTGTGATGGCATGTGCACGATTTCATTTACTACTAAAACTATTTTTTCAAGAGTTCCTCTGTATGTTCACCCCTTATTTAATTTGTCAACATGTGCAAGGTACTGGGAGACAGATAATGATGTGTTTAATGGACCAATAAGTTGCACTTTTTGTAAATTCCTAGCCAGATGTTAGCCTAATTAGTAATACTTTTGACTAAACCAAAAATTACGTGTTACAACTTGTTAACTTGAGCATTTTTCTAACATAAATCAAGTAAATATGCTCCATAACTAATCTGGAAATCATAAATTCAAATTAAAACCAATGATAAAAATAGTAAGTTACACTAACATTTTTTTTCCCCAAAAATTAAGCAACGTACAAAATCTCAAAATTAGTTGGACAATAAATAGATCATTAATGCGATTCAACAACAATCTAACAAGACTTTCAACCTTTTTCTGTCGAACCATTCAAATTCAAAACCCTATTACGAATTTGTGCCATGTCATGTTCCAGTGCAAACAGTAGCACGGGGGGCCGGTTGAGTGGCCAATGATGAGACGCTGAGTCAGCAGGACCAAATTTTTTATTCTTCTAACTCGCATTCAATACCGACTCGTTTGATTTTAGTGTCACCTCCTATATTTCCTGCGCCTCACACACACACACATTAAGCAAAAGCCAGTGTCTTGGAGAGAAGATATGGGTGAAGTAATTCTACTGTTCTCTCTCTCTCTCTCTCTCTCTCTCTCTCTCTCTCTATATATATATATATGAATCATTACAAGCTTTTTTTGTTTTTTGCTTTTCTCTTTTAATTATGATGGAATTAAAAGGGTTTGCATTTTCTAATGTACTTGTTTTCTGATATACTAATAATCCATTATTGTCCATGCATGGTGGGATTAAAGGAGAAGAAAGAGGAGGGAATCAAGGAGGAGGAGGAGAAGAAGAAAGAAGAAGAGGTAAAAGAAGAGAAGAAAGATGAAGAAGAGGGGCCTCTAGAAATTGTGCTCAAGGTTGACATGCATTGCGAGGCTTGTGCCAGAAAAGTAGCCAAAGCCCTCGAGGGATTTCAAGGTCCTTCTCATTTCTTCATTAATCATATATATTTTTATTCAGTTAAACAAGTCTTCTTTTTTCCTCTCAAATGCATAAGAACCTCGTATCTTTATAATTTGTTTTGTTCTATGTAGTGTTTTAGTCTAAAACGGTCGTCGGGGAAAAGCAATGCGCCAACATAGATAGTTTATAATAAATTGCACTCTTTGCACGTTTTTCAATCCAACTAGACAATACTTTTAATAATGTATGTAATTCCATTGTCTTTGGTGAAATAATTTAATTTTAATTAAGGAAAGGAAAATGAGTTTCTTGTTTTGTTTTGTTTTGAAATATGAATAGGAGTGGAGGAGGTGAGGGCGGATTGCAAGGCGAGTAAAGTGGTGGTGAAAGGTAAGGCAGCAGACCCCATAAAGGTGTCCCAAAGGATTCAAAAGAAAAGTGGCCGAAAAGTGGAAATCGTTTCACCCTTACCGAAGCCACCACAGGAAAATAAGCAGCCAGAAGAGAACAAAGACCAACGTAAGGAAGAAAAGAAAGACGAGGTACCTATGTATCTTATTATTACTAATAATTACCTCAAATCTTTTAACCCCAATTGATGCTATATATCAATCTATTGCCATCATTACATGTTATAATTGTAAAAGTGCCATTTTTCTTTTTACGCTTGTGCTCATGTTTTGTCCGTATTTGTGTCTATATCCGTGTGTATGTACCTATGATTCAAAACTTTGGAGCTCAACGTGATACTAAGTGTTTAAAATCTTTGGACCACATGTCCTTGTTTCCAAGTTCATGATATACAATCAATTAATTTATGTGGGAGGGGGTAAAAAAAAAAAAAGTGAATGTTAATACTATTAGGGGTAGGCCACCTTAATTATAAGAAGGAATTAAGTAATTGGTACTTGGCTTGGTGCGTATGGTGGTGAGGTAGCACAGGAGCATTGCCCGAAAGCAGTGCAACTTGTGGCTGCTATTTCTATGCAGACATGAAAACCACAGAACAACAGAAATTGGCAAAGGTAACAGCAACTGGCGCGTTTTGCGATGTAATAAGAAAGGAGTGAGCCATTCTGCTGCACGGTCCTGTGCACCAGTACTACAGGTTGGCTTATCCTTTGGGCCTTGACCCCACTGTTCCAAGGATTAATTAAATAGCTCCAGTAGAATCAGTGTAATGTGATCAACATGAATTCACGGGGATGATCCCATGAAATTCGAAAATTTTATTGTACCAAAAAATTAGCAACACACGTTGTTGGAAAATGATGAATTTTAAAACTACTTTGTGGGAGTACTGTATTTTGGGCCTACAGTATAATTTTCATAAGGTACCCGGACTCCAAATTTGGAAGTAAATTTAATCATATACATGTGGTTGTCTAATCCATAGACGTTTGTAATTGTCATGTGAGTTGATGCCATAACAAAATTCTCTGAAAATAATCCTCTTTCTTTATATTTTAATTTTTTTAAATTGTACAAAAAGTTGTCTTGTGATCCTTGTGAAACAATTGGTCAATAAGTTATGATCCTAGTTTCTATTTTGAAATGTCTCAAAATAAAAATTTATTTTGTAAAATGTTCTAAATTTGCTCTTTCGTTTACAGTAATGATTTAATATCATTAACTATCAACCTCAATTTTAATTTTTGTGGGAAAATAATATAATAATATACAAAACTTTTGTTTTTAACTCTTACCAAAAACTCTTACCTGGGTCGAATTGAGCTTGTACTTTGGATGGAGGGAGTAGTATACTGTTTGAATTTATGAATTTGATTTGATAGCATGTTTGTTTCCTATATAAGAGATAGATTAGGATGCATGACACTTTAAAGGTTGCTTAAATGGACAAGAAAGCTCGAAAGTGAATATTATAGAAGATGAAAATACTCATATGGGACTAATATATTTGTCTGGCACCAAGGAAACCAGTGTCAGTAATATTGTGGATTGTGTTTCATTTATTTTGTCAAATTCGGCGAAAACTCTGCAGTTCAATCCTCTAGTCTAGTTGGTGCTTTAATACAATGTTATTTTCCCATCCTCCGAAAAAAGAGGTAAAAAGTCGAGTCCAACTAATTGTTCGAAGGAGTGAGGGGGAGCGCGAGCGCGGTTCTTGTTTCATTTTATCCAACCATTGGACTCACTCTGTCAATTTTGTAAGAGAGAATAGTAACAAAATGAAGAGAAATTGTGTCTTAATTGGCGGCCTATGGATCTGGAAATTGGAATCATTTAGACAAAGCTATTATTAGTGCCCCTTTCTCAAATTGATTGTAATAAAGCTTGGATATTGCTCCTTAATCCTGTCTCGCCCATCAAAATTTTGTTATTTTTCTTACCAGGACCAGTTTCACTAGAACTTGATGTAATAGCTCTGCCAAGATTGTGAAGTAGTGTATAGAATTAAACTTGTTCTTCAAAAGACTTGTCTTTTCTCACTTCTTCTCCTTCAATATTACTTCTGTAAAAACTTTCTCCTCTTCCCTTCCGGTAAAGTTTCTTTCTTCTACGTCTTTTTAATCAGCATCGTCCATAGATAGAAGTTAAGTCTACATGCCCGTTGACTAAATTGATAACTAATAAATATTTCTTTTTTCTTTTTCGCCTGGCAGCCTCCAGTAGTCATAACAGTTGTGTTGAAAGTTCGAATGAATTGTGAAGCATGTGCTCAGGTACTGCAGAAGAGAATTGGAAAGATTCAAGGTAAATGATAACTGTGCAGATATAATATAATCCCATTTAGTTATAAATTAGTCTCTCTTTTTGATGCATTATTTCATTTTTTCCTATGTTTGGGGTCATCAAAATCGCACTTTATTTTGCAGCGGATAATCATGGGTCTAATATATCAGAAGAATTCAGGTTTTGCCCTCTAAGTTGTTAAAATTGCACAAAAACTATCTTGTTTTGAACTAATGAAATCGCATAGCGTCATTATTCAGGACTTGTAACTAGCTTATCATATTTAGCTATGTAGAATTTTATGTACTAGGTAAAACTGATTTTTTTCACTTGTATGATGATATCGGACGAAGAAGTTAGTAGCTAGCAAGCTTCATCCGGATTTGGAAGAAGATATTCAGAATGTGTTTTAATGATATTACGATGGGCTACAGGTGTAGAATCAGTCGCAACAGATCATGCAAATGATCAAGTCATAGTGAAAGGTGTTCTTGATCCTCATAAGCTGGTGAACGATGTGTACAAGAGAACCGGCAAAAAAGCAACAATAGTGAAGGATGAAGAAAAGAAGGAAGAGGAGAAGAAAGACAACGAGAAGAAGGACGAAAAACAAGACGACAAGAAAGAAGAAAGCAAGGAAGAAGATGATAAGAAAACAGACATCAAGAAAATGGAGTATTGGCCTCCAAAGTACTACTACATGGAGCATTCTTATTATGCCCCTCAATTCTTCAGTGATGAGAACCCGAATGCTTGCTCTGTTATGTAACAAAAATCATTTACATTCAGGCTGGTTTTAGTTGTTTGTCTGAATTTCAATGAACTAATATACGTCTCAGTGGTAATTATCAAATAATCTCTGCAAGGTGTTCTGCTAGAGAGGAAATAGCAATGTATATATTCAGTTTCAAGAGTGCTTGATGCACTGGGATGTTGTTGGTTTGTATTTTTTTAGCCCAAACGAGGGTTTGTATGAATGAATAACTATGTCAGTATGTAACTTTGGAGTTAAGAGGCAGCCCTTTTGTTTTGCTCGAATATTACTTATATTTATGTAACTACAAGTATAAAGTAAGAGCTTTTAGCTTTGCAGTTGAAGTGAGTTGTCCAAAAACTGTTGATGAGTACATCTATCTTTTGATTTCTTCCACCATTGGTGGTGCTGAATTGACTTACCCTTTTTGTAGTGCTCTTATATTCGCCGCATATGGTCCTTATTTCCTGATATTAATGATAGAGATTACCAATATAGATGGTTTTACAATTGTCTCTGTAGCCACATTTACCTTTTGATTTCATTTGATAAGCATCTTGTGAACTGTTGCCATTATCTACTTCACTACCTTTCCCCCTTAGTCATCCTCTTTATATTATAGGATCTTCATGGTCTTAATTTGAAACCAGAACCAGAATTATGCCAAGAAAATGACTTTTCACTATCCTTTTCAATGGCTGCTTTTTCATATATGCCTTAAGCATTACATTCTTGATCAATAGTATTTTTGAAGGTTAATTTAGAGTCCCCTTTTGATCAAGCTTGCCTACAGAAATACAACATTTGATGCCCTTTTCTCATTCTCAAAATCTATTATGCTGTGGACCAAATTCTTTTACCAGACAAATATCATAAACTTTCAAAAGTGCGTCCACCCATTTGATGAAATGCCTGCAAGGTTCTTCCATCGCAACCACACTGCACAAGTCCGAAAGGTCTTAAATCTGTGGGATGCTTTCTTGAAAAATTTGCCAGTTGCCCCCACAAATCCACATTGAGAAACTCATAATCAAGTTGAGAACAATGTAGGGATGCAGCACCAGATTGCCAACCATTAATATGCCTTTTGTCCATGAGGTTGTCGTTAGCCATCGGACCATGCACAAGTACAAGCGCACACGATGATTCTCCACCACTCTAAGAGCCAACACTCTTGACGTTGTCAGCTTTCATAATTTCACTCATTTTATATGTTGGAGTTCGACCGCTATGGCCTATAGGGAAAGAAAAATGAAATGAAACCTAGTCTCTCATCCACTCTAACAAATGGGTTGTTTTCGCATAGCACTTTTGTCTGATAAAGTTATAGTACGAAAGAAGATTCTGGATGGGGAAGGGAAAATCGATGAAAAATTATTTTAGAAGAGGGATACAAACTAACGTAAAGATTTGGCTAATAGACCTGATAGGAATGCTATACTGTTGAAACAGTCATTACAAAATAATATTGATCTGGCTAGAATTATACATTGATAGGAGATAGGGGTTGGCCACAACTTAAATGAACTTAGCAATTTTAAAAAGTAATGTGATAATAAAGACTAGTTAGAACATATAACTAGCGTTCACTTTTGAAGTCAAGTGCCTTTTAGTTGTATTTTGGTTTTATTTCCTACAACCAGCGAAATGCATAACTCAACAGTAGACTTTTTATTTATTAGCCTTTTGTCACTATTATTTTTCATTATGGTCCATTGCATGTCATTGTCGTCAATCTCTCACTTTATGAAATTTTTTATCCTCCTTTTTATGAAAGTTCTCATTCTCTCTCTTACATGTGGGACGTCTTTTTATTAGCAGATGAAATTCAAATAGGACAATATTTTACAATTAAAACCAAAATATGTGCGATAGATTGGCATATCATCCCATAAATGTTTTATGGTGGGCAATTGCCCCTGTCCTTGAGGTCGGCAAGCATGCATGTTCCATTTTGAACTCATAAGATCGAAAGAAGCCTCATTTCATATGTGTTATAGATTAAAACGCAGTTATTTTTTTATGCTTTTTTGTTTCTTTTAGGTCAATTTACACAGTATGCACTAAGTTGCTTAAATAAAACCTATTAAAATCTGGTTCGATTTGATCTTCAACATCTTTCTTCTACCCTACTGCCCAAAAGTTGCACTAGCCTCGACCACACTCCCCTAACCATAAAATCTTATTAAATTAGTACAATATTAATTATTACATAGATGTACAATATATGGGCGGGTAAATGTCCGACAATAGCACAATTTAAGCATGTATTACTATATATAAGTTTTTACTTGAAAAAAGGACATGCGGAGTCCATTTTCTCTATTGATTTGCTTGTATCTCAAAATTAGGATAGTCATAAAAAAGCTCATTCCAACCTAACCTAAAACAATGAAAACGTCATGTAGTTCCTATGATTTCGAGTTGCCCAGTTGATATGTAATTTTTTGGGACAGTAAAAAAATGTTTTATATTATCATTCTGAAATTTTCATATTATTGCTTTACTTGAGGTCCTAGAAACTTTAAAATGATAAATATAGCAGTATTTTAGAATACTAAAAAATCGTATATAAATATATGTATATATATATATAATAGATGGAATATTGCCTAAATTACTGAAATTGCTTTGATAACTAAAGTAAATATATGCTCAACCTTTGTCTATGAAAAAAAAAATTATATGATTTGGTAATTAATGGAAATTTTAATGTAGACGCAGTAGCATAATTCCAAAAATTCGATTATTCTCACCACCCATAACACCCCACCAATTTAAACAAGAAATTTTCCGACGCATGCATGACCCAATGATGCGCGTCAAATGCTGAACCGCAGGTGGTCAGGCCCAAGCCCAAATGTGTTGGTCCACCACCAATGTGAAAATGTTCGGTTCGTAGACCTTCGTCCGCCGCAGGTGGGGTCCATATCACCTGTCCTAGAAGTCCACCAAGTCAAACTTGTGGGACCAGTTTCTGATAAAGTCTGGCTGACAATCAACTTCGAATGACACCGGGCGCTGTCTTTTTCTTTGTGATGTTTAAGAAAAAATTGAATTGCCGTTGTTACCAGTCGATATAACTTTTGAATGCCGTTAACAATCCAGCCTACCAAATACCAATCAAGAAGTAGGAGAAAAATCAATTCCCACTTGCTATTATCTTTCTTATTTAACATAGATAATTTTGAATTTTGATGTGCCAACCTACATTTGAAAGTGGCATTTCGGAATATCCAATCGATGACTAAGTTGTATATGCTGCTTCCAAGTCTTTGCAAGTAAAATGACTGAATTATTTTTTCAAACCATTAAATTTATAAGTTCAAATAATAACATAATTGATGGGCCCGCATATTTTAACGCACCAAGCAATTTTCCAAAGCTGCTTACAAGCCCGACGAGTCATTATTTTGATTGTCAAAAGAAGATTCAATAGCAAAATGAGTTACGACATTAAGTGAAAGGACTGACAATTTCCAACTTATAGGCGACATGAGGAAGCTCCAATGACAACATGGGGGGTTTTCCTTGATGTGTATACCATTATTAACTATCCTTTATAATTTAACTCTTTGTTAAGCTTTTTTTTAATAAAAAGCAAGAGGGGAATGGGTAATTTAAATTATTTTTTTCTTATAAAACAATTACACAAAAGTTAAAGATATATCACTCTTTCTACATATCTCCAATGTTTAATGATGTATTTTGTTGTTGTTATTGTTGACTTAATTAAGCATAAAAAAATCTTACTGTGCCTCTAATTCTTATTCAAATATTTTTTTTCTCCAAACAAAATATTTCTATTTTAATTATAAATTTTTTATATTGAAAATTTTGATAAGTATCAATTGTCGCACGTATAGAAAACTCTAAATAAGAAGTCATACAAAGAAATATCTATTAGGATAAATTACAGTTACATCCCCTAAAGTTTAACGTAATTATCAAAAGATCTTCATTGTTTTGAAAACTACAAATACCTTTTCTAATATTTGCGTCGTCCAACAATGAAATCCTGTTGTTAGTTGCTATTAGAGTTTCTTGGCTACAATGTTAAAAAAAATGTGTACTTTCAAAATTATCCTTGATATGGGATAATTCAGTAGGCCCAACTTTAAATGAGACAGTCCATGAGGCCCAACATGATACGGGATAATCTAGTGGGCCCAACAATCCCAGCTTCAGACGAGACAGCTTATGAAAGCCAAAGGCACATCTATCTGGTCAACCTATATCGACCTCATTTGGTAAGCCCCACAGTCGACCAATATCAACCTAAGGGCCACTTCAGAAGTTTTAGCACTCAAGTCCGG
>JACGDI010005779.1:395428-426338 GCA_014898725.1 Jacaranda copaia
GCATCTTAACCCCTCCTCAAATACAGTGATAAACCCCCGAGGAGGTTGATGCATTCTACCCCAAAAACCTAGCGTTATAATTTTGAATTCATAAGGAATATGGTAGGCTGCCCTAATCCTCACCACATCAACATTGGTTATCTTCAAGGGTATTCCAGTATAATGATCGACGGTAAACAACCGACCCCGGCTAACAAGCATCTTAGAAGGCCTAGCCTCCTCCTCAGACACCACTCTAACCTATTCAAAACTGCTACTATTATGTGAAATACTGGTCTTACTTGTCGATGAGCTAGATTGTGCAGTGCTCTCACTCTCACTATACCCCATACGAACCATGTTTTCAAACCCATTGCTACCAGAATCAGCACTAGCAGACATTGTACTATAATGTAAAGACAGAAAAAATGCAAAGATGACAGGAACACTTACAGTGTTAAGTTTCTCGAGTGAAAGGTGCGAAGCAAGACACTCTTCAATAATGGTGATTATCTGGTATTCAAATCGCAAAAGTGGGAATAAAGGGGCTCCCCCCTATTTATAGGCAATCGTGCGCAGAAAATTGTGTAACTATCATCATGACAGCTTGCCCTATACGCTTCATATCCAACGCACTGATAGCCGCATTAAATGCAAAGAAAATACCTCAGACCCTGGTCGATATTTCAAAAACTCAGGTCGAAAGCTCAAAAATCCTGATCGAACGTATTGCCTGCTATATTTGAATATAAACTCACTACTCCTTCTCATCGACAGGTCGTTCAGGACCGGGAGTTGGGGGAACTCATGATATGGAATAATCCAATAGGCCCAACAAGCCCAGCTTCAAATGAGACAGCGCATGAGGCCCAACATGATATGGGATAATCCAGTGGGCCCAACAGGCCCAGCTTCAGACGAGACAGCTTATGAAGCCTAAAGGCACATCTATCTGGTCGACCTGTATTGACCTTATTTGGTAAACCCCGCGGTCGACCCGTATTGACCTAAGGGCCACTTCAGAAGTTTTAGCATTCAAGTTCGGTCAACATGAATCGACCTTCGGGTATAAGTTGGACAGGTCGAACCCCTTGGCATTGATGACACGTGGCAGCTGATGCGACCGCTGCCAAGTGATCTAACCGCTGCCAACAACTCCAATAACTCTGCTAACAACTCTGGTAGGGACGTGCTCCTACTGGCATGGTTATCCGAGAAAATAAGAGATTACACCACTTGGCACAGTACTGGGATCTGGACAAAGAATGACTCCCAACCTTTTGTCGTGGGAAAAGCCAAGTACACCTGGTAAGGATACTTGGGTAAAATCATGCCCACAGCAGGCTATAAATACTACAAGCACCACCACGCTCAAGGTAATGCAATTTTATACTATTCACTACATATTATCTCTATACTCCGATCTACCGGAACTAACTTGAGAGTCGAAGTGCTTTAATTGGGGATCTCTCAGCTAGTTGATCTGTGTTCTTTGTTGCAAATCTCAAGCCCAAAATAACTTGAATCAACCGGAGTACTTGACCCTCCAGCTCTCAGCAGCATCAATCCCAATGGGCAATTTGTATTGTTTAAGTTCTTTAAAAGGTGGTATTTATGATATATTTAAATTTTAAGGAGTTATTTGTAATATTATTGTAATAATAAAAAAATAAAAATTTACTGTATGAGTTTGTGAATATGATACTTCTTACTTGGTTCTTGATGTGTTAAATTTTATAAATATTAGGGAAGTAGGAGCTACGTACCAAATCATTAACGTTCCTTGTATTGTGCAACAATGTTAATATGCTATGTAACAATTAATTTGAGCAATGAAGTCATACAAGTTGATTATATATTACATTTCCTTTGCATTTTGCTTCTTTGCTTGCATGATTACTTGACTTCTTTATTTTGTAATAAGTAAAGCAAGTGCAACATTAGCATGTTGCATTTTTATCTTCATATTTTCAACTATAGTGGTAGCTTCCTTTGTAACTGGTATATGATTTATTTTTTTAATTGCATATTGAATCATTGATTACTAATATTAGGGGTTATTCGTGATTTGTTAAAAATAAGGGTCTTTTTATAACTATACCTGACCATAGGAGTGCGGCTGTAATTTATTTTATTTTTTATGTTTGTTAGTTTTGCAGCAATGACATTTTGATATTTTTTTTATTTAGAAAATTATTTATAATTTATAAAACAATGAGAATTTTTTTATAACGTTAAATTTCTAAAAGTTTGATTGTACCTCGACCTATTATTATCATTATTATTATTCATAATAAGTCTCAACTATTATTCTAGACAAATCTTTCTCTTAGCATTGTGTTTCCGTTAGGAAATTTCAGTACCCTTTCATGCACTGTTTCAAATGTTTCTCATTCTACATGAATCAGACGAATTATATTTAACTATGATTACTGAATTTCTAAAAGTGTTACTTTCACCAATCATTTGTCTCAATTCAATAATAAAAATAATAGATAAAACGTACTGCAATCATTCAACCCATTTTAGGTTGTTAGAAGTGTATTTGCAGTTTGACACTTCAGCAAATGCGATTTATATTTAAACAAAAAAGAAAAGAAAAGAAAAGAAAATCACTCCGCGCAATGTGAAGATTCCAAAACGGTCAAAGTGACGTGGAAGATCACGGGCATCACTGCCGATTCAGTCTCCTCAAATTGGACCAGATTTCCCCCATCCCCTCCTCGGGAAAAAAAGAAAAAGTGCACCTGCCGGCTGCCGCCACTTAAATTAGCACTACGAGCAATATATGCGGTTCTAACGGAACACGCACGCGCCACGTGCCTTTCGCTCTTGTGTGGATCCCCACTAACGACTTCGCTTGACCCCTCATTAGAAACGTCGTCGTACTCAGGCAGTCCAAGTGTAACGACGTCCAAAGTTCCGTCAGTTCACTGGTTACACTACGGCCCCTTGTCCTACGTGGCGGCGCTGTGGTTGGTCCCATTGAAAGTCCACGTGTGCCCCTCTGCCACTAGCGTACAAAAGTGTGTCAGAACCCTGACAACACGTGACAATCACACACTCCAAAAAGCACTAGGGCCACCAGCCACTAAGGACCAGCGAATAGCAGTAATTTCATTCCATGGATTCTTCACCCAAATTATTTTCCTCTTTGATCATATTTGACTTTGCTTGCAATGATTACTTAATTAAACTCATGTTTTTCGAGCACTGTGAATAATTGACGGGCACTATCATTCCTTTCTTTGAATTTGGTGGTCACTGCTCATAGGTGATAGTTATCACAGCTTGTTTGGTTATGTTTTCATTTTTATTTTTTATTTTTTATTTTTAGAATTTAAAAAGTTAATTAAGAGAATACGTTGAAAATAAATTTGTATTTAATTAATTTATTAAATTAAAAAAATAAAAATTATATAGGGTCTGACAGATTGTAAGTGGAGAATATAATAATAATAATGAAATAGAGAGAATATATATTATTGGGCAATATATTTTGAAATGAAAATAAATTAAAATTTTATTAAAAATAGTGATAAATTATTGATAATTCCTTTTCAAACAGTAAAAAATAATGAAAATGAAAATAAAAAACATAAATAAACATGCTCGTAAAATCAACACTTGGTACGTGTAATATAGATTCCAATTTTAATTTTACTAATTTTTTCACACTAAATCATTGTACATGTTTTATATGCTTGAGAAAAGCACAGAGTTCACTGATACAATAATTATAAGATATCTCCAAATATTTTTTGGGCATATACTTATAGCTGTTGCTAGATTATGACAAACAAAATTAAATGTGTGTCTTAAAAAAAGACTTGACTAGATAGACATTGCATATATATAGACAATTGCATTTACTTATCATGCATACACATTTATTTTTCATATATATATATTTTAAATTATTAATGTCCGATCAGTCCAATTTGATTCACTCACCAGCTTAACATACTAATTAATCCACCCTAATCTTTCAACCCTCCCTAGAAAGCTTATCCTTTTGGCTTCCATCTTCGGCAAATCAACAAATTTCTAACAAAAAGCCAAGTTAAGCCAAATATATCTTGTTGTTTATGGTTATGCACAAGATAGTGTCGGTGGAAATTATATTGCCAGGATGGCTTTGTGTCCTATTATGAGTTGTAACTCTGATTGATGGGGTGTTTTCAAATTTGATTAATCCTAAAATGTTTTTGGCATTATGCTTCGTGCTAAAAAATTTAGCCTAAAAACAAAGAAATAATTAATGCTTTACAGAGGTTTCGTTGGCCGTAAACGGTGAAGGTCTCAACTTTTGAAGTGAAAGGGAAGGCCTATCCCCCAGTAAGCAACATAACAACCCATTTTAAAATTCAGTGAAAGGTAACAATCAATCTTAATTTTTTTATTTTTTTTTGGGCTATGCACAGAGTAGTTTTCGTTCGTACAGAAGGTAGCACGACGTGATTTAGAGAGTTTGGATAAATTTATAAATTTTTCAAAATATTTCATAAAATATTTAAAAGCTTATAAAATAATTTTAAAAAAATGCTTGGTAAGTTTTTTAAAACCATTTATAATATTCTACAATAAGATGTTAGAATCTTACAAGCTATTAAAAAAAGTAAGAAAATTCTAACTTATTTTCAATAATTTAATATGTTTCTTTAATTTTAAATACTTAAGTTAAAAAATTATCATTACTAACATATTATAAGTTTTAAAAATATTTTATAAATTTTAAGAATTTATAAATTTTTGTAAATAAGTAGCCAAACTTGTAAAGAGGATTAACATTGTCTTTTGTTTGCTATTGTTGGTTGTCGGAGAAAGGTTAGGGAATTGAATAAATTATATGAATATTATTAATAATTTATTGACACAATAGTTTACTTTGATTCAAGTTGAGTCGCCATTGAGGCATCTTTGTGTTGCGTGGTAGTCTTAGTCAACTTGGTAGTCAAATTACAACTGTCAAAATCTTTAAAAAAATATTTATCACATTTCTGGATATTAAGTTAGAAGTACAACTGCCAAGACAGGAAATATTAAATTGAGCCACATCATGCTTTTTCTTTTTATTTTTGAGAATAGCTCAGATTTGGATCCAAAGTTGATTTTTTGTTTTATAATTTTGAACTATATATCAAGTGTGGGAACTTTAATAGTGTGTATTTTTTTATTTATTTTTCTCTCGAAAGTACAACCAAGCATTTCTCCCAAAATATACTCTTTTTTTCTACAAAACATATCTAAAAAAATCATAATCATTTTAATTTCTTACATTAATTATATATATCTTAATAAAATGAAATGATTTTCATGATCATTCAATAATATATTAATATTTTTTAATTATCATGCCACCATAACAATAATATCAAATTTAGATATTTTGTTAAAACTTACATGACATTTACAGTAAAAAAAAACAACTTCAAAAATAAGACCAAAACATATTTTTATATATTCCATTAATATTTTCCAAACAATATCAAGGAATGATGCATTCTACCTATGTTAGAAATCAAACTTGGTAGTTTGAAATAATTTTAAGATTACAATAATTCGAATATTAATTTTTATGATTTTTGTTATTTTATATTATTTATTTTTGGACTGATCAATTTTTTTCAATTAGTATTCTTCTCATCGCAGTAGTCCACCTATATAAATAGATAGTTTCTATGTAACGTAATAATAAGTGAGGATAATACAATTATTTAAATCCTTCAAACATTTCATCCACCTAAACAGCATACCATTTTACATATTTGAATTCTTCTTTCTTTCTTCAATTTTTTCCCCATCTAATATTTCGATTCTCAACAACCTTAGACCCTTTATGATTTAACCACTATTTTTGATTGAGAGGAAAATTTTCAAAGCATTCAACAAAAATCTAAGTCTTGTTGCCATTTTAACCGCTTCTGAATGTCGAAAAAGTATAATTGATAATAAAAACAACTTTTTGTGTTTAATAAATCAATACAATATATGTAGATATTAATTTAACTTCAATAATACATCTGTTACATTTTTATTGATTATTATAAATGAACATGTACGCCTTATTACCGTTTATATATTATATTGGATTATTATTTGCGAATAATTTTAAATGATGATAAAGTGCACTGATATGTCATTAAAATAATTTTAATAATTTAATTTCGGTCATACGTTTAATTAAATTTTCATTACCTATCCTTCATCCCATGGAAGAAAAGTAAATCCATCCGTTGCAATATTTAAATTCAAAACTTAGGAATCATGAATGTACATGGACTAGCATAAAATGAACTGTAAAATGGCCTCCCTTTTATTTTACCTTTTCCGGATTCTTTATTCTTTGATAACTGGGACAATTTGGTCCAGTGAACTTGATGCACAGGAATTTTGTATGCAAGTAAGAACTCAACAATTATTTTAGTCCACATTTTGTCATTAATTTCCAATATCCAGTCAATTTCTTCTTCAAAGAAAGATTAAGATAATAATCTCGAAAACAGAAGGGCCACTAATTTCCACCTCACACCACCCCCACCCCACATTTCACGCTTTTATATATTTCGCGACACCAAGTACGGCGAAGACATTAGCAGAACAAAACATCCATAACTACTGTTACCTCTGACAAACAGCGGCACTAATGGTTTCCAACTCCAGCACCGCCAAATCCGCATCCAACGGCGAGGAGGCGGCGGCGGAAGAGAGATGCTCCGTGGAGGAGGTGGCGCTGGTGGTGCCAGAAACCGACGACCCCAGCCTCCCCGTCATGACATTCCGCGCATGGGTCCTTGGCCTGGCCTCATGCACTATCTTGATTTTCCTCAACACTTTCTTCATTTACAGGACGCAGCCCTTGTCCATCTCCGCCATTCTCATGCAGATAGCGGTGCTGCCTATCGGCAAGTTCATGGCGGCTACGCTGCCGGCGAAAGAGTACACGGTGTTTGGCCGGTGGCGGTTCAACCTCAACCCCGGTCCGTTTAATATAAAGGAGCATGTGATTATTACCGTGATGGCTAATTGTGGGGTGTCGATTGGTGGCGGTGATGCTTACTCCATTGGTGCCATTACTGTGATGAAGGCTTACTATAAGCAGAGCGTGAATTTCCTCTGCGCTCTTTTAATTGTCTTGACCACTCAGGTATCTTTTTTCGATTTTTTCCCCTCGAAATATACAATTAAATCTCGAAGTTTCCTTCATCTCTGGCCAGAAATTTATTCTGATTTTCTAAAATTCTCATTTCTATGGTTGGTTTCTCCGATGCGTAAGAATGCAAGTGATACTGTGTGAGTATAGAGGTCATGCAATTTACTTGCTCATAGTTTCTGCTTTTCAAGATTGGATTATATATTTTTCTCAAATTTTCAGGAATTTTAGTGAATAACAAAAAGAAAAAGGATTAAAGGAAGAAGAGCTCCTTCTTTTTCTCTCCTTTCTTTTTTGTCCCTTTTTGTAATTTTTAAATACTTCTATTTCGAATTTCAATCGGGCTTCCATAGCCTGATGGGATTAAATGGATTTGTGTGAAAATAGGATAAGAAAACGGAAGAAGAGAAGAAAAAGGATCCAAAAAGATGAAACTTTAAAGTGAAAAAAATAATTTTGTTTTAGTACTTTCTTCAGTAAAACTTTAAGAACCAAACACAGCATTCTTTTTCTGGCAATGAAATCGCTAAACTTGTTTTCCCAAGAATTTTCTTTCGTCTTGCCTGAAAAAAATTCTTGTACCAAACGTGAGTATAAGAAACAGAATCTTGGGAAAAACTGAACGAAATTACTGAATATGTTAGCACGGAATCGTTACTTAGCCGAGCTAACTGCCATCATTATAAGCACTAAAACTCAGTGAAAACCTGAGAATTTTGCCACTAATCAGTGACTCTTTATGGCACCTGGACTGTTGCATGGCCCCACTTTTTCGTGCTAGAGTCTCAATTTGTTCTTGATTTGAGTATTTTGCTTTTTGCTTAATTGCAGATACTGGGATATGGATGGGCTGGTATGTTGAGAAAGTACTTGGTGGATCCAGTTGAGATGTGGTGGCCTTCCAATCTCGCTCAAGTTTCTCTGTTTAGGTTTGTTTTTCCTTGCATTATTATTATGATTCGTACCTCTTCATTAATTTTCTAAGTTCAAGAGTATAATTATTGTCAGACCTTATTACAGACAATGATTTTGACACAGAATCGGTTAGCCAATTTGCATGATCACTAGACCCCATCTACACAAAACTAGTTTTTTCAAGATGCCACAAGTGTTTAATGATTGACTTTGTTTATTCTCTTGTTGCATCATATGCTTATTTTTAGCATCTAGTTATCCATTTAGAGAAAAAAGAACCTACAAAGTGCGAAACTTTTGTATGTTCAATATAAGGTGGATTGCCCTGATGAACCTGTTGTGTGCACTATATTTGAACTGGACACCGAGATATTGGTTATTCCCCTCTGTATTTTCGGGATGCTAAGTTTACAAATGGAAGATAGATTGAGTGGAAGACAGAGAAGCCTTATTCTTTAGGCGATCATTGTAACAAAAAATTCTCTTGACATAATATTCTGAAAGAACTAGTCCACTGACAGTAATCCACCAAAGAGCTAAATGATTATGTTGAAATTTTTTAGTGATGTCATATTTCCTTCTCTTCATGTTTATTTATGTAAACTTGGGTAATATTTTTCAGAGCACTTCATGAAAGGGAACCAAAGACACAAGGGATGACAAGAATGCGATTTTTCCTCATTTTCACGACAGCAAGTTTTCTCTACTACATATTCCCTGGATACCTATTTCAGATTCTGCAATTCTTCTCTTGGGTATGTTGGGTGTGGCCTCATAGCATCACAGCCCAGCAAATTGGCTCTGGATATCATGGACTTGGTGTGGGTGCCTTCACCCTTGATTGGGCCGGGATTGCAGCATATCATGGCAGCCCATTGGTGACACCCTTCTCATCGATTCTGAATGTCATGATTGGATTTGTCATGTTTATATACATAATCGTCCCTTTATGCTACTGGAAGTTTAACACTTTTGATGCTCGCAAATTCCCCATATTTTCCAATCAGCTGTTTACTTCCAGCGGACACAAATATGATACTACTAAGATCTTGACCCCACAATATGATCTCAACATTCCCGCCTATGAAAAATACAGCAAACTATACCTTAGCCCTCTGTTTGCCCTCTCAATTGGATCAGGATTTGCAAGATTTACAGCTACACTCACACATGTAGCGTTGTTTCATGGCAGGTTGGTTCCTTTGAATTACTAAGTTAAGAATGTGATGAAATTTTATACAATTGTCTGACTTTGCTACCAACTTTGTGTTGACTAGTGACATTTGGAAGCAAAGTAAATCCGCAGTGAAGAATGTCAAATTAGACATTCATGCAAGATTGATGAAAAGTTACAAGCAAGTTCCTCAATGGTGGTTCCTCGTTTTACTTGTTGGTAGCATCGCTGTATCCCTACTGATGTCATTTTTGTGGAAAGAAGATGTGCAGCTTCGGTGGTGGGGGATGCTTTTCGCCTTTGGTTTAGCTTGGATTGTTACACTCCCCATCGGAGTCATTCAAGCGACCACCAACCAAGTAATTTTCGTCCTGGTCAATATATTCTGCATTATAAACTCTATTTGATTATTAGAAATCTAATTTTTGTGTTATATTTTCTCCTGACGTATTTGTGCAGCAACCTGGATATGACATCATCGCTCAGTTCATTATTGGGTATGTCCTTCCAGGAAAACCCATCGCAAATCTTCTTTTCAAGATCTATGGTCGAATCAGTACAATTCATGCTCTTTCTTTCTTGGCCGATCTTAAACTCGGGCACTACATGAAAATTCCACCGCGATGCATGTTCACAGCCCAGGTCTGTATTTTTGCACCTCTTTTCATTACTTCAATCTATTCATATTTTGTTACAATCATAATGACGTCTTCTCTTTTCCAACCTTTCTAGCTGGTGGGGACAATAATTTCTGGTATAGTCAACCTAGGAGTGGCATGGTGGATGTTGGGAAGCATCGAGAACATATGTGATGTCGAGGCATTACATCCTGAGAGCCCTTGGACTTGTCCTAAATTCCGAGTCACCTTTGATGCTTCTGTCATTTGGGGCCTAATTGGACCTGAAAGGCTGTTTGGACCGGGGGGAATGTATAGAAACCTGGTTTGGTTATTCCTCATAGGAGCCGTCTTGCCAGTTCCAGTCTGGGTACTTAGCAAAATCTTCCCAGAGAAAAAATGGATTCCTTTGATTAACATTCCAGTTATATCTTATGGTTTTGCTGGAATGCCGCCAGCCACTCCCACCAACATAGCTAGCTGGATCATCACAGGAACTATCTTCAATTATTTTGTGTTCAAATATAGGAAAACATGGTGGCAAAGGTACAACTATGTTCTGTCAGCTGCATTGGATGCTGGAACAGCTTTCATGGGTGTTCTGTTGTTCTTTGCTCTGCAAAATGAGGGCAAGAATGTGAAGTGGTGGGGATCCGAACTAGACCATTGCCCTTTGGCTTCCTGCCCGACAGCACCTGGGATTGTGGTCGAAGGATGTCCGGTTTTCAGTTGAAAACTGGGTTTCTTGTTTGAACATTCCAAGGACTAAAAAATGTACGAATGCTAAAGCTAGCTACATAAAAGCTCGCCTACAATTTTGAGTTAGCGATCTCTTTGGCCTTGATTGTTGTAAATCCTTTGAAAATTCAAGTGCTAGAGCAATTCGCTTATTCAAATTAAAGAGACGTTTCTTGTTTAATATTATGCAATTGACAGATTGCTTCAACATCACATCACGAATTCAAGTAACTTCGGCATTATTGTTGCTATCCAAGGTCCCTGTAAGAAAATAAACCCCCTTTGATTTCATTTTGAGAGAATGAATTCTGAACGTGGTTGTTTTTATAGGGTGCTTTAGGAGAAATGTTTTGGAAGGATAAATTTAAATAGTGATTTGAGAAATGCAATGAATTATATTTGATTTTGTTTTAAAAAGCTGTTAAAGATTGTTTTAAGACAAAACAATGTGTTTGATTTTATTCTAAGAGAAAGTATATTGTACTATAAATGTCGCAAAAATATTAATGAGGTAAAAATTTAATTTTATATTAATATTTTGTCTCCTATATGAGAATAGAGATATCTTTGGAATGTTTTGTGGGTGTCTTGGGAATTAACTAGGGCGTTTGATTCCATTACTACGCATGGAAGATGCCCCTAAACTAAACAAGACCTAAACATTTTGGCATCGAAGATGGCTCCCCAAACATAATGAGCTCACGGATCTTCAAAAGCCAGACCATTAACCAAAATTGTCAACCACCTTGTGAGAGAGAAATACAGGGGACCAATGAGGACGACGACAGACAAGGATTATTATTGCAACTTGGTTATAAACTATTGAATCTGGAAAAAAGAAAAAGAAAAGAAAGAAAAAAAAAATTAGGATCTAACTCATCTATACGTTCGTTATTCTAATGTTGATCTTCAGGAAAAGGTGATCAGATTTCGCACAGTTAAAGCAATATAAGAAACGACAGGCTTTTTCCCCCTTCGACACCCCAAATTCCATCCTCATGGGGGGCCAAAGACATTACTATCAAACAAACAAGAAAGGATGACGGAATAAAAGGCCCAGCTAGTTGCAAATCAAAACAGATTTCTCAAATATTCCATGTATGCCTTTTTCTTTTACTTTTTTCCTTTCTTTTTTTTTGGAGGGGAGGGGGGGTCTTCTGAATTCAACATAAATTCATTCATCTGATATGTACTTCTGATATAACAATTACATTAAGAAATTAAGACTACTGTCCATTTCCAATTTCTTTTACCTCTGTATGGACTTGTAAAGCACCACCGTCACATATTTGGAAAGGAAGCGATTTGTAGAACCAAGTGCCACAACTGATGGGCGGCTTCTATCTCTGTGCATGTAGAGATGGTTTAAAACCACATGCTGCGGCCTTGAGTAAGGTGGGGGAATCTCCATCTGAGGCGATGGGGCGTTGAGCAAAGTCAAATTGAGATGTGGGGGAACCATTGGGGGCTCCTTTGCAAAGTCCTCTTGGCCAAGTTGCAAATTGTTGTAGCTGGATTCTGGGGATTGAGGTGGTTCGAAACCAGAAATGCTATCAATATCTTCTGGGACATAATCCTGCAGCACAAGTTAGCACTTTAGTTGTCAATGGGTATTGATGCCAAGAAATTATATCAAGATCGATGACGCTTTCAGAGATGTCTTGCATGATTTACTTGTTCATTTTTTTCATACAAGCCAAAGCCAAGGCGTACCCTCAAACAACACAAAAGAATATACTGTAATGACAGGAGTAGAATAGATGTGATTTTGCACTGGAATGGATATTTTAATAGTTCGCTAAGCTCAGCAACTCCTTCAGTAAAAGTTAACATGTCTTTTATAATTTAGAAACTTCCTACTCTCCCAACCATAATTTTCCCATTAATTCACACAGATTGCCAAAGTTAGTCAAGAAGCAAAATAACATACTAATAGTTTTCAATGTTGCTTAGTTCATTAATTTCTTCACATAAATCATGATAAAAGCACCAGAAGTACTCCTAGAACTAGGTATCAATACTAAAAAGTGCCAATAAAAAGGTATCTAAAATTAATATCCCATGCTTTCAGCCACTTGGCCGCCTGTGACTCCAGCAAAATGCAGAAACAACCAAGTTCCAGCAAGGAGATGACTGTTTAAAACTAACTGCAAGCACAGCCTCATTATCTATTTATCCTTTTGATAGAATCTCAACCGTCAGTCAACTATATAAATCAACATGGTTCAAGAAATCAGGATTCAACAAGAAATTGGAAACAAAATATGCCTACAAGTCATAGATGCAAAACATGGGGTACATACAAAAATATTCCCCAATAGATTATTTTAGTTCCTAAACGTGATCTTTTGGGCTGGTATGCTGGATAGTAAAGATTATGACAACTAAAGCTTCATAACAAGCTTAATTTCCACTCTCTCTTGACTTTCTCAATGACAGCATAGTAAATCTTGCTTATTTCCATGGACTACTGGCAAGCAAGGCATTCAGTCTTCACGAACATTACACAAGGGAGGAATATATTTGCTTCCACCCACATGCACAATTGTGTCGTTGGCAGCACTGATGGCCCAGTCCAAGTTTGTGAGGTTAAGGTGACTCTAGTCACCTTGATATCAATGTGAAAGCTTGTTATAATAGGGATGTTCCACATTTACTCAAACTATGTCTCATCTAAACCTCTTGGAATTTTCAGTCGCTCAATCAAAGGGCAGAATGACTCAAACTACAGATAAGCTTCCCCTGGGGGTTTGATAAATGTTCCTTTCCCAATCCATTAGCTCATTATATGCTTAAATAGCTGAATGTATAAAGTATCCCTCCCATGGCATCAGAGAATGAAACATTGTCCCTAAAAATGGTCAAAGAAAGCCTACTTTCTTCATTCATTCTCTAAAAAGTAATTGAGTAAAGCAATGATTGTAAACCTGTATGCCATTTGTAAGCTGAGTTTTCACCATCTTGGAACTAGTTCTCAGAATATCTAAAATATGGAGCTGTGTTATGGATCCCTCAGGCACAGAATTTGTAAGCTGAAGCCACTCGCAACAAAATGGAAATCATTTTTATCATCATGTCATACAATAAACAGGCAATTTGGATCCTTAGGGATAGAGTGGAACTCAAGGTACAGCTTTCAAGACTCAGGTACTGAAATTTAAGTACAAATTGGCAGGAAAATTATAGAAATGCAATTATTGGTACGGACTCTATACTGGCCAATCTACCCAAAAGAAAGTACATACACGTGCCAGAATTAACTAATGAGGCAATTTTATTGTAGGTGACAAAGAGCATAGAACACCAATAAAGAAACTTTACAATAGGAAGAACACACATTTATTTATGTATTTCATATCTATAAATAAGCACTAGATATCCAGGGGATGTACAAGAAAAAAATACAATGGATGAGAAAGCCATTTCCCAGGAAAATATAGTTGCTAGTGTATAATTAATATACAGATGGAATTTTAGGCAAAAGAACATGAAAAGTTCAAAGTCAAAAAGAAGCAGTTAATCAGTCATGTCTCCAGCTTTGAAACAGTTCATCTATCAACATGGCTGGCCTGGTTTTCACAGTATTCATGAATGAATACATCTCGTAAACCTAGTAGCTCTGAACTTCAGCCCTTAAATACATTAAATAGCTCTTTTTTCAAATAGGAAACATGATATAAATTGACTATATTAATTTCATTTTTTAAAAAAACAAAGAAGCTGAAAAGGTAACAAGCTTCAGAAATTAGCAACGGTTAGCAGATAATAAGGGCATCCAAGAGAATAACGTATCTTAACAGGCACAAGATAATAAAAATCAAAGCGAAGGGAACCAAAAGTAAAAGAGATCAGCTAGAATAGCTTAGGATTCAAAGATATAAAATTTCTGTCCCTGCGTCTTTTTAGTAACTTTTTCCTTATTTGAAGAATAAATATCTGGAAGTCATGGAAACTAATATGAGAAACGAAACCCTTCATGAGAAGGGAAAATATAGTGACAGTGACAAAATTTAAAGGAGAAGACAAAAGATACCTGCAAGTCTAAAATGTTATAAGCATTTCCTGAATCATCCTGTTCCCATGGCAGATCAGGGGAGTACCTCCATTGTCCATCTACAAGAAATCTATACTGATAAACTCCGGAAGGAAGTACTTTCATGATGGTAAAGTCTTTCCCCGATCTCTGCAAGGGCTTCCTGTAGAAGTTATGATCTAAAATGTGCTCATAATCTTTAAAGCTTAACAAATAAATGAATTTAAACATCAAACCAGTAAACAATAACCTTGATTTCCAATTATCCCATGACCCCTCCACTGCAACTTCCTTGCCACCATAGCTCCATGTGATCATAGTTGGGATATGTTGCTCATTACATGCGTCTTCATAACCCGAGCTAGTCTGCATCCATGAAGGGCTGAGGATATGCAACTCATCAGGTCTTTGTAAAGGAACCAGTGGCATCTGAACAGAAAACAAATAATGGAATTTCACTCAGTCTACTGCATATATCCACTGCAGTAGATGTCAGGAGAACATTAAGGCTTGCACACCTCATAGTTACATTTATTCCAATTAATTACATCACTCCTCCCACAATTTTCTTGGTAAAGATTACCAACCCACAATAAACAAGAAAAGTAGGGGTAGAGATTTCACTGGAAAAGAAAGCTCCAGAGCCAAAACACAGACTTGGACAAAAGCTGGAAGTTTACAAAACCCTTTCAATATAAAATTTGCACACAACCACTGGTTCACAGAATGTTTAATTTTGCATCACCATATCTATGACTGCGAATGTTAATCAAAATAATTCAGATGATGCATAAGAAGGACAACCACTACATTCATGTATCTTGAACCACAATTTTGGTTCTCTAATCATAAATAGGAGATCTTAACATTAAGTTCTCTAAACCCACTACTTCCCACAAGATTTAATTAGACATACTAAAGAAAAAAAATCTAAAGAAAAAGGCTTGCTATAATTACATCATGCTACACCATCGAAGCAAAAAAATCTAACAACCTTCATGAAAACCCAACCATCAAACTCTTCAGATCTAGTCTAATCATTGTTGTATGCTACAGACACCCATGCAGATTTTACACAATTGCCCAAATGATAGAACAATCTAACACTAGTATTCAATACCACAAATTTCACTCAATCGAAACAAAAAGATCCCATCTTCACATAAATAAAGAAGAAATCTTTAACCGCATAAAAATTACAATAAACGAAAAGGAGGGCATTTTCAAGAACACATGAAAAAATTAGAAAAGAAATCAAAACAACTCACCTGAGGTCTGAACATCAAAGGAGATTGAGAAGCCCTAGGACTTGGAGGTGGGGACTGCCCCATATACTCACCACCATGCCCACCATCTTGATCGGCCATGCTGACCTGCGCAACACCAGGGTCCTCAACCCCGGATGGGATGTCGCTGCCACCTTCTTCCCTTCCATTTGCATTCCCCATTTTTACCCTCCTGGGTCGCCAAAACCAACAGAATAATAGAATCCTCTAAGAATCTCTATTTATAGATTCCTCTTTAATATAGTATGTGTAGCATGCTGCGAAGGGGGTAGGCAGAGAAAGAAAAAAAAGAAAACAAGTGAAGGATTTATGACGGTGTATGAGATAGATGAGATTGATTGAAGGAAATAAAAAAATAAGGAATCCCTGTGCTCATATTAACCTTAAGCATCTGATGAATCTTGAGAGTTACTGTAGTAGATTTTGATTCTTGAATACTAGAAAAGTGAGTGGAGGGCTCAAATGGGTGGGCTGTGATATTATGTAATCCTGTGAGTTTGGAACTATGTTGTGATGTGTTGGTAAATAGGTATTTGATACGTCTAATGTGGTAAGGTGAAAAAATGTGGTGTGGAAGGCAAGGAAAGAGGGACCCAACATGGGGGGGAAGAGGTGAGGATTTAATGGTGGGACTGCAGGTCACATCATGCTTTTTGACAGGCACTTTGTTTTTTTCCTTTTTCTATTTTTTTTAATTTTCACCCATATTTCATTTATTTTTGGAAATTTTCCAGATTAATACGTGAAACTGATTTTTCTTTATAAATAATTTATTACTAGTTCTGTACAATAAATAATATTCTAATTACTCCTACTATTATCTACATTTTATATAAAATGCGAGGACTTTATTAACTACATTAATATTTCAATTAGTTCAAACATTAACTCTATTTTAAAGAATAATGACAAAATAATTTTTTAAAAAATCTCTGTTCAATTTACTTTTTTTCCCCCTTCGATTTGGTTCCCCTATCATAGTCTTTTTATTAATTTTAAAAATTTAAATAAATGTATCAATATTATTAAAATTAAATATCATGCAAAAAAGCAAAATAAATATTTATTTTATATTATAAAAAATTAAGCACACATAAAGTGTACCCAAAATGTTAGTTATATAAAGTGTGATAACTTTATTAAGCCATTTTTAATTAGTGGACAAAATTAACATTATTTGAAAAAATAATGACAAATTAAAATAATTTTTCTTTTCTTTTCTTTCTTTTCAATTGTACCTTTTTTTCCTTTAGTTTGTTTTACTTTATCATAACTTTTTTCTTTTATTTATTATAAAAATTCAAATATATATTAAAATTATAATATTATATATAAAAAATAAATAGGGTGTGCGTAAAATGCTAGTTTAAATAAAGCTTTATTAGTATTTAAAACAAATCTTTTTTTCATGATTTTAGGTTTGGGGAAAAATATTAAATCATTTCTACACGAGCCATTACTAAGATTCTGGTTTTCTAGTGTTGGTTCAGGCATATAATCATGAGTTTTAATACGAATAGCACATAGTTAATGAGGGTGCTCGTGAAGCTTTTTGTTTTTGAAAAGGTTATTCAAGAAACTAGTAATTAAAATTAACACTATTTGTAAATAATTATAGAAAAATATTAAAAGATCTTTTCTACTTAATTTTAGTGAACTCAAGTAAAAATATCATATAACTCAAAATAATAAAAATTCAATTAAAATTTGAAAAACATTTTTTGAAATTATTTCAAACACTTCAAATAACAAACCAGTAACTAGTGAATTTCACGGAATTATTAAAACGATATATTTATTTCATAATTGTCATTTAAAATACATTAATAGATCTTCCATAATTTTATTATGTTTTGAACATGAACAGCGCATCATTTTATATATATATATATATATATATAATTTCACATACACAAGTTTACTTATTACAAACCTCGATACTTACACTTATATGTTTATACTATTATAAAAAGGAAGGCCGCCTTTTCTCTTACAAATGGAAGTTAATTATTTTTATTTTTATTTTTATTTTCTTCAACTTTTGTTCCTTAAAAAATATTAAAATATTAAAAAAAAAATTGGTGTGATAACCAACTATTGTCAAGGGTAGAAATAACAAAATATTCAAATTTGATAGGTTTCATACCAACTTTTAAATAGCCCTCAAAATGTAATACTAATACCCAAATAAAATTATGGGTATAATTGTAATTAAGTTAATTAAGTTCAAATGGAAGTTACACAAGCCACATTCCAATTCCCAATTAATTCCAATTTTTTTTGCCATTAAATTAACTCTGTACTTTATTTTCACTTTTATTTGATGAATTTTTCACTATCAAATTTCATAGAGATTGATTGGTTTAAAAATAAACATTTTAGGTTATTTAGTGTAGTTATTATTAAAATTGTATAATTATATATTTATTTATATTGTTTGAAACTTTTATATTTTTTATTATTTATTATTATAATTATTATGCATTATATATGATTAGATAAATATATGCATGCAGAGACGGTATGCCACAACTTCTAGTATATATATATATATATATATATTAAGCGATGTTACTAAACTATTGATCACTTGCCAACATCAAATTATGTTAATTCAAATCAAAATTCTTTCTTTGTGTTGATATTTGATATACAACTAATATACCTTAAGAACATATTAATAAAATTATAATAAAAGCAGCCCAAAATATTAAAATAGATCATTGCGCATAGTAGCACAACATCTAAATCCTAGCAATATGCATGAATACTCTATTAATGATAGAAAGGAGATGAGATTACATTTGAACTAAAAAAAATTCTCTAAATAGATGTATTCTTAAATTAAAAATTGATTTACTTTATTTATTTAATATGGTCAATTTTCAAATAGATCTTCTATTCAAATTTAGACCACATCAATATTACACTAAAAAACTTGCGCTTCTACATTTTTTCTATTTAACTATCAGTTGCATGAATTTCTGTATCAAATGGGAATTCCGCGTATTAATTGTCAACAAAAACAAAGTTGTGTTTTGAATTAAAAAATTCATTAATTATTCCTATGCCTCATTGATAATCAAATTCATATTTTGCTGACAATTTAGGAGTACTTAAAGTTCTATGGTCAAGACTATCAATTAATAAGTTAATATGTATGACTGTATATTGCATTATTATATTGAGAATTTTTTTAAATCAATAATTTTAACACATTGGATGCATTTATTAAATTTTTTGACTATTAAGGGGCAGCAATAAGGGTAATAAGCGATAATAGTTAATTATAAATGATAGTTAATTAATTATTAATTATAAATTATAAGAATTGCAAAATAATAATCAGTGCATTTCAAAAAGATCACTCGAAAAATAAAATAGGAGTACTAATTCTTTATTTACAATATAAATTATTAATAATTTGTTCTTTTAATGAAGTCAGTTCATCTCTGATAATAAAATCAAATCCTATGCAATTCAATTGGATATATATTTAAATATAGAATAAATCATAAATTGTATATAATAATAATAATAATTTTTTAAAAGGTGTATGATCCTATTTAAATCACATACTCCTCCCTTTTTTTCAAAATATAGAAATGAGATGTTTTCGCTTTTCTATATCGATAAAAAATAAAAACTGCTCGCCTATCAGAGTAAATTTTTCGATTATCCTCCTCCGGTATGTATATTGAAAACAAAAAATACTATGGACAAGCTCTTGTGGGTTCAGATTTTTTCTTCCCTCTTATGATATGTTATATAATTTAATTGGATATACATCTAATTGTGAAATAAATCGGTAAATTATATATAGTATCAATATTTTAATTTTCATTAAATTATGTTTTCATCTTCATAATTACTTAACTATAAGCTTAATTGAAATGAGAGGAAATTTAGAATGGAGAGGGACCCAAGAATTATGAAATCGAGGACCTAAAATGAGTTGGAGAGTGAAAAGAAAAAATGCAGAAGCAGATGGAGGCGATGATTTTCACCAACAGAATCTTGACGTTGAAAGTGTGGTTATATGTCTTTGTCATCATATAGAAAAGTATTTAAGAAGCGAATAGTAATAAAATGGGAGGCGGGAGGCGGGGGGCCGGGGGTGGCGAAGGAAGAAGAGAGTTTGGAGCTGTCTGCTTTTGGTGGGGCCCTAAAGAGCAAAAGTTGCAAGTGTGGTTGGGTCCCACGATTTATTATTATTATTATGAAACGCTGTTAATTGCTTTTTACGCTAACGCGGCTTACCTATGTGCTTCGGTACCGTACCACAGTCGTGTTAGCGTGTTTGTGGCCTCTTCCACTGCAATCGCGACTATTATTACTGTTTTGTGCTGCAACAATTCATGGTATGATGGGATGGGCAAACAAGGGCTCTGCTTGTGATGAGTGACGATCATTATTTACTTAGGTTGTATGCCTGACATTACTGACATGTGGGATTAAACCTTCAATTTGTATAATTTAAAATTTGATGGGTGAATTAAATGAAATTTATTTATTTTTAAGTATTATATCATGCTTAGTTAAATATATAAATATTAAAATATTTATTTATTTTAGCTGACCACCAAGTGCAGTGTAGCTGGGAGTCAATGTCAATGCGAGGTGATGTATTTTACATTTTTAACCTTTTAAATAAAATTATGGGCTTCTCTATTAAATAGTTCGGGTTTAGTTGGCGCTTTATAGAATTTATTAGATGTCAATTCTTCCAAAATTTCGTTTATCGGAATACTCTAGGCACATTTGACATACTACCTTCAAAATTAGGGTCACCAATAAATCAAATTTTAACTCAAATTTTAAATTTTTTATTCAATTAAAATATTTGACAAATCAAATTCGATTATAGATATTCATAATTCAAAATAAGTAAATCAAATATAGAATTAAAAAATCTAATCCGTTAAAGATCTGAATCCAAAGTATAATAATTTTTTATTATCGAAATTAAATCAAGTAAATTGAAGTACTAATTACACAATTAGATGCACATAAAGAGCCAATTTCGTATTTGAACTCGAAACCTTCCACATAATATGAGAGATTGATGCCATTAGACCATAAGCTATTAGACTAATAATTTTGTATTAAATTTATACTCTTATATATAATATTAATAAAGATATTAAAATAAAATATATATTATATTGATCCAATATCTATATTATACTATTAATATCGAGTTTTTAGCCTAAAAAATAAGAAGAATAATAATAAAATATCAAATATTATAATGTAAAATTCACCTATATATTATTATAATGTGAAATAGGGGTTTAGCATTCAATTATTTAATTTTTGGATTAATATATAATAAAAAATTATTAAAAATTCAAATATGATGTTAATTTATTTTATAAATACAATATTTTTATACAATTCAAAAGGAAAAAAAAATAAATTAGGTCGGATTTTTTTATTAAATTTTGGATATCCATTGAATTTAGATGTCGTTCTAACTAACAAAGGTCCTACATGATATTGGATGGGATTTGAATATAAATTTTGATAATCAAATTCAAATTCAGATATGATTGATTTGATTTAAATCCAACCTGTTGACAACTGTATTTAAAGTAGAAGAAATGTGCAGACACACACATCCCACTCATCTTTTTTATACATACAAAAAAGATTAATTTTAAAATTTCATCATCACCCGACTCATTGTCAGAACCATTTAAGGTAGAAAAATCTCATCCTAAAATAAAAATATAAATATAAATTCACTCTAAAATAATTTTAACTATTTTCAAAATATAAATAAATACCACATTCCTCTAACTTACCTCCTAAATATTTTTTTTCAAAAATTCTCCACAAAACATACAAAACAGATTCGAACATGGCCTAAGTTCTTCGTTTGTTGGAAGATTTGAGGGGGACAATTAATAATAGAAACTTAGAATATTTTGTTGGGTTTTTTGACTATTTCATGCAATCAATTTATTTCACATGTGACATTGATGCTGGCTATTACTAATGTTCTTACAATCAGTTTACACAAGACTTTTTCTTTTTGTGCGCACCTTTTCAAATTTTACGTGAATTTCCCAATTTTTTGATAATAAGAAGATGTAAAATTGCCATTTGTTGTTTTGCATGTACTATTTATAAGGCGGTAGAACCATAATAATTAATTTTTGTATATTTTTTAGTAGGTTAATAAATTTTATATTTATTTATTAGCAATGCTGCATAAAATTTCTCTTCTAATACGATAAAACTTATAATCTCATTAATTTGTGAGAACAGAAAGCTACTTCCACTTGCAATTATGGATTTATAGTTAATTTCAACGCTTAGTTGATATGTGCACTTTGAATCTTTTATTTTCTGTCAAGTGTATTTAATTATTAATCAAATATTTTAATAAAAAAATATTTAATAGACATATCATATATTTATGAAATCAAATAGAAAATAAAGCAGAAGATTTAAATAATGACATATGTTGTGTGATGTCCACCAAACAAGTATGTATATACATGTCACTATAAATTACCTCTCTCCCGCCTTCTTCTATAAACATTTCAGGGCTCAAATATATACTTAAAAGCACATGAGCAAGCCTGCAACTCACGCACCGTGACTAAAGCGCCATCGACACAAGCTGCAGCAACTAACTCAAAATCCTCATCCATCTTATTACAAAACTACGCACTACAATATTGCCAGCTTGCTGTATTAATTTCTGACAGGTCTTTTTCACTTGGGAGGCATCAAATGTATGTTGTGGGTGGTGTAAGAACGTATGCCTTCACCAATTGAGGTCAGTTCTATGGGCCGTGGTTTGTGCTTGGAGATACAAGCTTGTTGGCAAGGAGAACTTTTCGGAAGATGAATAACTTTAACACGACATATCTTTTCCAAGTTTGGGATCGAGTGGAGATGGGAAGGAAGGTCAATTAGGAAGTCTCCAGAACTATCTGTGCTCCCTTTGGCCCATGATTTCTTCGTCCTGCCGCTCGTCCCACATAAAACAACCACTGTGGCTCCTGCAGCAGGCATGCGTATGTCAATTGTATATACGTGCTTGCTCGTATATATGAACTTAATTTCATGTTCCAGAATTTGGTAAACTAAACTTATAACAAGTTGCTGATAGGAGAAAATGATCCCCTCTGGCCAGGCTCAATCAGAAGAGACCTATATGGGGAAAAAGAAATTAATGAAGAAAATGACTGAAAGGGGGGTTGCTTCCTTCCCTTAGCCTACGATGATGTTGAGACTAAATCTTTCTAATATAATTATTATAAATCACCAAATACATCGGATTTTGCAGCAGGTTCTTCAAGCAACAATATCATTTTTTTCAGAAATTAAATACATTTTGACGAGCTTCACAATTAACTCTTTTGTCAAATTATTTGCCCGCTTAGCTTAAATTGATTGTGAGACAGTGTAAAACCATCAGCTAATTTTCTGTTAAAAATTTCCGAAGCAATATCGGATATTCAAAGGAACTAAATTCCAAGAAAGTCCGAGGATATTCTGTCGTCGGAAGGCTCGATGGGTTTGGCGGGTTTTGATGGATTTTCAATGGAATCTGTCCTAAATACGGACTTTTTTTATTAGTGAGAAAAATAATAATCAGCCAAAAAACATATGTAATAAGTTGGTGCAACTGCTAAAACTATATTTTTGAAATTAACCTAAAAATTTCTAGGATAATCCCCGACCATCTGATTGTTGATAATCATGCATGATGGCAGGATTAGGTTGATGAACACTAGAGCAGAAATACAGCAGTAAGAAAGGCAGCAAATTGAGAGAAATCATGAGAACCTGAGACTGGAGATGGATGGATATTGGAAGTTCTCTCTTTTGCAGCAGCGCCGCCATGGCAGAGAAGTTTGCCGCTTACTACGACGGTGGAGAGCTTCTCTTCCCCATAACCAGCCCACTGCACTAGCTCTTCCCTGCCAGATGAGTCAGCCAACAAGCTTAATTTTCCGGCGGCAATAGCTGGAGTTTTTAGGAAAACGAAGACGGTGAATGCCACGAGAATCATCCTCGGGAAGTTGTTGTACCCGAGAAAATGGCTCATAATTTTTGTTTAGGAAAGCAAGTTCTGTAACTTTGTATCAACGCGAGAAGAGAATGAATTGAAGGATCGATGGACAATGAGATTGGAGCTGCCATTTCACCTTCGGGCTTTTTATAATCGCCTTGCATGGTTCGCATGCCCTTTTCGTGTAATGATATTACAATTATGCCCTTCACCAAATTTCGTATTTGACGTTTGCCCATCCAACTTAAAATTATTGACTTCCTTATTTATCATACTTCAAATACAATGAAAATGGGATTTGAGATTTTTTTTTCTTTTCTAAATCACTGTGTCATAGTGGAATTTGGCTTGAACCTCTACCAATTTTTGAGAAATCGAACCGTTGATCGAATTGGTGATCTTATTGGTTATTGATTCAATCGATTTAACCACTTATTCAATTGATGTGACGCTATAATTATATTTAATATTATATAAATATATAAAAAATATCAAAAGATGTGAAAATATATATGTGGAAAAAAAATAAAATTGCCTGGTATTGATTAAACTTTCTACAATTCTATTCCACAATAATATCCATACATCAATTCAAAATATCAAATTATGAAGTAAGTCTTTCAAAAAAATATCCTTATAGAATCTATTATAACTTACAAGGACAATAAATAACAACTTAAATAACCTAAAAGTTTCAAAACATAAATTAATTAGACCAATATATAATAGGCAACATAGTCACAGCACACAAATTTTCAATTATGTTGAAACTTAGTTCTTGAATTTGGGTTTGAAATTTGATGTTTGAGGAGAATTTGAATGAGAAATAGAAGAAGACAAAAGTAAAGAAGTTTGAACTCTAAAGAAAAAAAAGAAGAAGAAGAAAATTTAGCCTCTTTAATTTTCAATTTTATTTAAAAAAATTGTTAATCGACTTAAAATAAAAATCGATTCAACTGGTTTTTTACCCGTTTGCACCAATTTGAATAGGTTTTTTTGGCTAATTAATTTTAATTGTCAAACTAGATTGGAACCTTTATCAAATCGCAGTTGAACCGATCGAATCGGTCAGTTAATCAGGTTCTATTTCTTAATTACTAACCTCTACTATATGTACTAATATCAAAAAATTGTGTACATATTGTTCTTACATCCAAAAAATAGTAAACAAGAAGTACTTACTCCCTTACAAAATATTTTGTACAGATAAAAGTCCAAATAAAATATGGAGCTCTTTTTGCTTAAGGGTGGTCCAACACTATCCCACATCAAGAAGATGAGAGTTCACAAGTTATAAATTGTCACTTCCTGCTCCGTTAAGTATCTTTTTACCAAAGTAACAAAAAATATGATGGTGCTACGTTAGACCTTCTATAAAAACTTTGGTCCAATATTGTCATCAAAAAGGGTATTTTAGTCAATGCAACTTATAAGTAGGCAAAAGGAGGATTTTTTCAACTTTGATAAGTTACTCCAAATTTTTTAATATATTAGTCTCATTAAACAGGCGTAAGAAAGAAAGTTGGAAGTTGGGAATTGGGGGCTATCAGTCTGGTTGGTTTACTAATCTTATCTGGTACATACTCTTTATGTAATTAATAGCAAAACTCAGCCTATAACCAAGACAACCACCCATGTTTGTGGCCCTTGGTAAACCAGCACTAGAGTTTGAGTCAATTTGTCAAGCCTGCCCTCAACCATTTGTGTCTGCAAAGTGCACACATGCCCTTAAAAATCTCACACACTACACACTTAATTGTATAATGCGAAACATCAATATCATAGATAGTTGAGATAGTCTTTTGACCTGACAATAGCTAGTCAATAAATGATTGAAAATCATATTTAGTATGATGATGTTGTACATCTAAATGGCGTTAGCCCAACCAATTCCATACACTATATGCATTTAGTGAAGGAAATCAGTTGAAAAGAGAACCATATTATATGTAACGCACGCCTACATCTTATTTTAACAACCACGAAATTGTTAAAAAAATTGTTAGACTATATAAGAAAATGAAATAATATGTAATATATTTTGGTTCTCTTTTATTTTCACTAAGCAAAATTTTTGGGATAAAAATTTTTAGAACGAATAAAAATATCAAAGTTGTTACTAATTTGTGATAAAAATTTTATTATCGCTAACTAATTTTCACTATAAGTATGTCATTAATTTTCAATGGTGGTGATGAGGGTATGAAGATCATGTTATACAATACGGCGACCCCATAGTCGCATGATCTAATTCATTTTTGATAGGTTATTAAACAACAATCAAGTCGATCCCGTAGTCGCATGATTAAATTGATTTTGGATCAATCACTAAGGAATGACAAAGTTGAACCTTCAAAGTTATCATTATCAGTAAATATCGACATCATACTTAAAGTAATTATTTCTCCAAATCTAAATTGACCTCTCAATCTAGCCATATTGACATGATATGCACAAGATAAATTGACAAAGATAAAACGAAATCAACCAAATACATCAGAGTTAACATGGAAATTTCATGATATGCAATGATTTCAAAAACAAACGTAACATCATTCAAATTCCCATTTGGGATTTACATCTTTCAAAAATACATTACCAAAATAGGAAAACTTCTCAGCTTGAGCTAGCGCCCTCTCCTTAGCTCACCTGAGTAGCAACCTCATCAACAACCTTATCAATCTCATCAGTTATGTCAACATCAACATTCGAAAGAGGACCCTCGACCTCTTGCTCAGGTCCAAATAGAGGTACTCTCGCATGATAAAATGGGTCAACTTCATCCATTAAGAAAGGACGCTGAACAACATGAACAAACTCTGCCACATTCACCTATTTATTCTTGAGTTCTAGAGTAAAGTCGCTAAAAAAGGAAAACTCCTTCCCCACTTCGATATCTTTAGGATGCAATAGAGCTTTAACCTCCTCAGCAAGGGCATTCTTGTCGAAAGCTTGAAGGTGCTCATTTTCAAAACATCGAAGCGAGTTTTATCTTTTGCTTGAATCTCTCAACCAAGAATTTTGGGATGCTTCACGGCTCTCTTGAATACCTCCTTAGCATCATCCATACTAAAGGTCACATTGACTTCAATAAACGCTGAGCTCAGCATAAACTACTACACAGCTTCTCTTAAGATGTTAGGCAACACCTTGAAAAGCTCGCCCCTAGCATAGCAAAGTAGCTCTTATGCCCCTGTGCTCAACCTTAAAAAAAAGCCTATTAGATTGAGGCCATTGACTTCTTTAATTGTTCCTTTACTTGATCCTCCCTTTGATAGCAGCTAAAAGCTCAATGTCCTTTTTTTTGAGCTACTTGGTTGGCTTTGCAATTCTCGACTCCAAAGATTCAACTTTAGTTTTAGTTAAATCATTTTGTTCCTCTCCAACTCCTCGCACTTTTCCCCCAACCTTTGCTGGGCAGATTCACACAACTCATACTGTCAATAAAGATTATATCCCCATTGCTTGACTTGCAAGAAAGTAAATATATATCAGGAAAAGATCAATTTTACAAAATTAATGATAATAAAAATCGAACAATGCGTTTAATGCTACACTTTACCATATTTGTGTGATAGGAATATGCCTTCAGAGCATCCACCTGCTTATGATTAAACATCTCCACTTGACTTTCTTGGAAGAGATCAACAGTCAAAACAACCAACGAAGTCATGGATGTTGGACTTGTATCTATCATTGTCAACGTATTCGACGCCCTGACTTTTGGGCTAAATCGAGGCTTGGAAATGTAGGTAAGTTGCACAATTGCTCTGGGGAAAGCATCTCATAAGTAGCCATGTTGGGATCTATAGCTCTCCCTTTCTTTTTAGCTGCTACGCTTTTCTTAGCAGTGCTTTGCCTTTCGACCTCCGTTATCTTTCTTTTAAGTCAAGTAGCTAGGCTACTCATTGCTCCTATACTCTAAGCAATGGGGGATAAACTGGTTGGTGACTTTTGTTCAGCCCTAACGGCTTAAGCCAATGCCTCTTGACTAGCGGTAGTGGCTTTCAACACTTTTGGGCTCTTTATTATTTTTGCATTGATGTCTGTCTTGCTTGGTTTATGATGGGTTGACTTATAGGAACTAATACCATTTCAACCAAAAACTATAACATTAATAGATACTATTAACAAATTAGATAAGTTAAGTAAGTTAGTTCTACCTAAGTATGTGTTAGTGTGCAATCTCAGTGAGGCAGTTGACAATCCCGCCAGAACCAAGTTCCTTTCCCTAATAATTCGGTTGCATCTCCCTAAACTTGAGCAAATCTCGAATGAAAATATTGTTCTATGTTAGATTTTCATTATTGTTCATCTCAACTCTACCAATCATCCATCCTTTGGGAATATTGGGAGATCAGATATAGAAATATCTCTCATTTCATGTTTGGTCATGAGAATAAGAAGGGGTTACAAAATTTTTTCTACGAGGTCAAGTAGTCAGGTAGTAAAATCTCGACTCTCCTATGCTCCCCCACTTTTGGGACATCGGAAGATGAAAATGATTGCTAAAATTAACCCAAGAAGGGGGCTGGTCATGAATCATTATTAAAATAGCAAAACTACATAAAAGGAAAAAATAGTTGGGCAAATGCTCGATTATGTAGCTGCATGGACCTCTCAATAGGTTGCCTATGGGTTCAATAAGAGGAAACCTAAGCCTATATTTTAAGGCATCCTCAAAAACAATTATACTCCCTCAGGAGGTGTGTGCATCTTATCCCCTGTCTTAGGCTTAATTAGCTCAAACTCCTTAGGATTATAATATTTTGACCTAATTTACCTCAAATAATTTGTCGTTACCTTAGCTATGATCTCACTATAATGGGCAGTGGTAAAGAGCTTGCTCCTTGACCTTAAGGCTGGTTAGCCTATTTAAATGGCCCTGCCTCTTCAACCATAGGCACAGATGGACCAGCCTCATCTATATTAAGACTCAAAGGCCCGACCTTTTCATCAACCTCTGCTTCCTCCCCCACAATAGCCAAGTCCTTATGACCACCTGAAGAAACTCACTCGCCACTAGACATCTCATATGAACTTGCCCTGCTAGTTGAGACATTTACTCATTAAGTTGCCTTGGAGTCAGAGCTCTCAACTGTACCTTCCTCAACAATGCTAGCTAATACCATAAACAAAAATAGGAGAACAAAAAGTGCAATGAATAGGTAAAGTAAGAGAAAATGAGAACTTACACAAGATATATGCAAAAAATTAAAGATTTTGAAAAGTTGAGACTCGACCAAGTTTTTCTTGAGCTTGACCTCGTAATGGTAAGATAAAGGTGTTAAATGGGTAGGAAGAATAGCTATTTATAGGCTGGGCCCAGCATGCCAATCGATTAATTTGATCAGCCGCTGGCTAATTAATGCATAGTCGTCAATCATCCGTGCACAAATATCAATGTAACTGCCCAAAAATAGTTCCCACCTTCAAAACCTTGTTGATATTCAAAAACGTTTCTCACCTTCAAAATCTTGGTTGAGATACGAAAATGTCTTCCTGCCTCCATGGACCTAGTTGAGATTCAAAAGCAAATAATTTTGTCGACATCAAAATAATGTAACATGCTACTCCTCACTCCAACCTCCACACGATCAGACTATGGAATGGCGGGGCGGGGGGGACTCATGATATTGGGAAGCCCATAAGCCGAATACAAAGCTTCGGCCAAGTATCAAGCCCAAACAAAGCCAGCTCTGCACTCAGACCCATGCAGTATCCTGGGAATATTTTTGAAATTAGATCAACCTCTAAGGTTGAAGAGGTTGATTCTCCCTAACCTCACTAGGTCGAGAACTTGTAGACGGTAAGGAAATTACTTGACTATAGGCGTATTAATGGCGAAATCTGCCACCCATCGCATTCGCATTAAATACAGTTGAACCACCCTTCTGTCCGCATTAAATTGCCCTGACAGTGCATTGCCTTTGCATTAATGGTAGTAAGGGCGCCCTTTTCGGCTGGCCAGTCATAAGCAAGAAGCTAAGCTAGGTCGAAAAGATCTTAACTACCTCTAATCGAGGACAATGCGGCTGACTCATGTTAAGCCGAAGTTTGTCTTTTCTAGTGTCCGTCAAACACTATAAATATGTCTTTTTTCAGAGACAAAAATATGTCTTTTAGCATATTTTAAGGGTTTACTTTACCAAATTATCTTCAGGTCGAGAACTAACTTAAGCATTGAAGGATATTTGTTGAGGACTCTCTTGGTTAGTCTAATTTTTGTTCATTGATTGTAGGATTTGACCCGCACCATCCACCTACCACTATCTTTCTGGTTGAGTTGGATTATTTGGTCGAGACCAAGAAGCCCATCTCACTAATTAGACTTCATCGGTTTACTTCTTTAATTTTGTTACAATTAATAAGTATACAAGATTTGTAAAGATGTTTGGTTTTCGCGTGGATGGTTGGACTCACGCCTTACATTAAAAGCAAAATGAATGAATTTACTTGTAGACAAAATTTAAGTTACGAAAACACGTACGTCTATCACTTAAATTTATTTAAGTTATAAAAGATTGCTTAAATTAGAACAGTTTTTTTTGCTTTTGATAAAACTGATGTGCCCCTTCCTACCCTTTTTATATTAAAAATGAAAATAACTGAAGCTTTGTACAAAATTTCTCAAGTTTTCTCATCAGTAATTGGAATTTGATATTTTGGGCGAAGGTTCAGTTGTGATTCCACGCTGACACCAGCAATTTGCAAAATTATAATAAAAGGTGAATGTGCTATTTAGTATTACAAACATGGGAGACATGATGGGTGATTTGGATTAGAGAACAAAAATTGGAATTTAATTAAGAGGTTAATTAAAGGCAAATTATGGAGACAGACGTTGTCGCTTTGTTTGGATGTGTTCTCTCAGAACAAGTTTGTTTTGGGAGAACATTCCCAAATATTTTTACTAATTTTTTTCATTCTCAACTACAGTAAAATATAAAAAAATTCTTTATTTTTTCTATTATTTACCAAAT
>JACGDI010005779.1:428322-448162 GCA_014898725.1 Jacaranda copaia
ATTATAATCCAAGCGATCCTTTTTGCAAAAGCTTTTGGCCTCTGTATGTCTGATAAAATCTCTGCTCCCTTCTCCAAAGTTCATCCCATATCTTCTTCTCATGTTACAATTACTACCAATGTCCACCACCTGTTGGTTGTTTAAATACTTTTGCGCCTTCTTATATTGGTATTCATTTCTCTCCAAAAGAACTAAGTTTTATTCTCTTTCTATCTGAGTTTCTCTATTATAAGGAGAAGAGAAAAATGGAAGCTCTTTCAATTTCGAAGTGTTTTTTGCAATGACTGCTGCTAATTTCAGTTGTTCAGTTCTCCCATTACAATGTTAGTTATGAAAGAGAGGCTCTAATCATCAATGGAAAGAGAAGAATCCTTTTTTCTGACTCTATTAATTATCCAAGAAGTACTGTTGATGTACAGAGATCCCCATCATTTTGATATACGTATTATGAAAAAATTCTGATTTTTTTTCCTTGAATTTTTTTTCCTTTCTTTTCGTGTGGGTTGAAGCTAAAATTTTTACAATACAGATATGGGAAAGGCTTATTAAGAAGGCTAAAGATATAGGTTTGGATGTTATAGACACTTATTTACTTTGGGACTTCTTGAACCTTCTGTTGGTGGATCATTGCAAGCTATAAGCAAACTTCATCCCTACTAGATTATCTACTTAAGGATTGGGTTTATATAATTGGCTCTTTGGCTAAATGCATGTAGCTGGGCGTCAATATTTTCAATTCAGTTGATTTATAAGTTGTTATATAATGTTTAATGAGAATCGTAAAACAAGATGATATTTGAGGAAAATAAAATTTCTTTAGGGATTTTAATCGGTTATTCTAAAGCTATGGCAAGTTATCTTAATGGAAAAACTAATGATAATAACTGAGAGTTGCTGCTACACATTCTACCTCTATTCATTTCATGCGTAATCTATATCAGATGTGGTATATTGGCTCATCTTTGATCTTTCTGATTTGCTTGCTTGAATTGTTGTTTAATAGAATGATTATGAGCTTATCCTGTGATGCTATGGAACTGTGTATAGTTGTTGTGCCATTCACTTTGCATTGACAAGGGATGGAATATGCATGCAGAGGGCCCTCTTCTTTGATGTGCAGACTTTGTGGGAACCTTTATGTGCTGTGCAACTTTCATCTTGGGGATATATGGAGTTGTGGATTGCTTACTGTCCAATTTTTTTTGCTTGCTAAGATTGAATCTGGTTGTTAGTTCAGCATCAGAAATGTGGTTTGAGGTTATTGGCAATTCAAACCTTTTTGGTGTTTTGATTGCTTGGAAGGAATTTCTCCTTGATAATGCTGTTGAAAATGCAAGATCATTGCATATAGCTTTAGAATTGACTTGAAGATGTTGCAAGTGGCTCATCTTTGAGTTTTTGAATGGTTGGATTTCTGCTGAAATTGTTGGTGTTTAGAGATTTTGGGATGCTGCTTTGATGCTGTATACATTTAGCACAGTTCAGTATTTGCTATCTTTGCTATTATTAAGAATTCATTGCAATACAGAAAATTTACCTCTGCTTACAGGTTTCGGTATTTGCTACATCTGGCATGGATGCTGCAAATAATCATTTATGTGAGGGGTGGTGTTGTGTTGCTTGGTGCTGAGTTTGCGTGGATTGTGGTTGAATGGGCTTTGGGCATGGCTGTGCATGAAAAGAAGTTTGAGCTTTGCTTCAAATGCTGCTACCGCTGGACATCATCATTTGAATGAGGCTGCTGCAGTAATTTCTTGCTGCTTAGCTCTTTTCACTGAGTTGCTGCAATTATACATCAGTATATGGTTTCATGAACATGAAAACATAGTGGGAAAGCTGAATCAAGGAGAACTTGGTTTAAATGTTTCTTGGGTTTGTTTAAGCTTGATACATGATTGAATTTGAGTAGGAGTTGGATGAATATTCTTTGGGTTTCTTGAATTACTTGACAGAATGGTTGCTTCATGATGGAATGAGCATTGACTTTGAGTTGATTTGGAGTGTTCATAGAAGTGCAATTTATATATGCGGTTTGGGGGTTCTAAGCTGCATTGGACTACTTGCTTGAGGAACTGATTTTTGCCGGTATAAATGATACAAAAACACAGAAAGGCAATGTTGATACTGGCATGATGAATTCTATTCTTGAACGCATTTCAGTACTAAGCCACTTGGACGCTGTGCATGAATGCATAGAAGCTTGCTGCATGGAAGAATTGATCACAATATTTGCGCTGGAAATGCTGCTGCAGAACGTTGAGCGCATGTATACAATTGAGTTATGCAGTAGCATTTCTTCCAGGTGTGATTAAGAGAATTAAGTTTTAAATATATATTTTTATTCAAATATTGAAATTATAATTTATTTATTAATTTTAAGCCTTGTTTTAATTTATAGAACTGCATATTTTAATATATGTGTATAAACATGTCATGTACATTTTTCCCGTGTATGAGTAAATAAGATAAATTATATATAATGTTTAGCTGAGTTGATTTTTGTCTAAAATATGAAATGAACGAAAAATGAGCAAAAAATTTAATAAAGAGAATAAAGGAAAAAAAGCAATAGAGGCAAAAAAATGGAAATGAACAATAAATAGGTATCAAATTTTGTATTCAAATTTATTAAAATATCGTCACTATATTTCTTGTAATTGGATTTGTATTATTGGATGACCCGACTGAATCAAGGTGTACGCCAATCAAATTTGAATAGGCTTAGTATACTAAATTGTATGGAACTTTTGAGCAAATACTTGATTTTTAAAATTCTGAATTTCTCCTCATAAATTCTTCCAGCATCAAAGTGTTAGAGCAGCACCAACAAAAGTAAATACAATACCTGGAATTTTAAACAATTTTACTTCATACAAGATTGATACATAAAATCAAAATTTTTATTACTCAGGAGGGCCTGTTTACTTCATCAAATGGGATGTTGAACCATAGAATGAATTGACGGATGAAGTTAAAGATTAAAATAATTTTATGCTTCACAAATTATATTTATTTTGTAGGATAAGATAAATGATAAAGAGTAGATATTTTTATTAAATATTTAACTAGATGGATAATAGCACCCTTCCTAAAAACTGCAGAAAGCAAAACATCTTTTTTTATTTAAAGCTGTACACCAAACGGCAGAAGTAGAAAAACAGAGGGTGAAATGTTGAAACCTCTTTCCACATTAAGTCAAACAAACAAACAATTATCCATCAACTGAAATTTGCAACCACAATTCCAATATAAATGTCTCTTAATTAAAATTTCAATAGCCAAGCCAAAATACTAAAAGAAACAAGAAAGGACAAAACTTAGTAAATGGAACATTTTTCTTTCCTCATGTAATCCTGAGTATGATAGTCGATTTCTGCTGACGATCTGAGGGTGGACATTGTCTGGAGATGAGTAGTTGTTGATCTGGGCACGAGTGGACATAAAAACAAAGAGTGTCTCGATGTGTTAGTTAATATATATTCATCTTGACTGCACATGCACACTGTGGAGCCAAGTAGAGAGAGAAGAAGAGATGGGGACGTGGCCGGGACATAAAGGAAATTTCGAAGACCTGTAACGAGGGCGTAAGGCTCATATAAGCTTTAATCCCGCAAGGCCATTGATGGAGGATTTTTTTCATCTTTTCAAATGGGCTAGACTCCATATCATGGTCATATCCTGTACCATGTCCGACCAAGCCTCATCTACCAAGCTCTCGTCAGACTGTCTATTGATTGGATTTTAATTTGAATTTAATTTAAATTTAATTTAAATTTAAATTTTTTTATTTGATTAAAATATTCAAGAGATTTGATTCGATTATAGATGCTCATAATCCAAAATAAGTGGATTAAATACAAAATTAAGTAATTTGATTCTTTAAAAATTCGAATTTGAACTTTAATTTTTTTATTAAATTAATATTGTTATATATAATATTAATAAATATTTTGAAATAAAATTTATATATTATATTGGCCAAATATCTATATTAACGTGTATACTATGCTATTAATATTGAGTTTTTAACCTCAAAAATATGATTGATATTGATAAAATATCAAATATAAAAATATATAATAGTTCACCTACACATTAATATAATGTGAAATGCAAATTTAGTATTTAAATATTTAATTTTTCTACTAATATTGATGCTGCTTTGAGCTGGAGGGTCAAGTACTCAGGTTGATTTGAGTGATTTTGTGCTTGAGATCTACAACCACGAACACACGTCAACTAGCCGAGAGGCCCCCGGCTAAAGCACTCCAACGCTCTAGTTAGTTCCGGTAGAGCAGAATATAGAGAGAGTATATAGTGAATAGTGTAAATGGCATTACTTTGAGCGTGGTTGAGCCTGTAGTATTTATAGTCTGCTGTGGGTGTGATTTTACCAATTACTCTTATCAAGTGTATTAGTTTTTTCCCATGCTAGGGGGTTAGGAGTCATTTCATGTCTAGATCCCGGTACTGAGCTAGGTGGCTCAATCTCCTATTTTCCCGGATAACCATGCCAGTAAGGGCATGTGCCTGCCAGAGTTGTTGGCATGATTATCAGAGTTGTTAGAGTTGTTGGCAGCGGTTACATCAGTTGCCACGTGTCATCCGTGCCGAGGGGTTCGACCTGTCCAACTTATACCCGGAGGTCGATTCATGTCGGCCGGACTTGAATGCTCAAACTTCTGAAGTGGCTCTTAGGTTGATACAGGTCGACCACGGGACTTACCAATGAGGTCGATACAGGTTGACCAAATAAATATATCTTTGGGCCTCATGGGCTGTCTCGTTTAAAGTTGGGCCTACTGGATTACCCCATATCAAATATATAATAAAAAGTTGTTAAAAATATAATTATAACATAAATTTACTTTATAAATATAATATTTTTATACAATCCAAAAGGGAGAAAACATATTAAATCAGGTTGGATCTTTTTATTAGATTTTTGATATTTATTGGATTCGAATATAATACTAACTAACAAAAATCTTATAGGATATCGGATTGGATTCGGATCTTATTAATATTAATTAATCTTAAAGTTAATCATTAATTAAAAAAATTAACTAAATTAAGAATAACTAACTTTTTAATTCTAAAGTTTATTAGTAGAATACTAAAATTATTAACTAGCTAAAGGGAAGTTTTTTAAATTATCTAACTATACTCTATGCATATAATATAAGATGAATATATCAATTCACAATTTCATTTTGTAAATTTGTGGTATTATTAATTTAGAAAACTAACAAAATTTATCTAAGCGTAGAACTTAAACTCTAAATCCTAAAATCCCACAACTCTATAAACCTTGAACTCCAAAATATTAAGGGATAAAGACACTTTGCTATCCGAATTATGTGTGTTTTTACACTTTGGTAACTAAACTTTTTTTGTGATATTTTACCATATGGACTATACTTTTTCTTTCATGTTACCATACATGAATAGTTTCGATAAAATATTTCATGGTATTTCATCATAAGAGTAGCTGAAGTCTTTTCTAAATGCACTTTTTCTCGCTTTATTAAAAGACAATATTCTTCAATTTGAATTATCATGGGATATGCACATAAAAGTACACTAAAAAAAGTATGTTGTATTTTGCAATTTAACAAAGTTACACAAAGGAGATGACTATTATGTTCATAAAAATTAGAAGATTTGACTATAATGCCTCGAAAAGAAAACAACTAGCATTGATATGACGAAGTTCTCCCATAAAATTCTACCAGAATTTGTTCATATATGGTAAGATGCAAAAATATGTAGTTTGGATAGAAAAGTGTCACACGAAAAAAATTTAGTTAGCAAAGTGCAAAAATACGCATAGTTCGAATGGCAAACTATTTTTATCCCAAATATTAAAAATAGAGAATATTTTTATTAATTAACACTATTAATATCTACATTTTTAAAACTAAATGTCAATATTCAATAGCCATTATAAAATCCAATTTTCTTTAAATTATATCAAAATATAATATGAAAAAGTGAATGTTTGTAAATAGATATTCGGATTTTAATTAACAAATGTATCTTAATAATTATTATCGGGTATGGATATATGCAAATTCGCTAAACATCTGGTGAATACGATGTTACATGTTATTATTAAATACCCATTAGATATAAATACAGATCAGATACATTATAGTACCAAGGGTGAGTTCACTTGCTAGAGTTTTAATTTATTGATGAAGAATCGCTCAATTTTTCTAGCCTAAGAACGTGGGTTGACAACTATGATGCATGGATGTGAAAACGAAGGTATAGACATAATACTGCATAAACAAGCAACAAGGCAACTTAAAAATTTTAGGAGATTATATGGTTTTGCAAAATTGTTCAAATATTTGTAATTTTTTAATATAAGTAGTGATGTGGCCTCCTGCCCTCTTTATACATTTCTTCCTAAAAAAATGTTTAGCTCTCATCTCCTTGTGTTTGGCTCTGCAAATTAGTTGCCTAAGAAATCAGTAGAGATCGTAGTAATGGGTGGAAACTAAGATGTTCGCTTGCTGAGACGTTTGCTTTCCAGCCTCCGATGGAATAGCTTTTGAGTATGATCATCAACACATTTTACAGCAACAAGGATATCTTTTTTCACGAATTAATCAATAATTCCTCCGATCCAATGCTTTTGGACAAGATCCATTTTGAAAGCTTGACTGACAAGAGCAATCTTGATGCTCAACCAGAACTCTTCATGCGTATTATCCCTGATAAGACTAATAACACCACGTCTATTATTGACAGTGGCATTGGCATGACCAAGGCTGATTTGGTGAACAGTTTTGGTCCAATTGCTAGGTTTGGAGCAAAGGAATTCATGGAAGCCCTTGCTGCTGGTGTTGACGTCGTGAGCATGATTGGGTCGTTGGTGTTGGTTTACTTTGCTGAGAAGGTTATTGTAACAAAAAAGCTTAAGAATGAATAAGTGACTTTTCTGTTTAGCACTACTATTATAAATTTGCCTTATCATTTGGTGCAATTAGTTTTTCCCTTTTTTTTTTTTTTATTATTATTATTTAGTGTAGCTGGGTAATGGGAGTGAGTGATGTTAGCTTTTCAGATATTTGTCTACCTTCTTTTACTGTTCGCTTTCCTGGGACCTATAGTGCTGTAAAGACTCTTTGAACCTATGTATGTCGGGATTTTGTACTATTATTTATTTATTTATTAGTGTACAATATGCATAGATTTGTTGGTTTTAATGACATATCAGAAACCCCGTGCAATGTTTTAATGTAGCTTTTTGCAATATATAATAATAATTATTAAGTTTCAACACAAATTATTTTACATTTATCACTTTGATATATTGAAATGAAGTTCTCAATATTTCGTCAATTTGTATGATAGAATTACTCACCATACAATAAATATTATAAAGTACTGTACTGTTGTAATCTTATACATCTATTAAAAAATCCAAATCAAATAAATTAGAGGTAAATGCATATTTTCATTCAAATTCAACAAACAAAACACCGCTTGTTAAACATAAAAAATCTCTTGTTATTTAATTTTTTTTATCTTCTTTTTCCTTTTCAATTGTATAAAAATATTGTAATTATAAACTAATTAATTTATGTGGTATTTCAAATTTTAATCCAATCATAATATATATTAGCGCAAAACATAAATATTTGAATAACAAACACCTATTTTGCATTGTATTAATTAATAAATGAGGTATTATATATTATTTTATTTGACATTTTACAGTACATCTCTTATTCTTCAAACAAATGAATAAATATTAGCAGCATAATATAGGAATTGATATAGATTTTAAGCCAATATAATATATAGATTTCATTTTAAAATCTTTGTTAACATTATATGCAACATTATTAATTAAATAAAAAAAATTTAAGCTTCTAATATCAATCTTTAACGAATTAGGTTCCTTAATTACATACCGATTGCACTTGCTTTACGCTACATATATTTATGGTTATATCTTATCTATTGAATATCTTAATTAGATAAAAAATTCTTAATATTCATATCTAATTTAAATTTCATATCAAGTTAGGATTAAAATCTAATCCATTCATAGACCTAATTTCTTGGTACTTCAAGCAGACAATACTTTCTAATAATAGACAAAATTTAAAGCCCATTTTTGTTATGTTAAGAAAGCGCATGTACAAAAGTGAATGTACATAACAATGGGCTAAATAGATTTTGTGCACACCATATCTATTATATCTTTAATCGTATTTCGAAGCCCAAAACATAGTATCTACGTTCTGCTTTAAAGCCCCCACAACCATACCTGCACAAAGTTTATAAATTCCTTTTTATTATATTTAAAACTTATTTTTGATCGAGTAAAATAGAGGAAAAGAAAAAATATATTATATTATATTATATAGCATATTATACACACACACATAAAACAAATGAAATCCAAGCACCATTTAAACACCATCTTCTGCAAAATAACTAAACACGAACAGGGAGTAAAGAGTTCTGTAGTGCTAAAGGAACCCAATAGTTAGGTTTCAGTTCTTCTCCTTGGCTATTTTTTCCAACAATTTCTTCAGGCATTCTGTTCTGTTTTTTTTTTTTTTAAACTTAGTTGTGATCTTTTTTTTGTTGATTTGGGGTATGATCCCATTTAGTCATTGTTTTTTTTTTTTTTTTAATTTGTCCGTTTCCCTATTTTGTTGACAAAATTGAAAATGAATGGAAATCAATATATATTTTTTTTTCTGTTCTTAGTGAACTAATTTTCTTTTTGCGTGCAATAGTTTGCCAATTTAAATCATTACTATAATTATATGTCTCTATTTCTGTAATGCGCTATTGGGCATTATGTTTTTAACCATGAGTTGAAATTTTTGTTCTTACGTTTTATTTTTTTTTATACTTTAGACATTGTTTACATTCTAATCTGTTCTGTAATGTACTAGTAATAAAATATAATAATGTTCATTGCTGCATATAGTGTTTTCAGGTAGGTAAAAAAATTATTGAAAAATAGAAATTAACTATGCATACTATTGAACGATAACTTATGTATCTGATATGCGGATTCCATGCAATTTTCCTCATTGCATTTATCTCTAACGTACAGTTACACATGAAAGAACTCGAAGACATTGGATTTCTAAAAGAACAAAGGTTCAAGTAAAAAATTATTTAGGAGAAATAATGGAAACAAACTATTATTTACAAACTTAAGGGAGAGATTATATTTTAGCAATTGCAGGGCCAGTTCGGACAATATATCACTATACATTTACACTTAAGCCTTTCTTTATTAATATCTTCAAAAAGCAATATCACTTTGATACAAATACGATGTGGAAAGAAATGCAAAAAGTTGAGAATTGGCATGATTCTAACTTTCTGTATGGTCAAGTTGGAGGTAATTCTTCTAATAGCTATTCTCAATTATCTTCAGTCTAATATTTACTTAATTTCATAATCTTATCAGCCAAAAAAATATTTCACTATTTATTTATCATTTATTGTTGATATCTAACTATAGATAGAGAAGAAATGCCTATACATATTCATGATGACCATATAGGTAAATGGACTTTATTAATACATCTATTTGTTTTTAACATAAAAATATAATATTTTTTTTATTTCTTTTGCTAACAACCATGAATTCTTGTGCTCATTAATCTCATATATAGAATTAGCTGATGCACTTATGGATTGCTCAGGTACTTTTATAAATTACTGACACTGAACTATAATTACCATTTTTTTTTAACTTTGCATCTTTGAAAATAAAATTATTTCAACTCTTTTTCTATCTTATGTTTTCAGGGGTCGCCCTATATCTATTGCCTGTAAAAAATAGATATGATTTGATAAGTATACTTAAGTTGTTTAAATTTATATTGCATTTTACAATAAATATAACCTTGTTGACCAACATTCTTTTGTAATTTGAATAGGACTTACTAGTAGGCTAATTTCAATCTTTAACCCTTTGCACTGAATGTGAAGTATACATACGGTCTGGTAACAGAGTGTGGTGCACTTCGATGAAAAATGGGACTATTTTTGAAGGTAGAAATAAATTTGTGGAAGCACATAAATTGCAAGACGATTATCAACTTTTGGTTCAACATACAAGAGTCAACATTATAGATGTAAGAGTTTTTTATCAAAAAGGAAAAGAAGTGCTATTTTGTTGGATTGAAGAACTGAACAGAGCAAAGCTAACTGAACTTATGAACAATACATCCTATGAACAGAATGGTAATCATAACAAATCATGCTTACATTAAAATTATAATTTTTTCTGAAGAAATATTTAAGCACTTATTTGTTTCATATCATAGTAATTTTTTGAAGATTGACATATATTCTTTTTCTACATCTTTATATCTCCATTTTTCATAGCCTTTGTCAAAAGCACAATGTTGGATATTTATGGAGCATCTAGGCATAGAAAGGCTATACACTTTTATTATATGAGATTGTATTGATCCGCCTACACAATCAAAAGTTGGTACAAGGTGCACATAATTCCAAATTTCACTTAATAAATACAATTTTGGTCTACTTTGCTTAATTTAGTTACATTGAATATTGTTTTAGGTACCAACTAAAGTTAAGAAGATATTCCAAAACAACAAAGAGAGAAATCTCAAATTTTGCTTTGGACTTACAGAAAACACTTTGCTTGCTACTTCTTTGTATGATGATAGTGTCTAGCAGCAAAAGTTTGACAGTATTTTCAAAGAAGTCTACAAAAGAATAGCTAAGAGAGTGCTTTGGGTTCAAATTGATGCTGACACATTCAATCTGTATTTTTTATCATTGGGAGGAGCTGAATTCATACATAATTCAACACATATTTCAGAATGGAATATGAAATTACTGCAAGATTAATCACTAAAAACATTATTTGCTATTCTCTGTACTTTATGACTTTTTCGAATCATTAACTTTTGGATGCTTTCCTAGTTAATTAACCTTCTCATGATTTGAGCACTTCTTGTGGATAATACTTTACATTTGCAAACTATAATATGATCTGTTTTAGTGCTCTAACGGAGACTTGCTGCTAATTTGAATCATTTGAATCTTCTGTCACTGTTACTTTCATTTGTGACAGTTCGCATGAAGTGACAAACTGAGGTTTTTTTGTTTGTTTGTTGTAATTTGCATCTTGAAACTATAGCAAATTAAAGTAGTCATAAGGTTTTACAAAACAATAGTTTAGAAATTACTTCTTCATTCTCATATGAAATTTAATATTGATAGAACTTAGTTGGTTTCAAAACATGCTATTGATAATCACCACCATGAAGCTTGGAGAATGCCAAAAATGAAATAATGATTCTGTTCAAAATTACTTATCCAGTGAAATACTTCTTTGATCTTCAACCATCCAAAAGTTTGTTCCTTTTGAATTCCATAGAATCTTTATGCTTAGATTAGTACATAATTTTGGCTCATTAGCTATTATCATTTTGCTTAGGTCATCTTCTAAACAAGATAACATTGGAGATGGTACTTCAAATCTGTGTTCATAACAAAGAACAACTTCGTAATCTCTATTGATAGCATATAGTAATTAAACAAATGTTACATATAATCAACTTGGCTACAAGCACCAAACTTTTCCTTTTTTTGAAACTTCATGTGATTAACTCTAATTCTTTTAGTATATAACTTCTGTTTACTTTAAAACAAGAAGCATACAAAGGAAGCAAAAAATTTATGTAACTTAACCTATCAAAAAGCATCTCTAGCTTAGTTTAGATGTAGCAAAGTTATATGTAAAATGGCTAAAACTCAAAGTTTTAAGTTATTTTGTGTAGATAACCTGTGCATATTAGTTGATCCAAAATTAGATCTGCATCTGCATAACTTTGGCATTAATATGATGTTTATCTACAGTTTGAGTTGGCTATAAATTTATGAATTATTTAGTTACAAGCTGATGAGGATGGAAGTTGTATTTTACTGGATGGGGCTAGTGTTTAAGGTAATTCGACCTAACTGATTGAGTGATCCAACTCCAAAATAACTTGGGCTGAGATCTGCAACTACGAGCAAACATCAGGCTAGCCGAGGGCACTCCAATACTCAAGTTAGTACATTATTAACTAGAATAATTGAGCAACAAAGTGAGGGCTTTGTAAGAAATGGCATATGTTAAGAGTGGCTGGTAATGGAGTATTTATAGCATTATCTAGGTGGATAATATATCTAAGATGCCTCTATCATGTGTAGAGAACTCTTGTCTTTATATGGAGAGCATTAGGTTATCTTTCATCTTTGTACTATTCAAGGTGGCCTCTCCTCCGACTTTTAGGGGCATGATTGGTACTAGGGCAACATGAGCCATTAATGCAGAGGTATGCTGCCTGCTAGGGCATTTAATATGACAGAGATACGATTCTGTCCTAAAATGATATCCCTTGTTAGCTTTGGGGTCAACCATAGAACTAACTTTTGGGCTTGGCCGCAGTGCTCGAGCCCCTCTCGTTGGAAACAATCGAGCCCACATGCTTGATCTATTATCTAGTTGAAAGGTGCCGATTTTGCTTATTACTTAGGCGATAAGGAGGGTGGGTGGTTGATCATGGCGACGACCTAATTAGGCCTCATAAGTAAGATGGCCTGGAAGTGCGCACTTGGGTCGATTGCTGTTGGACTGGCCTTGTTGAGCCATCCATATCATGAGTTTTCCTTACTTTTGGTTCTTGATCGAGATTGTCGACGTGAAAGAATGAGAAGTAGTTATGTTGTTGAATGGCAATTTTAGAGAATCGACTAAGTTTTTAGTGCATTTAATGCGCTTGTTACATTGAGCCATGTGAAGTGCTAGATGACGGCTGTGCAATTATTACTGTCGGTTGGGTTCCCACACCCAGGTGCCTATAAATAGATGCAGTTAAATGCTCATTTTCACTTTCGCTGCGTTGTATCTGGTCAAGTAGCACATTTACAATGCCTTCCACCTCTTGTCAAGTGCCTTAGAGTTCAAAGAAGCCTTGTAAGTTTTTTTTTTTAGCTTTTTAAAACTTAACATTTCCTTAAGCATGTCGGCTAGTTTTGATAGTAAGGCTACTAGGTCATATAAGGCGCCGCTTTAGGGAGAGGGTGGTAGTGGGAGAAAGCTGTATTTTATTGGATGGGGCTAGTGTTTAGGGTAATTTGACTTGACTGGTCGAGCGATCCAACTTCACAAGAACTTAGGTTGAGATCTGCAACCACAAGCAAACATCAGGCTAGCCAAGGTGCCCTTGGCTAAGACATTCCAATGCTTAAGTTAGTACATGGTCGACTAGAATAATTGAGCATTAGAGTGAAAGCTTTAGTAAGAAATGGCATAACTTAAGAGTGGCTGATAACAGGGTATTTATAACTTTCTCCAGGTGGATGATATGTTTAAGATGCTCTTATCATGTGTAGAGAACTTTTGTCCTTGTATGGGGAGTTTTAGGTCATGTCCTATCTCTATAATATTTTAGATGGCTTCACCTTCGACTTTTAGGGATATGATAGTATATTGGTGGTGCGTCTCCTGTAAGGAGCAATGATAGGGGTGGTATTAGGGTGGCATGCATTATTAATGCGGAGTTATGCTGCCTGCCAGGGCATTTAATGCAGTAGAGATACGATTCGATCCTAAAATAACCTCCATAATCAGCTTTGGACCATAGAACTAGCTTCTGGGCTTGGGCGGCTATCAGGGGCCATGGTGCTCGAGCCCTTGCGCTCAATCTGCAGTCTAGTTGAGAGGCACCGATCTTGCTTATTGCTTAAGCAACAAGGTAGACGGATGATCTATTAGGGTCAATGACCTAATTGGGTCTCATAGGCAAGATAGGCCTGAAAGTGCGCTCTTGGGTTGATAGTTGTTAGGTTGGGCTTATTAGGCTATCCCATATAACAAGCAATTAGACCAAAATGAATTGATATTTAGTCTTTACAATTCAATGATGCATTGGAGATTTCCACTTGTCATTTGGAAGTTTTTATTTTAATGTAGCTAAGAAATTGAAAATTAACGTAACAACTACTAATATATTTCACTTTTCACGGTATACTTATGCTATAATAATATTTCTTCCCAAAAAAACTTAGCCCTTGTTTCTTTCTATGCAACTCAACAATTATTTGCAGGTGAAACCAATTGAAATTGCAGTAATAGCAAAAATAGAGTCTTTTGCTTTCCAAGGTGATATCAACCAACTTTTGAGTTTGATAATCAACACTTTCTACAGCAACAATGGGATGTTTCTTCGTGAATTTGTCAGTAACTCCTCCGATGCTTTTAGACAAAATCTATTTTGAAAGCTTGATTAACAAAAAATAGCTAGGTTGCCATAGGGGATAGTAACTCGCTTAATCTTTCTCTTGAGATAGCTAAGTTTTCTAGAAAAGTCACTAACTTGCTCTTACACACCTTCAGGAACATGCCCTTCACAACCTACAATTCTTCCATCCATGTTATTATATCCTCCCCATTCTTAGCTTTTAGATGAAGCATCTTTGTCCCCATAAAATGGAAAACAAAGCATAAAGATGAACAAGATGGATGGGAGTCCCAAGCTGGTTGTTCATTAACTGTTACTAAAGAGACATCTGGTGAAAACCTTGGCATGGACACTATGATCACTCTTTTCCTCAAGGAAGATTAGGTTGTATGACTTAAGGAGCATAGGTTGAAGGATATAATCAAAAAGCACTCTGAATTCATTAGCAATCCAATCTTTCTTTGGATAGAATGGACTACAGAGAAAGAAATCTCTAATGATAAGGATGAAGAGAACAAGAAAGATGAGGAAAGATACGTTGAGGAAGACAAGAAGTTGATGTAAAGCAGGAGAATTTGGTCATGAAGTGCATATAGCTCTTCTTTGAGATAACTAAGAATAAGGAAGACTATAATAAGTTTTACTAGACTTTCTCAATGAACCTCAAGCTTTGTATTCATGAAAATTTGCACAACACATCAAACTTGCTGAATTGCTCATATATCACTCCACCAAGAGTGGAAATGAGATAACTGGCCATTTTAAAGTACAATATGATTAAGATGAAAGCTGGTTAGAATGACATCTTTCACATTACTGGTTAGAGCAAGAAAGCTATTGAGAATTTTCCCTTCCTTGAGAGGTTAAATAAGAAAGGCTATAAAGTCCTCTTTATGGTGAATGCCATTGATGAGTATGCTATTTAATTTGAGAAGAAAAAGTTTTGCTTTGATAAAAAATGTGAAAGCAACATTCTTTTTTCATGTAATTTCATGTACATCTTAAGTTCTTTATTGAAATTAGACTTTTATGCTAGATATATATGGTAATAGTTTTTCCAAAACTATCATTAACTATAATATATAGACATTGCCATTCCCCTTTGGCTTGTGTTTTTTAGAATTTATGTATTAGATGCGCAATGGAATTTTTTCAAGTTTTTTTAATCATTCTTTATTTGAAATCTAAAGCAGTCTATTTTTGTTAATGCACCAAATCGTGAAGATTTCATTCAATGTTATGAGTTGATCCCAACTTCTATCGTGCACCATGGCTATTATCTGCAAAAGCCAATAATTTTTACACTCATTAACATTATTCTATTTAAATGCTCCAATGAATAGATGACTTTTTTCTATAGCACTATTGCTATAAATTTACCTTATCATCTAATGCAATTAATTTTTTCTATAATTTTATTTGATGTAGTAGGTAATGATAGTGAGAAATAGAGTCGTAAAGACTCTTTGATTCTATATGTGTGCTAGAATTTACTACTATTATTTATATATATGTTAGTTTATATTGTACACAAATTTGTTGATTTTAATGAAATATTAGTATTATCTATGCTTCATTGATAGTACAATATTATTAGACAATATAATTTTTTTGGCAAATGCAGCAACCTTTTCCTCATACATCTGTCTAATTTGCTCATTATTCCAAAACTTTTTTTTTTCCATATTATTTGCTACAACAAAATATATAAAACTTCTACTAATAAAATTACAGACGTAGAAAATTTTTTCATGCAAGTGCATTGGCATAGCACTCAGCCTTGCGCAGTGCTCCTTTTCTAGTATTTATATATATAACACTGGTGTCAATAAGGAAGAGCCGAGTATATTCCGCTCAACATTGTCCATCAACAACATTCAAACCCAGTACTACACTACTAGTCAAGTCTACGATGCGGATGTCGTTGGAAGAGGGTTGATTGTCTTTAAACACGTCGACGTCGTAAGGTCCAGTAACGCGAGCGCCGCACAACTTCTGTTGCTCGCCATGGCTTCATCAAAATTTGGAATAAAATATTATTCCATGCCTTCTGGAAGAAATAGGAACCTTTTTTTTATTGTTTTCACATTCCAATCCCTCACAGGCACTGAATTCTGAGCACAAGAAACCAAAACAGATGATTAAAAAAAAACCCATACTGAATCGAACACATCAAATCAAAACAGGCAAGATCCAACCATGAATTTATCAATTAGACAAATCCGCTTTCTTCTTGTCATATCAATATCCTTATTCTCCTGTCAGAAACTGTCGGACGCAGATGATACCATTGATACAACTCAGAGCATCAGGGATAACCTGACTCTGGTTTCATCTGGGGGAAGCTTTGAACTGGGATTTTTCAGCCCAGGAAACTCCAAGAATTGGTATGTGGGGATATGGTACAAGAACATCACAGTCAGCACTGTGATTTGGGTTGCAAACAGAGAAATCCCACTAAGAAATAGCTCGTCAGGCGTCTTGAAGGTCATCCAACCAGGGGTTTTGGCTCTTCTGAATGACACCAACAACATCATATGGTTCTCCAACACGTCGAGAGTCGCATAGAATCCAGTCGCACAATTACTAGACTCGGGAAATCTTGTGCTACGGGATGCAAATGATGATCAGCCAGAGAATCACCTGTGGCAGAGTTTCGACTATCCAACTGACACTTTCTTACCAGGTATGGTTTTAGGCTTGAACTCCATGACTGGTGCGGAGACTTACCTCTCATCATGGAAGTCCATTGAGGATCCAGCCCCTGGAAATTATACATTTTACTTCGATCGAGCTGGATATCCACAAGTGATAACGAGAAAAGGAGGAGTTGCTTTGTATAGAATGGGACCCTGGAACGGTCTGGCCTTTAGCGGAACACCAAATGTAAGAAAAGATCCAACATTCACATTTGGGTTATACAAGAACAATGAAGGCGTGTTCTACCACAGGGGAGACGCTATTGACAAGTCACTTGAAAGGTTTACTCTTAATCCAACTGGGGTTGGCCAGCGCTGGACATGGGTTGATCGAACTGAGGGCTGGGTCCTTTACCTCAATATTCCGGCAGATAATTGTGACAATTACAAGCTATGCGGTGCATATGGGAGTTGCAATATTGTATATTCTCCTGCTTGTGGATGTTTGGACAATTTGTGCCTAAAGATCCACAAGGTTGGATTAGGTCGGATTGGTCCAATGGATGTATCCGAAGAACACCCTTGAATTGTGAAGGCGGACATGGATTCTTGAAGTATTCTAACATTAAGTTGCCGGATGCACGAAATTCCTGGTTCAATGAAACCATGACACTGGAAGAATACCAAGTTGAGTGCTCCAAGAATTGCTCTTGTATGGCATATACAAATTTAAATATCAGCAGAGGAAGTGGATGCCTGCTGTGGCTTGAAGACTTGGTTGACATTAGAGTTTTCTCTGCAGATGGCCAAGACCTTTACATTAGAATGGCTTCCTCGGAGTTGGGTAAGAATTTTTGCAAAACACAAAATTCAATTGTAGGACTCAGTATGCTGTCATTTGAAGTTTTCCTGGCTGCTGTGATGAATATTGCACTTTTTCTGCATCTGAATTGTATTATCTTGAACAAATATCAATGTTATTTGTATAAAAACATTTTTGCAGGCTCAAGCAGCAAGAGGAAAGAAATACTTATAGTGAGTTTGACATTAGGAGGACTTGCTCTGCTTGGCCAGAGTTTGCTTCTATATATTTGGAAGAGGACGAAAAAAAATGTGAGGGGGCGAAAAAGTGGTAAGCATACTCCATTTGGTTGGACAAGAAACACTAAAAGCTAGGCTTAGGAATGGGGAACTAGGCATATATATCTATTTATAGTTTTATACTTTCCCTTTTCAACTTATTTTAACTTTCTCCATATCACCGATGCTGTAGGAAGACAGGATGAAACCAATAACAAAGATTTAGAGCTGCCATTGTTAGACTTGTCTACAATTTCAACAGCTACTGATAACTTTTCATTTAAAAACAAGCTCGGAGAGGGCGGATATGGACCTGTTTATAAGGTAATATTATCCTTGGGCATATGCGGATTTCCAAAAGGAATGAAAAAAGCACAGAGAGGACCATTGTAGAGGCACTCATGAACAAAAACTATTAGTGCAGTCTGCTGAAGAAAATGAGTTTTTGTGATGGTGCGTCTCTTAAATCATAGATGTTAAACTCAGAAATGTAAATCTTTTTCTGCAATATTTGAAGAACTTATATGTCAGAAGTATGGGATTTTTTTTCTCCTCTTGAGTTTTAAACTGAAAAGTGATAAGAAATTTTCCCTTTTCACTAAAATATTGTCGGTATTTTTCTTTGGAAGATGGTATAAGTTTAAAATTTGCAAATTTAATTTGACCTTATATACACAAAGAGCTTGAACCCATATATGCTGGTCTTGTTACTTTAAGTTCATGGAATCAAATAGTCACAGAAGTGATGGTTAAGAAATAAAATTCAGCGTACTGGTACAGTATCCTACTTCATTTTTCCTCAAATAAATAACTAGTAATCATGCAAATTTTGTGATCGGGGCACACTAGAAGAAGGACAAGATATAGCTGTCAAACAGCTATCAAGGACTTACCAGGCAAGGACTTCTGTATGAGTCCTTCTAGTATGATTTATGAGTCCTTCCAGGCAAGCATATTTTCCAGGCAAGGACTTCTGTAGTGAAACTTCTAGGATGCTGCATTCAAGGAGAGGAAAATATGCTGATTTATGAATACATGCCTAACAAAAGCCTAGACTTAGTTCTGTTCGGTAAGAATTCCCAACTCCAGGAAGTCCATAATCAAAGATGGATTAATTAATTGTCTAAATCCAGGAAAACTGGAAATGTTGCACACATTTCTGACATGCTTTTTCATATAGTAATAGATTTTTGAATTAATATGAAATTTTCCATATTGAACAACAAGATCAGATACCAACTAATAAGTTTTTGGCAGATCCAAAAAACAGAAGGTCCCTTGATTGGCCTAAGAGATTCAATATAGTCAATGGAATTGCCAGAGGGCTCATGTATCTTCACCAAGATTTGAGGTTGAGAATAATCCACAGAGACCTCAAAGCTAGCAACATTTTGCTAGATAGTGAGATGAATCCAAAGATATCAGACTTTGGCATTGCCAAAAGATTCAGAGAAAATGAGACCGAAGATATGACTAGCACGGTGGTAGGAACATAGTGAGTATATCAGAAACATAAAACTCCTTGTGCACTTCCCATTGCCTTCGTCATCAATCTTAGCTAACATTTCAATGCAGCGGTTACATGTCACCAGAATACGCAGTACATGGCCGGTTCTCAGTAAAATCAGATGTGTTCAGCTTCGGAGTTATTTTGCTAGAAATTGTCAGTGGCAAGAGAAACAGTGCTTTTTCCTATGGAGATCGCCACCTCAATCTTCTTGGACATGTAACTTTTGTACCTCTTAAGTATATTAACACATTGGTACATAATGTTGGAAACAGTTCCTTCTTTTCCAAAGTTCAAATTTGATATGTTTCGCTTGATTGCACAGGCATGGACACTTTACAAAGAAGGAAGGTCAATTG
>JACGDI010005779.1:458499-475641 GCA_014898725.1 Jacaranda copaia
ACCTTGCTGCTTACTTGCTATATCCCCGCGTCCTTGCTCGGCTTGCCTGTAAACAATCTATCTTTGATCGGTGTGCTGTCACCTCTCTAGCCCTATAAGGATACTATCAGTATTCCAGAGGGTATTCTAATTCTAGAGCTCGTTGATCACAGGATAGAAAGATTACAGGTGATCTCTGACCATCATATAAGCTAATATGAGGATCTCCTGTTATAGCTATTAATATGGGGTTCTTTAATGGAATATAACAAACTCTATATGGCTGCAGCGAGGGACTTCATAGTTTGAAGGCCTCCAAGCCGTACATACGACTTTCATCGAATACGGCTTTTCGCAGAATTCGATATGTATCTGTATCGCACTATGTATCATTTGATAACCCCCAAAATCTTCTACCTTTGATTCAAATTGAATTTCAAGTGGGTATAATAACCACATCTTGGCCCTAACGAGTTAGTTCGGTAGTGAAGGGTTCCGATTTCTAGAGTAGCTAGCGGCACACTCCCAGGCTGCTAAGCCAGGAGTGATGACAAGACTAGCGGCTGTAAGCCAAGATAAGACTGAGCTAAGGAGTTAAGAGTTACCAAAGGCGATTGCGTTAGTGGTTCGGGAGGGCTTAATTATGCATTAAGCCCCTGGGGCCACTAACTACCTCTAAAAGCTCTTTAAGAAGCCCTGTAAGTCGACTCACTCTACAATGAGGTCAGCAAGAATTTATGCTTTGATGGCCGTTCGAGGTTGAAAACTAATATCAAACTCCCCCAACTCAATCACCCACTTGGTCAATCTGCCTGATGTATCGGGCTTTACCAATACTTACTTCAATAGTTGGTTGGTTAGCACTATAATAGAATGAGATTGAAAGTACGGTCTCAACTTCTGAGCAGTAGTCACTAAGGTTAATGCAAAATTTTCAATTTCTAAATAATTATGTTCTGGCCCTTGGAGCGATTTACTGCAATAGTAGATTGGTGGATGGTTGCCATCTCGTGTCAATAACAATACTAAACTAATTGATGCTTCAGAAACTGTCAAATATATTTGAAGTACTTCTCCCAGCTTGGGTTTTGCCAACATTGGGGGTAAGGCCAAATACTGCTTTAACTCGACCAGCGCCCGATCACTCTGCTCCGTCCACTGGAAACTTGTCTTCCTGGCATTTTTGAGAATTTTGAAGAAAGGTAGACTTTTGTCGGCCAATCTTGTGATGAGCCTTCCCAAAACTTCGATTCTCCTCACTAACCTCTGAACGTCTTAAATTGTTCTCGGAGGAGTGACATCTAAAAATGTTTGAATTTTTTGTGGATTCATCTCAATACCTCTTTGGCTAACCATATAGCCGCAAAATTTTCCACCTCGAACCTCGAACATACATTTGTTCGAGTTCAGCTTCAATCCAAATGCTCTTAAAATCCCAAAAGTATGACTGAGGTCGAGCAATTGATCTTGGGATTTTTGTCGTCTTGATTGTCATGTCATTGACATAAGCTTTCATTAATTGTTCAATCTCATCTTTGAATATGAAGTTGACTAACCACTAATAAGTTGTCTCAGTATTTTTCAATCCAAACGGCATGACAAGGAAGCAATATAACCCATTAGGAACAACAAAAGATATTTTATCCCTATTCTCGGGTGCCATGAAGATCTGATGATAGCTTTGAAATGCATCCATTATACTTAATAATTCACACCTAGCAGTTGAATCGATTAGTAAATCTATCCAAGATAGGGGTAAGGACCCTTAGGGCGTGCTTTATTCAAATCAGTAAAATCATTACACATCTGCCACTGTTTCTCAATATTTGGGACTAGGACAACATTACAAAGTGAAAAGAAATACTGAATTTCTATAATATATCTTCCATCTAGGAGTATTCTTACCTCCTCCTTGATAATTTGCATTCTCTCGGCATTAAACGTTCTCATCTTTTATCTGATTGGCTTGTTCGAGGGGTCAGTATTGAGGTGTTGCACAATGATGTTGGGGTTGATCCCTTGGAGGTCGGATGCCTTCCAAGCAAAGACGTTGATATTTTTTCTTAGAAAATTGACCATAAGACACTCTAAGTAGGGGCCCAAGTTTGTTCCAATGCGGGTCAACTTTTCAGGATTACCCTATTCGAACTTAATGGTCTTAAACTCCTCGATGGGCTCTACTCTAGTTTCTTTCAGCTTTCATTTTTTGCTGATCTGGGACTCTTTAAGTTTTGCTACAGAGGTATCCCCTGAAGTCTTCAACTACGGTCGAGTTTTCTGCTCTGTTGACTTGATTGAGATGTTGTAACATCTTCAGGCCTACTGGGGTTGAAAACTTGACTTTTAGGTGATAAGTAGACACAATAGCATAGAAGTCATTGATGGCAGGTCGGCCTATGATGATATTATAGGCAAATGGGGCATCGACCACCAGATAGTTCAGCATTAAGGTTATCATCCAAGGAGCCTCTCCAAAAGATGTGAACAAGTTGATCGATTCCTTTAGTATGATCTCTAACCCCCCGAATCTGACCAGTGGTATGCGCACAAGTTTAAACTTTAGTTTGCCCATGTTCATCCTCTTTAGGGTGGGTAGAAAGATGACATTCGCCGAGCTGCCATTGTTGATCAGAACCTTGCGTATTTCGAAGTTTACAATTTCCACAGAGACTACCATAGGGCAGTCTATCTTTTGATCCACATTCTTGCACTCAAGATGTTCCAGGTCGGCATCAGTAAATGAGATGGGTTTTGTGCTCGTGGTGAGGTGAAAAGTAATCTTGACAGACGAAGCTTTAGTGGACTTAAGCCTCCTCTGTGTTTGTCTCCAAGAAAATTTAGAGTCCCTCCCAGTGGGATCTCTTGTGATCATGTTAATTACACCTCTGATGGGTGGGCAATCACCCTGGGTGGGCTTTTTTCCTTGATCTTCTCTTATGAGGCTAACTAACCTTTCTTTATGGTGAGTCTGATCAATTTTGCCCCTTTCAGTTTGAGTGTCCATGGCTATGTACTTTTTGAGATGACCCTGCCTAATCAACCTCTCGATCTCATCTTGGAAATTGAAGCATTCATTTGTGTCGTGCTCCTTCTGTTTGTGGAAGTGGCAGTATTTTTTTGATTTCTTCATGGCTTCAGTTTTTGTCTATTTTTTGGGCTTTTTAAGGAGGTTATCATGCTAAATAGTGTAAAGGACCTCTTTTCTCGAGATGTTCAATGGTGTATAATTGTGAAAATACTTGATTAGAGATCAACCTCGCTCCTTGTATTTTTGGTCATCTCTTTTCTTCTTCTTCTTCTTGACTTCAGAGGATTTAAACTTGAGCCTGTTCATTTTCTTCTGCAATATGTATCTTTCTATTAGGTTATGTAACTTCTGTATCGACTCAGGATGCTCTTGCACCAGTGCATTGACGCACTCTTTGTGTCTGAGCCCCAAGAACAACACATCGATCAAGAATTCAATCTTGGAATTATCTATTTTAAGGACCTTCATGTTAAATCTAGTGAAGATATCGCGAAGGGACTCTCCCTCACCTTGCTTGACAGTGTGGAAGTGGGTATGGGGGAGTTTTGCCTTTCTTTTGCTGATGAATTAGTGCAAGAACTTGTCGCACAGCTAGTCATAAGAATAAATCAATGATGGTTCTAGCTTCATGAACCAGTCTAGTGCGAAGCCTTAGAAGGTGGTCACCAATATCTTGGCATGGATATATTCATTGTGTCCATGCAACTGCATCATATGCTCGAACTGCATGAGGTGCTCATTGGGGTTGGTAGAGCTGTTATATCTCAACAGACCTATTAGGACTTTGGTGCCGACAGTGATGTGCTCATTGATGATATTTTGGATGAAAGGGGACCCTATCTCCTAATGAGATCTCTAAGGAGCATCCAAATTTGGTGCTTTGTCAGTATTTCTCCTTGAAATCTCATTGAAATGTCTGTTTTACTGCTGGACTTGATAGGATACTTCTTCCCATTCATCTTGATCTATTTGGGTGGCATTCTGGTCAAGACCCGATCTAACACGCTTGGCCTTATCGCGCTGCGAGGCTCAAATGGGCTGAGGCACAAGGTCTATAGATTCTTCCCTTTCTTCACAGTAGTCACGCCTTGAGCGTTCAATCTTATTGCACTGCATAGCCCGATTAGGTTTGACATGATCTATCGAATTTACTATCTCTTTCCATATTTTTGGTCATTTTCTCTCATCTTGTGGGTGTCTGGGGCTAATTTTGCACTTGGCAAGCAACTTCCTGGATTCTCTGCGAGTGTGGCTATTCTCAGGAGACTTATTCTCCCGCTGGGGCGGCTGCAGAGTTGTACTGGCAGCAGGAGCAAGCATGTAGTGTGTTTGTTCAAAGCAGCAGACAGCTGGGCTGATATTTGAGCTAAAATCTAGTCACTTATCAGCTGCATTAACTGGGGCATGGTGAGCATCACCACCTGCTCCTGAGAGGCACTAGTTCTTGGAGCATGTATAACTTGCTAAGGGTTAGGAGGAGGTGAAGAAGTGGACCTCCTATTCTCCTCCCTTTCGGATGCTGCTCTGCATGTGTTCACCATCTTTTTGTTGCAATCTCAATAGCTTCCCATAGACAGTGCCAAAACTGATGCGACTAAAAGTTGCTTATAGTAAAAAGGGTAGTGTTTGGGATGAATTTGACCTGAGAGATCGAGTATTCAAAGCTGTATATCTCTCGAGGTCTAAGATCTACAACCACAACACATGTTAGACTAATTAAGGTGCCTCCGGCTAAGGCACTCTGATACTCAAGTTAGTTCTGATCGAGATATAGTAATCAAATAGAATACTGAGGTATAGAAGGTTTATAGAGTATTTGACATTACCTTGACTGTGGTTGAGTATGAAGTATTTATAGACTGCTCCAAGCGTGATTTGTCCATGGTGCCCTTATCAGGTGTACTGACTTTTATCTTTGCCAGGGGATTGATGGTCATTCCATATCCAGATTTTGGTACTATTTTAGGTAGCTAAATCTCCTATTTTTCAAGGTGAATAGTACCTTTGGAGGAGCCTCCCTATCAAAGGTGGTGGCAGGGTTGGCAGAGTTAGTGGCAGGGTTGGTGACAGCAACTGTATCGATTGTCATGCGTCATTAATGCGAAGGCATGCTTTCTGTCAGACTAATAAATACAATAGAGATCTGAGTCAATACTGGAGTGGGTCTTAAGGTCGATACATGTCTATCAGACCTGACTGTTAGAACATCCGAAATGGCCTTGAGGTCGATACAGGTCGATCACGGATCTTGCCAAGTATGATCAATATAGGTCAACCAAATAATCCTTGATAGGCAATCTGGCCCAGACTTGATGTTGGGCCTCTTAAGCTTTCCCACTTGATGTTGGGCCTACTGGGTTATCCCATATTACCAGTATTTTGGAATGGATGAACTCATTGTACCCATAAAATTGCATCATGTGATTGAATTGTAAGATGTGCTTATTTGGGTAAGATAAACCATCATACTTAGGCAGACCCATAGGAACTTTGGCATTAACAATTATGCACTCGTTGATTATCTCTTGTACAATGGTGATTTCTGCTCTAGATAAAGCTTAGAATACCATCATAATAAGGGTTCCTCTCAGAGTTTCTCCTTAAGATCTCTTTCAAATACTTGTTTAACTGTTGTGCTTGGTGGGATACTTCTTTCCACTTTTCTCGATTGGCCTGGGATAGATTTTTGTTCATTTGAGATCTTAAGTACTTGACTCTATCGCACTGTGGGGCTCAAATAGGCCAGGCGAGGTGATCTATTGAATTTACCACTTTTTCTTGAGAATTAGGGTAAGGCTCTTCCCTTGGAAATTATCTTAAACTATCTTCACATCGGGTAGAAGGACATTTAGCCTCTGGTTTGCCTCTTTTTTCTCTTGGGGCCCCTTTCTCATGATGTAAAGGTTGGGAAGTAGCATTAGCAGCTAGGCCAAGCCGCTTTTAGCCAATTATATTATTTAATGATAATCTTTGCTTCAAGTGAGACAGCTCGAATTCCATTTCTACCGCTAGTTGGAGTTAGCTCTGGTAGACCGTGAGGAATTGTGAGAGAGGGGGGAGTTGAAAACTTTTAAGGTATAGCTCGAATCCTCCCAATTGTAAATCAACTAGCTGACTAAGAAGATAGCTAACCTTCAAGAATAGCTCAATATGAAAGACCAATAGTTGATCAAAGCTGTAGAAGAGATGAGTCGGATGGACTCTATGCTAAAGAAGGCTTACCTGAACATGCAAGTGAGCTACTTCTTTGGTCAATTAGCCAACCGTGTTGTTGTGCTCGAGGAGGCTCAAGTAGTGTTCTCTCGATAGCTCCCTGTGATAGAGAAGAAGGTAGTGGAATAGTTCATGCTCAGCTCGACTTTCCAGGATGCGAGTGTGGTTCTCTCGATTGACGATGCTCGCAGTGCATTCGAAAAGATAATGAAGAAACTTGATTACTTGGGCTATGCCTTTTGAGTGGAGGACAAAGACAGAATAAAGCTCAATTCTAGATGAGAAGCTGCAACCTTACCCAGAGTCTGAAGAGGCCATAATCGATGAAGACGGGGAAAAGGATACTATGACGAACACTCTCATCGAGCCCACAACTGAAGCTAAGCAGAAGTAGGCTGAGGTCAAGAGTAGGCTAACTGATCTAGAGAAAGAGTTCACTTTTGCTGAGGACTTTGCCTTCAAACTCAGGGATGGCCAGGTCGACGTTGCCTAGTATGTACTACGTTCAACTGACTTTATGGGCGATGTGGCAAGGCTCTTGCAGCCAACACGAGAAATTCTACCCCTTGCATCAACGATGCCTGAGCCTGACTAGGACAGGCAAAAGGGTGCCTGGGCAGGTCGAGCCAAACTTAAAATTCCTACTCTATCTCTTTTTTTTTTTTAATTTTGGAAGGTTATCCTTTCATTATAATAAGTATTTCACTTAATGAAATATTACTTTCATTCTGCTCAACATGTATCCAATCCATTTTATAGCTTTCTTGTCAAATACAACTATCTCATCATAATTGTGTAGTTGATAGGTTGATAGGTTGATAACCATGTTAATTAACAAGGAAAACCAACCACTTTATCGTCGATTTAGGTCACTATTTGAGAGATGCGCATGATCTTGTCAAAGTACATTTAATGATATGTTTTTAAAATTTTCCTCAACTTTATAGTCGAGTTTCATTGATCTTGGTTGAGTTCAAGTTTTCTTAACTCTACAGCATTATGCTGATTTGTTGATCAACTACAAGGTCAATTACATAGTTTAGGGTGAAAAGCATTAAGTTGGCAGCGTGTAGCTGCTTTTAGGTCAATAATAAGGTCGACTTGAAGCTAGGGCTTGGGGCGTCGAGCTGGCAGTTGGAAGCTGCTTTTGGGTCGACTACGGGGTTGACTCAAAACTTGATTTGGCAACTTGAAGTTGCTTTTGGATCGACTTGAAACTTAATTTGGCAGTGTGAAGCTATTTTTAGGTCGACTACAGGGTCGACTTGAAACTTGATTTGGTAGGGTGAAGCTATTTTTGGGTCAATTGTGGGGTCGACTTGAAACTTAGAGTTATGCGAGGCAGCTGCAGCTATAACAATACAAGTGAATGACAATAATATTGCTAGAACTTTATTTATACAACAGAATACGAAGATGATTACAATGTGCTTTTATATATAGAATTTCTTCAAATTGATGGCATTCCATGGGTGAGGAAGCTCATCCCCATTGACATTAGCAAGTTAATAAACATTATGCTTTGATACCTTCACAATCGTATCCCTCCCATTTTGGATCAAATTTTCCAACATTCTTAGATATTTCCACTTTTTTTAGAACAAGGTCTCCAACCTTAAAACGGCATAGTTTGACCCCTTTGTTATAGTTCTCTGCCATCTTTGACCTGTAATACTACATGGTGTTGTAAGCTTCTTACTTTATTCATCGATATTCTTAAGGTCGAGTTTCTTTCTAACATATTCCTGAGCGGGTGGAAGTGAATTAGTTGAGCTGTATGTTGTATGAGTTTTAAGGAGATGACTACCTTAGACTCATAGACCAAGCTATAAGGGTTGTGACCTGTAGCTGTGCGAGGGGTTGTCCTATACACACATAACACTCTTGGGAGGTCGTTTGCCCAACTCAACCCAGTATCTTAGATTTTAGTTTTTAGGTGGTCGAGAATTATCTTGTTTTGTCACCTCTGTTTGGCCGTTCAATAGAGAGTTACCTACTAAAGTAAAATATTAGGTGATTCCCAAGGCCTTACACCAACTTTGGGTATTTCTGCTATGGAATTGGGTTTTATTATCCAAAATGAGTATCTTAGATAAACTAAAATGACAAATGATGTTTTTCTAGATGAAACTTTCAATAACCACGTTAGTTATCTTTGGGACAGCTTCAGCCTCGACCCACTTGGTGAAATACTTGATTACCACAATTATAAACTTTTGTTGACCCATCAGCTTTGGTAGTAAGCCCAAAATGTCGATCCCCCACTAGTTGAACGGCCAAGAAATCTGAACATTGACCATGAGCGTGGCGGGTTGATATAGGAGGTTCGAATGAACTTGGCATGATGGACATTTGTGACTAAAATTGACAGCATCTTTCAGTAAAATCAACTAAAAGTATCCGTACCTAATGATTTTATGAGTGAGGGATCTTTCCTCTAAATGATTTTCACACATACATGCATGGATATCCTGTAAGATCTCACAAGCCTGGTCGGGATCCAGGTACCTTAAGGGCGGTCCAAAGATTGACCTCTTAAACAACTAGCCATGCTTGTCAAATGTAAACTTGGCGGCTTGTCCTCAAAAGTGACGAGCTTTATTTTTGTCTTCAAGGATTATGTCATAACTCAAGTAGAGTTTTATCGAATCTTGCCATGAAGGAACTGTCTCTTTGATGCTCCTCACCAAGTTCTTCTCAAAATGGTCGATCAATGGCATATCAACGACCAAAAAAGTTATCGTCCTATCTCTTGTGCTTCTAGTCAAGCTAGCAAATTTGGATAGGGCATCTGCGTGTTCATTCTTAGATTGAGGTATTTGATTGCAGATGAATATTTTGAATGATTGCTGTAATTTTTTGACCTCCACCAAGTATTGACTTATTGTTGAATCCTTGACCTCAAAATTTCCCTCGATCTATTCTGCTGCCAATTGGGAGTCCATGATTGCAATCAAATGGTTGACTCCTCGATTGAGTGCTATCCTCATTCTAGTGAGGAGGGCCTTATATTCTACCTCATTATTAATAACTGCATAGTCGAGTTTCATCGCAAAATCATACTCCTCTGCTGTCGGGGAATGGAGAGCTACTCCAGCTCCTCCTCCCAATATGGTGGATGATCCATTAATGTGCAAAGTCCAAGTAAGAGGAGTTTTGCTGCTTTTTTCTAGAAGATCGACCTATTTGGCAATGAAGTCAGCTAAGACATGTGCTTTGATGGTTGTTATGAGTTGGAAGGTGATATCAAATTCTCCCAACTCAATGGCCTATTTCGTTAACCTCCTAGATGTGTCTAGCTTTGAGAGCACTTGCTTCAATAATTGGTCCGTTAGTACTATCACGGTAGGAGACTGAAAATATGGGTGCAACTTCTAAGCCACTATGACTAACGCCAAGGCAAACTTTTTGATCTCTAAGCAGTTATGTTTTGGTCCTTAGAGTGACTTACTATAATAGTAAGTTGGTTGATGACTTCCATCTCTAGTTGAGACTAAGACCGAGCTGATCAATGCTTCTGAGATAACCAAGTATATGTGAAGTACCTCTCCAAGTTCAGGTGTATCAAGCATGGGGATGAGAACAGATACTGTTTTAATTTGACCATAGCCTGATCACATTGTTCGTTCCACTGAAAATCTAATTTCTTGACATTCTTGAGAATCTTGAATAAAGGTAAGCTTTTGTCAGCCAATCGAGCGATGAATCTCCAAGGGTGATAATCCTCTTAACCAGTCATTGTACATCTCTAACTATTCAAGGTGAAGCAATGTCTAATATTGCCTGAATTTTCTATGGATTGGCCTTAATACCCCGTTAATTGACCATATAACCCAAGAATTTACCTCATTGAACCCCAAACATATACTTGTTCGGATTTAGTTTCAGACCAAATGCTCTTAGTATGGTAAAAGTGTGATTGAGGTTGAGTAAATGGTCCTTGGCCTTCTTTATTTTTACAATCATACTCAATAATTCACAACCAGGTGTAGAATCTACTAGTAAATCTATTCAAGGAAGGTTAAGGATTCTTAGGGCAAGCTTTATTCGAGTTGGAGAAATCATTACACATGCGTCATTGCCCCTCATTCTTAAGGACGAGTACAACATTACAAAATCAAGAAGGATATTGAATTTCTACAATATAACCAGCATCTAAGCATTTCCTGACTTTCTCTTTTATGATCTGAGTCCTCTCGACATTGAAGGTTCTCATCTTTTGCTTGATCGGCTTGTATGAGGGGTAGATAGTGAGGCAGTGCAAGATCACACTGGTGTCAATTCCCTAGATGTCGGATGCCTTTCAGGCAAAGATATTGATATTCTCCATAGAAAATTGACCATGGGATACTCCAAATAGTGGCCTATATTTATTCTGATCCTGGTAGTTTTGTCGGGGTTCCCAAGTTCCAACTCAAACATCTTAAACTCCTCGATGGGCTCCACTCGGATATCCTCCAACTTTCTTTTCTTATTGGCTTGGCCCTCCTCAGGTTCCACTACTAGGGCATCTCTCGAGGTCTGCAGCTACGGTCAAGTCTTCTGCTTGCTTGACTCGACTGAAATGTTGTAATATTACCAGGCTTCCTTAACATTACACAGCCGCTCGTCTGTGTCGACCAGGGTCAGAAATTTAATCTTTATGTGATAGGCCAACACAATGGCACAAAAATTATTGAGAACTGGTCGACCAATAATGATATTATAGGCAAATGGGGCATCGACAATTAGATAATTTATCATCAATGTCCTTCTTCGAGATACCTCCCCAAATGATGTAGAGAGGTTTATGAAACCTTTTAGAATGATTTTTGACCCCCCAAAACTGACTAGAGGTGTACACATGGGTTCAAATTTCAACTGGCCTAAGTTTATCCTTTTCAGAGTTGAGAGAAATATGATGTTAGCTGAACAGTCACTGTCAACTATAACCTTTCTAACTCCAAAGTTAGCAATTTTAATGGAGACTACCATAGGACAATCAGTTTTATGGTCGATATTCTTTCCTTTGAGATGGGCCAGGTTATCATCAGTGAAGAAGATAGGCTTTACACTTGTGGATAAATGGAACGTTGTTTCAATCGAGAAGACTTTAGTCAACTCTAACCTCCTCTACATCTGCCTCCTTGCTGACTTTAAGTCCCCCCAATGGGACCTCCTGCAATCATGTTGATCACATTGAGCAATCATCTTAGGCGGGTTTCTTTTCTTTATCCTTCCTTCTTGGGCTAACTGACTTTTCTCTACGATGAGTCCGATCAGTTTTGCTCCCTTCAACCTGTGCGTCACTAACCACATATTTTTTGAGATGGCCTTACTTGATAAGCCTCTCAATTTTATCTTGGATATTTAAGCATTCTTTTGTGTCATGCCCCTTTATTTATGAAAGTGGTAATATTTCTTTAATTTTTTCATTGCTTCAGTCTCTGCCAACTTCCTCAATTTTTTGAGAAGGTTGTCATGCTGGATTGCAAATAGGACCTCTCTCCTCAGGATGTTCAGCAGAGTATAGTCATGAAAGTGCTTTATTGGAGATTGACCTATCTTCTGCTCGTCTCTCTCCTTATTTTTCTTTTTATCAACCTCAAGGTTTTGAACTTTAGCTTGTTTATCTCCTTTTGGGTTATGTATCTCTCTGCCAGGTCAAACAATTTCTCCATCGACCATGGGCACTCTTGCACTAAAGCATTAACGCATTCTTTATGTCTGAGCCCCAAGAACAGCACGTTAATTAGAAACTCGATCCTGGGGTTATCGATTTTCAAGACCTCCATGTTGAACTTTATAAAAAAATCACAAAGGGACTTCTCCTTATTTTATTTGATGGTGTGGAGATAGGTATAAGGGAGCTTTGTCTTCGTTGATTGGTGAATTAGTGCAAGAATTTATCACAGAGCTAGTCATAGGAGTATATCGATGAGGGTTCCAGCTTAACAAACCAATTGAGCACTATACCCTGAAAAGTGGTCACCAATATCTTCGCGTGGATATACTCATTATGCCCGTACATTTGTATCATATGTTCGAACTACATCAAGTCCTTGTTGGGATTAGTTAAGCTATTATACTGTGGTAGTCCGATTAGGACCTTGGCATTGACGGTAAAGTGCTCGTCAATAATCTCTTGAATAAATGGTGAGCCTTTCTCTCTCAACAAAACCTTTAAGGGCCCCCTGAGTTGGGCGCCCTTTCAATTTTTCTCCTCAATATCTCATTGAGGTGTCTGTTCAGTTGCTACACTTGCTGGGAAACTTCTTCCCACTCCTCTTGATCAGCTTGGGTAATATTTTAGTCTAAATAAGGTATCACACACTCAGCTCTATCGCGATGTGGGGCTCAAATAAGTTGGGCCATGTGATCCATTGATTCATCCACTTCTCCACGCTAGTCCAGTCTAGAACGTTTGATCGTACCACATTACGGAGCTCAATTAGGTTGAACGTAATGGTTTATGGGGTTACTAATTTCTTCCCTTAGCTTGGGCAACCTCTTCTCTCTCTGGGGGCATTTGAGGCTTGCTTCTCGTCTGGTTGGTGGTCACCTACTCTCTTGGTGACCATAACTATTTCGGGGGGACCTCTCCTCTGGTGGTGGTGGTTGTAGAGTTGCATTGCCAGCTAGGGTTGGCAAGGCTATGTGCCTATTTAATGCCGCAGAAAGTTGAGCAAAAATCTGGGGGAAAATTTGTTCACTTATAAGTTACATTAGCTGAGGCATGGTCAGTGTTACAACTTGCTCTGGTGGGCCGCTGGGGCCTAAGGCATGTGAACCTTGTTGGGGTTGAGTGGGAGGTGGAGATGCCATCCTCTTATTATCCTCTCTCTCAAATGCAGCTTTTCTAGTGTTTACAATTTTCTTAGTTGCAATATCAAGTTTCCCATAAATAGCACTAAAATAATGAGGTTGAAAGTTGTTTTTAGTGAATTGGGTAGTGTTTGGGCTAATTTGACTAGAGAGTTCAAATGATCCAACAATATGATCTTCTTGGACTGAGATCTGCAACCAACAGCAAACGTCAAACTATCTGAGATGCACCTAGAGAAGGCACTCTGATGCTCAAGTTAGTACTAGTCGAGTGAGATAATCGAGCAGCAAACTAAGAGCATATAGTGTATATGGCATACCTAGAGGGTGGCTGGCAATGGGATATTTATAAACTTCTCCAAGTGGATGATATGTCTAAGATTCCCTTATCAAGTGTAGAAGGCTCTTGTCCTTGCTTGGGAGTTGTTGGTCATTTTCAATTCTAGTACTATTTTATGTGGCATCATCTCCTATTTTCTAAGATAAATAGTACTCTGGAGGTACGCCTCCTAGCAGAGTTGGTAGTAAAGGCAGTACTAGGGTGGCATGCACCATTAATGTAGAGGCGTACTGCTTGTCAGAGTATTGAATGCGGCAAGGATATAATTCAGTGTCAGAGTGAGCACTATGGTCGATGGTGATCCACCAGACAAGGTAGTGAACCAAAGAGATGGCCTAACGGACTAGGCAGCTTGATGCTTCTCGTTGAGTAAGGTCGAGAACTATTCGCTTGGCCCAATGGTTGTGGTCAAGTGACCGATCCCAACTGGGTTTGAAAGCGTAGTTTGCACTACAACAAATTACACTTCTTTTAACAAAAATTTTGGTAACAAAGTAAAAATTCATTACAAAATCATGATTTTTCGTAACGAGACTGGAATTTTGTTACTAAAGCACTCATCTTAGGTAACAAAAAAAAATATTGTTACCTAAAATTTTTATTCTTTTGTAACTAAAGAGAAATTTGTTTCGAAAACTGAAATATTGTCACAAATAGTTTTTTTCGCCTTTTAGGAAGAAATATTTGTAACAAAAGTTTCTACTTTTTTGTTACGTTAACAAATTTGTTACAATTAAGTTTTATAGTAACAAATATATCTGTTACTATAGTTAATAATTTACCCTCAAAAAAATTTTTTCCTCCAAAATTTTGTTATATGAAAATGGTAACAAATACTTCTTTTTAACTAATTTTAAATCACAATTAAATAAAATCTCACCTAAAATTTGTTTCCCTCTAAAAAAGTATTCCCACCAATTTGCTCCAAAGTTTCTTCCTTTAAAATTTTGTTCCCTCCATAAATTAATTTAATTTAAAGTGTAAAAAATATTTTAGTTATTAATATCACATATCATCACAGTTAAAAATTTCCTCCAAAAATTGGCACCTCCCTATATGCCCATGTCACCCTTCACTATGGTTAAAAAAATTAAAAATAAATTAAATATCTAAAAACTAAAAGGCAAAATTATTCTTTATTTGGATCTACTTAGATCTACATGTCAAACTATTAATCGGTTTAACAAATTTTATAATTAAATAAAGTATAAATATTAAGAAAACCTAAATCTCCCCCTCCCCCCCAAAAAATAAAAATAAAAATAAAAACCAACCACATCTAGCCCAACGGAAGGCTCAATTGCCACATTGATGGGGTGCTGGGTTCATTTTATATATGTACGTATATGTGAATATATCTATATATTAATACGTATATGTGCAGGCAAAATTGCAATTCTAGTCTTATAAGTATTAACAAATTATCATTTTTCGTCATTTTTTCACTGGATACAGCCAAGGTCACTAGAAAAGCTGATGTGGCTCGCTTAGTGTGTGGTAGCTTGGAGTTTTTTGCCATATTGGATTGCCTAGTAGGCATTTTTTGTCTTTTTCTTACTTAGTTGGCAACATACTTGTCTTTTTTTTCATTTGTAATTCTAAATATATTATATGATTTATATATATACACATATATATACAAATCTATTATATATATATTTATATACTACATATCATCATTTTCCTTCCAACACACAAATTTTTTTTTCCAAAATATCCTCTACTATCCTTCATTATCCCCAAAACTTCCCCATATTTCAATATATACATACATATTATATATTATATATTTTATTATAATCACTCAATTCTATTTCACCAAAAAATCTAATAAAAAATATTAATTTAACTTTTATAGTAAAAAAGATCTCCCCTAAAATATAAACAAACATATACATATATACACATATATTTATATATAACCTATAATTATTTATTAATTAAAAATAAAAAATTTAATCTATCATATTAACAATACTCTTTTAACTCGCTTGGTTGGCACAACTTTGAATTTAAAAATATACATACATATATATATGGACAGACATTTATACAAATATATATTTATATATAATTTATATTAATTTACTAATTAAAAAAATAAAAAAATAATCTACTATGTTAACAATATTCTTTTATCCTAGAACTCGCTTAGTTGGCACAACTTTGAATTTAAAAATATACATATATATTTATATATAGTTTATATTTATTTACTAATTAAAAAATAAAAAAATTGATCTACCATATTAATAATTGATGCGGCTGAAAGTCGCTTATAGTGAAAATGGTAGTATTTGGGACGAATTCAACCAAGAAGGTCAAGTATTCAAAGTTGTATTTCTCTTGAGGTCTGAGATTTGCAGCCACAACACACGTTAGACTAGTCAAGGTGTCCCTGGCTAAGGCACTCTGATACCCAAGTTAGTTCTGATTGAGATATAGTAATCAAACAGAATACTGAAAGTATAGAAGGTTTATGACGTATTTGGCATTACCTTGAACATGGTTGAGTATAAAGTATTTATAGCTTTCTCCAGGCATGATTTGATCATGGTGCCCTTATCAGTTGTACTAACTTTTATGTTTGCTAGGGGGTTGATGGTCATTCCATGTCCAGATCCTAATACTATTTCAAGTGGCTGAATCTCCTATTTTTCAGGCTAAATAGTACCTCTATAGGTGTCTCCCTACCAAAGGTGATGGCAGGATTGGCAGAGTTGGTGGCAGCGACTATACCGATTATCACGGGTCATTAATGCGGAGGCATGCTGCCTGTTAGACTAATAAATGTGGTGAAGATCTGGGTCAATGCCAGAGTGGATCTTGAGGTCAATACATATCGACTAGACATGACTGTTAGAACATTCAGAGTGGTCCTGAGGTCGATGTAGGTCGACCACGGATCTTACCTAGCATGGTCGATACAGGTTGACCAAATGATCCTTCATAGGCGATCTGGCCCAGACTTGATGTTGGGCCTCCTGGGCTATCCCGTTTGATATTGGGCCTATTGGGTTATCTTATATCATGAGTCCCCCCAACTCGCGGTCCTGATTGAGCTTGTCGATGAAAAGGAGTAGGGAGTTTGCATTCAGTTACGGTAGTTACCATGTTTGACTAGGGTTTTTGAGTCTTCGACCCAAGTTTTTGAATTGTCGACCAGGGTTTGAAGTGATTTTTCTGCATTTAATACGCTTATTAGTGTATAGAATATGAAGCGTACTGGGACAGGCTATCATTATAACAGTTACTCGAATTCCTGCGCACAAACGCTTATAAATAGTAGGATAACTAACTCTATTTACACTTTTGTTGCTAATACTTCTAATCAAATTGTTGCCTTTGAAGCTCTTCAAGCTTTCGTGCACTTTGCCTTTCTAGGATTTTCATTGTAAGTGCCTTTACCATTCTTGCTCTTTTTACCTTTTCATTTGTAGAAGCATGTCTACCAGTTTAGATAGTGATGACACTAGGTTAGAGAGTGTGGCCCGTGAGGGGGAGATTAGGACAGAGAGTATATCTGAAACATCTCATGAGAGGAATCGAGTTCATCCACAAGCGATAACTCTAGCTTGAGCAGTTCTAGTAGCTCGAGTGATGTTAGGGTTATTTTGGAAAGGGATGTTGGCCTTAGTGATGTACCTGTAACTCGGGGCCGATTGTTTACCCCCGACCACTACACCGAAGTAGCCTCTAAGATAACTCATGTTGACTTGATCCGTATTAGGGCAGCATACACATCCTTGAAGAATATGAACTGATAGTGCTAGGGACT